>OLKM01000756.1:190000-228330 GCA_900291075.1 Melanogrammus aeglefinus
ACGAAAACTTTGGGGATACCTGACAAGCTTTATCTTAAAAGGCTGTAGTATCCAACAGAGAACGGGATAGGATTTATCTTAGTGGACAACCCCCCAATGCGCAGGCAGAAACTTTCAATCACTAAAGCAGACTTTTACTGCTTTAGTTGCCGACAGTGATTCATGAAAATATTCAACCTCATCCACCATGACGGGCAAACATACGCATCAGAGGTTAGTGTGTGGATGTGTGTCTGTGAGTGTGTGTGCATGACAGATAACACCTTGGATTTGTTGGTCCAGAAAGAGCAAAGAGTGTGAGTCCAGGCCTTCAAAGTTCAAGAGCTTTTTTTGTCCAACATGTTGCCATATTAGAAGATTGTCTTTGATTGAAGGCAGTCTGTTCTCTAATTGTGTGTATGTGGTGCTTGTTTAAGAATTATGGTGTGTGTGTGTGTGTGTGTGTGTGTGTGTGTGTGTGTGTGTGTGTGTGTGTGTGTGTGTGTGTGTGTGTGTGTGTGTGTGTGTGTGTGTGTGTGTGTGTGTGTGTGTGTGTGTGTGTGTATTACCTTGAGTATGAAGGTTTTTGCACATTTTTTGGCCAGAAAAAATAGCAGACACTTAGCAGACACTCTCCTCCTTACATTTCGTTATGAGACACATGTCGTCAAAAAGCAGGCACGGCTTTAGCCTCTTCTGGTTGTGAGGTCAACATCCCAGCCATGGGATGTTGACCTCACAACAAGGCTGGTCAGACCCATGAGTTGAAGACCTCTCCCGAAGGTGACCAGGATGGTTTTCAATGGCTTTATGCTGTGTGATATTTGAGATCCTGGCCCGAACAAATGTCAGGAACATACACATTCCCGTTGGATGGGGTGATTGGCAGCCACTGTGGCCCATACTCCACTAATAGGACACTTTCAGCTCCTCCAGTTTCCCTCCTGCACACACACACACACACACACACACATATACACAGACACACAAACACACATATACATATACATACACATGCACACACACACACACACACACACACACACAGTGTAATAGCTCTGCCAATCGTTTCAATTTGAGAGTCTGAAAAGGTCAGTTCATATTGCCATAGCGCATATTTTCCTTGACTTTATTGATCGCGTTTATCCAGTAGAGCGTGTTTTTAATACTCTCTCTCGGTCGGAACCGTTGACTCAGGGTGGAAAGCACATTGGCTCTTTGCTTCCTCCATCACATGCATGAGTATACAGCTTCACAATCCACACCCACTCTTCATCAAGTCTTTTTGAAAAGCTGCGTTTTTCTCTTTACATCTCTGAATACTCTCTCTTCAAACGTCGGCCTCAAACCGACAAGGCTGAATAATAAACATCAGCTTGACGCAAGCAAAAGGGAAAAATGTCGTCAAGCTGACCATCGTGGTACTAGAGCAGGCTGGAATGGGTATCAGCGAATTACTAACAGGAGACGGCATCAATGGTTGATGAAGTGGATGATGTACCTCCACGCTCCCACCCAGACAATAAACCAAGAAACCCCCCATTTCATGTAATGAAACTGTACATTGAGAGGCTGTTTCCGTAACGATAAACCCAACACAAACACAACACCATTTCTCTTTCCTGGCCTTCCCAGAAAACCTTTTATTTTTGACTGATGCGGGACAAAATACTTGTGCTTTCCGGAAACTTCACTGTGTGCTGTTTTGGTCCGCGTTTATTACACTTCCAGCTGAGATTAATCTTGGAGCGAGAAGGAATAATTCCCCACAATGCTTTGTTTAGGCATTCGGGGGAAATATCCCAAGATGCACCATTCTGCAATACGCAATAGAAAAGCCTATCAGCTGAACGCAGCTGAGAGTCTAGCAAGAAATGTCCCGTTTATCAAGTTACTTTATTGTTATCACTCGACTCTCTGTCATGAATTAAAGATCAAATTTGCATTCTGCCCGCGCAACAAGTACGCAATTCTCACGGAGACTTAGCTTGAGGAAAAAGAGTTGAAATTAATAATGTATCTGTACGGAGCCCACGGTAGAGTCCATGGAAGAACGTTGATAGTGGTTGTAGGACTCTGCAGTCCTCAGTGAGGATAGCTCGGAGTTCCCTCGCCACGGCTCCTTTCAGCTCGCACGCCCTCATGGGATCGTGTATGTGTGCATTTGTAAGATATCAATAAAGTTGCCGCAGGAAGTAATCAACGGAGGGATGAAGGAATGAATATGTGAATGAACGACTGAATACAGGCTCCGTTTTACGCCGAAATAAGTGAATCCACAACCGGGGTACCAGCTGTGATATGTGATATTAGTAGAAGGATGCTGGACACGTTTTCATCCAGCGGCCCCAGCCCTGCCCCAGCACTGCTGATCTGATTAGGTGAGCCCAACAAGACGCTGCTTTCCTTAATCCGCTACTTATGTAATCCTCGTAATGCGTCTGGCCTCATTCGGCGGCACTGCTGCCTTTACCTCTCTCTGTTTTTCATTCGACTTCCGAGGTACTTTTAGGGCGTGCCCCCCCCCCAGCCCTTGGGATAGTGTAATCATGAAAAAAGCGCTGTTCTAATAAACCCGACGTGATTTATGTATAAGTTGGAACCTCCAGGCAAACGCCTTGGTGCCCGTCCCAGAAAGCAGGCTAAGAGTGCCCCCCCCCCACCTCCACCCCAAAGGTGTTACATTAAAGTGCCAGAGTTGTGGGGGAAATCGATATAAAGTCCCTTCTGCATGCACCGCCCCTTCCCTCCATCACCCCAGCCCTCCCCCATTAAAGGCCCCCCCATGGTGCAATAAACACTTCAGAGACCAACCACCAGAACCAGGTAACCACCGTTACTACGGCAATGGTGTCCACGTTAACTAAGGTGATGGTGTTCATGATAAATAAGGTGATGGTGTTCATGATAACTAAGGTGATGGTGTTCATGATAAATAAGGTGATGGTGTTCATGATAACTAAGGTGATGGTGTTCATGATAACTAAGCTGATGGTGTTCATGATAACTAAGGTGATGGTGTTCATGATAACTAAGGTGATGGTGTTCATGTTAACTAAGGTGATGGTGTTCATGATAACTAAGGTGATGGTGTTAATGATAACTAAGAAAATGGTGTTCATGATAACTAAGGCGATGGTGTTCATGTTAACTAAGGTGATGGTGTTCATGTAAACTAAGGTGATGGTGTTCATGTTAACTAAGGTGATGGTGTCCACGTTAACTAAGGTGATGGTGTTCATGTTAACTAAGTTAATGGTGTTAACTTAGGTTAATGGTGTTCATGATAAATAAGGTGATGGTGTTCATGATAAATAAGCTGATGGTGTTCATGATAAATAAGGTGATGGTGTTCATGTTAACTAAGGTGATGGTGTTCATGTTAACTAAGGTGATGGTGTTCATGTTAACTAAGGTAATGGTGTTCATGATAACTAAGGTGATGGTGTTCATGATAAATAAGGTGATGGTGTTCATGATAACTAAGGTGATGGTGTTCATGTTAACTAAGGTGATGGTGTTCATGATAACTAAGAAAATGGTGTTCATGATAACTAAGGTGATGGTGTTCATGATAAATAAGGTGATGGTGTTCATGTTAACTAAGGTGATGGTGTTCATGATAAATAAGGTGATGGTGTTCATGTTAACTAAGGTGATGGTGTTCATGATAACTAAGAAAATGGTGTTCATGTTAACTAAGGTGATGGTGTTCATGTTAACTAAGATGATGGTGTTCATGATAAATAAGGTGATGGTGTTAACTAAGGTAATGGTGTTCATGTTAAACAAGGTAGTCATGTAGACATTATTTAATCGGGTTAGAGAACAAAGAGATTGGAGATGATGCCCCATTGCAGACAAGTAACTTTAAACCAAAATTACTGAACTACAATACAAAACCCAAACCCTTACCCCTCTGCTAACGCTACATAATAATGCTAACTACCTTCTCCATACCCCCCCCCTGCCCTCTCCAGCCCCATGCCTCCCCCTACAGGGCTCCCCACGGTGCTTTAAACCCGTCAGAGACCGACCGGCCAGAGCCCTCGGCCTCCCGGACGGGGCCTCTCCCCCGGACTCACCGGCGAAGTTGAGGCGGCGGATGTGTTTGAGCAGGAGGGTGCCGTTGAGCGGGTCCATCTTGGGGCAGAGGGTCACTGTGCCTGGGCACAGCTCCCGGTGCATGTTGTGGAGGGCGTGGGCCATGGCGTACACCGCGTCGATCACGAACTGCACCTTGCCCTCCTGCTCGTAGGACGAGTCTTTGCCAATGCGCTCCTGGTCTGAAACGACAACAACGACAACAGCCAGAGCGCAAAAGGGTCGTCAATAGCAATCAGAGTTCAGGAGTCAACAACAGCCAGATCACAGATGGGTGGTCAACAACAGTCTGATCACAGAAGGGTGGTCAACAACAGTCTGATCACAGAAGGGTGGTCAACAACAGTCAGATCACAGAAGGGTGGTCAACAACAGTCAGATCACAGAAGGGTTGACAGCAAGTCAGATCACAGAGGGGTCGTATACTGGGGTTGGGGTGTAGGGGGGTTAGGGTGTAGGGGGGTTAGGGTGCCAGTGGGGTTGGGGTATAGAGTGACCCCAGGCTGAACCGGACCGGGTTCGAACCCCAGTGACCCTGAAGTAACCGTAGGGCGAAATGCCATACCCCCTTATCCTTCCTACTGCTGTGTCTTTTAAATCACTAAAGCAGCTGAAACTAAAGTGAGTAAAACTAAAAACTATACACACACATGCTGAATTACAATATATACATTAAAATCATTGTAGAGCGCCCAATTAATTATATCATTTAAAGTAATTAATTAGCGTACATCAACTAAAAGAAATATATCTATACACAAACACATACTTAATTACTATACTGTATATATAAATACACACACATATATATATGTATATTGTACAGTTATATATAGTATATATACATGGGTTATCGCAAGAGGCATAAACCCTGACTCCCTGCTAATGACCTGTGTCTCATCACGAGTCACTTTGGACGAGAGCTAAATGACTGCTAAATGACTGCGGTAGCGCCTAGGCACTGCGTTCCCTGCGTGAGACTCACCCCTTCCTTCTCTGGGTGAATTCTGCCGCCAGCAATCAATTAGAAAGCAAATGAACGCAAGGCACGCAACGTCTGCCTCAGACCGGCGTTCACCTCGCTGAGCACATATTCGATTTGGAACAGCGGCAGAAAACACAACAAGTCTATTCTGCATGTGTATACATAATTAGTACATTTGTTTGTATGTATATATATTACACTTTGGCAGTGGCGTGTCTGTGTGCTTGGCGCATACGCCGTTTTAATTCTCTATCAAGCACTTGGTGGATTTTTATAACACCTTTGCTAAGATTAGTGGAAGGCAATGTCGCACCAGGAATAGTGACTGTTGAAAACACATCCATCGTGGTCTTCAGCAAAACAAAATGAGGCGTCTCTCCCCTGACGGAAAACGGCGGAACACGTTACCATCGAGATACCAAGTACTGTAATGTGGCAATATTTAGAGCAAAAGGACTTCGAAAAACCTCAACAGTGCCAATTAAGGGAGCTCTGATGTTGCAGTCTGGGTCATTTTAGCATCTTCCTGTGTTTTTGTTGGCCATCAAAGGAGGACAGCAGCGGCTGTTTTGGTCCCCTACCTCTATTAGGCCATCTGTCTGGCGTGGGCCTGATGCAGGGGTCCTCTGAGAGGGCGCGATGTGCTGCTTGGTGTGAGGATGTTATCGCCCTTTCGCTCTCTTTAGAACACGTCCCCATTTGTTAGGAGGGAACAAACTCTTAAACCGTTCAGTGTACTGCCGCCGACTGAAAACGACAGCCTTCTCTGCACTCTGTCGGCCTTGCAGCACTTTCAGGTGATTTGGGACTGTATGCTTTAATTGTTCTCAGTCGCAGATGGTACCTCACACGCTTTGAGTAGAAGAATCAGCCATTGGGGGGCTTGGTGGCTCACCCCCAAGAATGCGCCAATAATACTTCAAACGGCCCGGGTAAGAGTCTGACCTGCAGTTCTATATGTTATAAGATAACGGGTTACAATAAGGGCACGTTAATTAACCATTAAGTCACAGTCAGTGATAAGCACAAACTAACAATTGACTCACAGCTACCTAGTGGTGGTGTAATTATCATATCATAGCTTACGGTGTTCATGTTCATGTTTGCTACTGGTTTTAATGTTAACTAAGCTAATGGTGTTCATGTTAACTCAGGTAAAGGTTTTCATGTTCACTAAGGTATTGGGGTACAAATGATTGGAGATAGTTATGAATGTTAATGAACGGTTGATGGTTAACAAGGTGTTACCACGTTCTGGCTCAAGCAGTACACCATACCGGGGTGTCTTTTCATCCCTCCCATCGTAAAAACACGTCAACTAAATATCAGCTAAACATAGCCGTGTGCGCTACAGTAAAACCACCATGCTGCTCCCACCCGTTTACTGGTGAATGTGACCGTTTGGATTGGACGAAAAGCCCCTACGCTACGGAGTGTTTTAATATGTTCCGGCACTCAGTGCACTTTACACTTCTCGTCACAATACCGCCGCCAAAGCAGCGCGTGCCCCCCCCGGGAGCAAGACAGGGTATCAGGGTACCGCCTCACTCAGTGACCTTTGACCCCCAGCCCCCCTGAGGGTTCAGTCTAACCGCTGGAGATGAAGGTCATCAATCAGAAGAGAGGGATTCAAAGCCATAGCGGGAAAGGGTCCCTACAGAGGGTTGGAATATTGGATCTCATCCGGCCGCTGCTGTGTGGTCTGGAAAAATGGTGAATGGACTGCATTTGTACGGCGTTTTTATTTTGCACTCAAAGCGCTTGACAATATTCCCTAACATTCACCCATTCATACACACACACCGACGGCGGTGTCGGGAGCAGTTAGGGTGAGGGTTCTTGCTCAGGGACACCTCGAGACACACTTGGAGGAGCAGGGGATCAAACTAGCCACCATCCGTGCACCAGCCATCCCGCTCTAGCTGCTGAGCCTCATGCCGCAAAGCAAATTGGATCTGCTTCAAGATTCCCGTCGCCTTTGTGAGGGGAACCGTTCTGAGATAATGTGGAACTGGCTTCGATAGTGCCAGAAGAATATCTATATGTATCGGGCCGGGAATGTCACAGCAACGGACACACTGGACACGTTCAGTCTGCACACGAAGACACACACATGTCTGAAGAGCCAGGGTTTCAAACTTGGTCTTTACAGCTTCTTTTCTTTTCCAGTTTTCACTAATGAAAAAGGCTATCAGAGTATCGAATCTCTTCCGCAGGAACAGGGCTGCTCTCGCTGCAGCTCCATTCCACGCGAGGCGTTTCATTATCAGTACTTCCTAACAACGACCTGAACTTTTAAAATAGGGGGACGGGCAGCATTCCAAACGCTCAAGGAATGAAAAAGCATTTCCCTCCGTCGGTCGCTCCCTTCCTACGCCAATGTGAACCCCCGGGCCGCTAGCAATCAATTATAGAGCGATACGTCTGCGTCGGCGCTGCATTGGAACACGCCCTCTCCCCAGATCACCACGTCTGCTTTGATATCCATCTGTGTGCGGCTGGTGTCCTGGCCAGCGTAGAACAACAACAACACCAGCCCGGCCTTGTCGTTCGTCATCGGGCTGACCTGAGACCTGATGGGAGAGCGGGTCAGCGAGCCGTGTTTTTCCCAGAACTGAAATGTCTTTTTTATACCCGTGAGTCGACGCCACACTGAGGATGTTGCTGCACACGCAACACATAGCAGGACGCACACGTGCAACACACACGCAAAGCAATCACACACACACACACACAGCACACACGCACAACACACACGATACACAAACGCACACCACAACACATAGCCTTCGGTCTGTATAATCCTGGCTGGGCGTGATAAGTCGTGATAGGTAATTATTAATCCCTGTGCCCGGGGAGGGGGCGGGTTGGGTTATTAATGGAGCTGTTAATTAGTGGCATGCTAGGTGACAGAGCCTCAGATAGGACACCTCGGGAGCTTCCAGAAGCTTCTCTGAGCATGCTGCTGAACTTGCGGTGGCCCGGACGCCGCGACGCTGTCGGAGGGAGATAGCGACAGGAACAACCGCGGCGACGTGTTAGCGTTTGTTCTCAGAGCTGACAACGCAGCGTCTATCTGGGACAAGCGGAGACAGTGCTGTCAATACCCGCCGGACCGCGGGGTCATCCCTAACCGCGGAGTGCTAATAGCACGAGGCGGACAGGGATTTAGAGGCCAGGAATAATAACACCCTGACTTTAGTGAAATTGATAAAAACAACATTATTGTTGTCAGCGCTGCCGTTTTGATTCTCCTCGGCCTTGTTTGCTATTTGCTGTTATGTTAATAACTTGTGAATTGTCAGAAATATGGTATTGTTTCATGTTCAATCGCATCAAGTATCAATCTTATATAAAATATAAATATGGTTTTATTGAAGCTTATATGGTCAATATATGATTCAAGAGAGATTAAAGAGTACTTTATTTGTCAAAGGCATACAAGTATGCAGTCTAATGTAAAAGTGACATCAGTGCATCAGAAGTACTGCAATAAAAGATAAAAAAG
Organism: Melanogrammus aeglefinus; assembly: GCA_900291075.1. Classification (NCBI taxonomy): domain Eukaryota; kingdom Metazoa; phylum Chordata; class Actinopteri; order Gadiformes; family Gadidae; genus Melanogrammus; species Melanogrammus aeglefinus. Next base: position 198,577 of record OLKM01000756.1, read on the forward strand.
ATAATAATAAATATTATTAGTGCCTAATAATACATATAAGGGACTAATATGCTACAGCAGCATGTAAACAGTGTCATGAATGAAGAGGTGACAGTCTAATACCATGTCCAATGTCGCCATGTTGCGAAATGGCTCTTTTAAAAGTTTGTACGGACAACAGCAGATAAATGCGTCCAAAAGCTTTCCTCAAAAACAACTTCTTGGGCTAAATAAAGTCAACTCGGGAACTCACAGTGAGAAGTTAACTGTTGATGAGAAACGAGCAACCGTCCCCTGCGCCCCAAGTTTGATGGAGTGGAATGGGTGTGATAATGAACAAACCACCTTGCCCTGCTCCTCCCGGGGCCCCTAGGAGCCACGCCTCATTGACACTGGCTCCAGATCTGCCCGGCACATCGTTATACTAATCCCGGGCCCTGGGGGGGTCCACCTCCTCTCAGAGCGGGCTCACGAGGAGAGCGTGGCGCTGTGGACGTTGGAGCGAATCCATCTTCCCCCCCCGTCCTCAGACACACGGGGTGTTCTGTGGTGTGTGGTGGTTGTTGGGTGTATTGGGTGTGTGAGGCGTTGTGTGTTGCGTGGTGGTAGTTGGGGGGTTTCGGTGTGGTGTTGTGTGGTGGTAGTGGGGGGTTTCAGTGTGTGAGGCGTTGGTTATTGAGTGTTCTGTTGGCTGAGCGAGGTGAGGTGAGGTCAGGCAGTGAGGCTCTGAATCTGATGAGACTTTTGCACGTTATAACTTTCGATGGAAGATTGTCTTTTTCTTTCTCTGTTCTTCCTGGCGAGGTAAACCAAGTTGTTACGGTTAATAAAACAATTGTATTTTCTCGATACCATGCTATTTATTACCGCATTTCAACGATGAAACGAGGTAACTGATGTCATCAAGAAGGCATGTAGTCTATTAGCATAACGTATCAAAAGCTGCTAAAGGGCTAGGGAAGTAAGGGGCGGAGCCAGCAAGGGAAAGGGGCGGGGTCAGTGCTGGTAAGGGGCGGAGTCAGCAAGGACACAGGGCGGGGTCAGCGAGGATTGGGGCGGAGTCAGCAAGGTTACAGGGCGGGGTCAGCGAGGACAAGGGGCGGAGTCAGCCAGGTTACAGGGCGGGGTCAGCGAGGACAAGGGGCGGAGTCAGCCAGGGTTTTTTCACACACACACACACACACACACACACACACACACACACACACACACACCCCAATTCCAGTGGGTGGAGTTTAGGGGTGGGAAAAAGAATCGATTCTTCGATGCATCGCGATTCTCGCTAGAACTATTCTGTCTCGATTCTGTCAATTATTAGGTTTTTTTTTATAAAAACAATTGTTGCAGCAAGATGCGTCGCGACGCATCGATAATCGCTTCAGAATCGAATCGTTGACCTCATAATCGGAATCTAATCGAATCGTGAGGTGCCAAGAGATTCCCACCCCTAGTGGAGTGTGCAGTCTGGCCTTGGGTCTGACGAAAAGGTTTAAGAACTGATCCTACTGTACCGTCCCATTTTATATTGCATACAAAACATAATCGGATGCCCTAAAAGGCTTATATTGGTTAAAAAAAAAGGTTAACAATGAAAAGAAATCATCTTTGTTAAAAAAATTACATAAATATATAATACTTTTGGAAATGGGGACTCAAACCCTGTAGCGCACACACTCACCACTAGGCTATCCATATCTCCATATTTGTTTAATATTCATATCTTATTGAATATATGAGGGTCGGCTTAGCTCAGGAGGTAGAGCAGTTAAAGATTGCTAGTTCAATCCCCAGAGCAAGACACTTAACCCTAATTGCTCCTGACGAGCTGGCTGTCGCCTTGCATGGTTGACTCTGCCGTCGGTGTGTGAATGTGTGTATTAAACGATGTAAGTCGCTTTGAATAAAAGCGTCTGCTAAATGTAAATATACCAATTATGTTGATAAAAATGTCTTTAAACTTTTCTGGCTCATGATTGTACTAAGACAACCTAACTAGACATTGTTTTGCTATTTCTTACTAAAGATTCGTTCAAGCCCCTACAAACAAACGTATTGACTCCTGAAGAGAGCAAAGAGGATAAAGAGGTGATGATCTCAAAGGAAGGCCAGTGGACTGCTGATTGGTGAACTCTCCTGCGTCATTATAATACGGTTCTGGGAAATCAGTTGTTTACAGTTTCTCAGAAGTAATTTTATCATTAACGGTATGACTCAGAAGGTGTGAGTGCAGATTGGCTCGTTTGAGGACTGGGATCCTGTCAAGTCAGGTAACGGGATTGTACTTTTAATGTTCACTTCAAAGCGATCATTGTTCGGTTGAGTGTGTGTGAGTGTGTGTGTGTGTGTGTGTGTGTCTCTAATCGGTTTCTCTTTGAGGGCCCCTCAATTCCCGCTTTAAACTCACATGTGCTGCATGTGCACACCCGTGCTGATTTGTGGCATTCTGAGACCAGCAGTGTTCTTCGACCATTACACGGGGTAACAAGGGCTTTCTGCTGTGTCAAAGTAATCATTAAACAAGCACTGGCTTTAAGAGTCTTTAGAAGTACTTCCAGCTTTTCAGAAAACTCAGAACTAAAGTCCTCAGATGGCACAACATGAGAGTGTTCAACATGCACTAGAACATAAAGGCAATGATTTGCACAGTGGGATTCAAACCTGCTGCGTGTTACAGCGTTTCCACCACCAGCTGTTGCAGAAAACACCTTAAAGAGTTGGCAGTAATAAGGGTGCGGGACAGAGAGGGAGAAAGGGGGAGACAGGGGGAGTGGGAGAGAAGGAGAGGGAAAGGGTTAGGGGGATAAGGAGAGAGGGGGAGAGAGAGGGAGGGACAGGGTTAGAGATAAAGTGAGGAAGAGAGGAGGGACAGACTTAAGGAGAGAGAGGGTAGATCGAGAGAGAGAGAGAAGGATGGAGAAAGCCGGCATTAAAAATAGTGGAGGAAAGAGATTGAGGAGGTTAGAGGGAGAAGGGGGGAGAGAGAGAGAGAGAGAGAGAGAGAGAGAGAGAGAGAGAGAGAGAGAGAGAGAGAGAGAGAGAGAGAGAGAGAGAGAGAGAGAGAGAGAGAGAGAGAGAGAGAGAGAGAGAGAGAGAGAGAGAGAGAGAGAGAGGGAGGGGGAGAGAGCATTGCATGATGGGAACAATGTTCTTATTATCCCAGTCGCTGACATCCCCTCCCAGTGAATCACTGATGATCTCGGGATGTTTTCATCCGTCCGATAAACACCAATCTGTGGCTAATTAGTTAAACTCCTGCTCATTACATTGACGATCACAGATGAGTTGTTTTGGTCTATAATTCCTCTCACAAGCCTCTTTCTGGTCCAAACCTGGTAGATCAGCTGCCCTCCACTCGTTCACTCGTCCTGCCTCCCTGATCTCTGCTTATCATTCAACAGCTGTCCTCTCCGGCTCGCCTCTCCTCGATAAGGCACTTCTCCGGCACCCCCTTCCCCGTTTGAAAGGGTCCCGGCCCCTCCGACATCAGTTAACGTCCCCTTCGCCCGCACCTTCCTCCGCCTGAGTCTCCTCCCCGCCGCCCACTTGATAAACATCACCAGTCCTCTCCCCCCCCACGGACCAAAGTCATTTTTAACGGCCCCAATTATCTCAGCGAAAACGCATGAATCAAAAGCAACGTTTACCTCCGGTCCACGCCAGGGGCCGGGCCCCTGTCTGCTCTAGGGGGCCGAGGGGGGCCTCTTTGGCTGTGGACAGATACCGCCGTGGATTTAGGGCCCCATTTGGTATTCTGCAAGGAGGGGGGGTTCTAGAGCCAGCTGGGGGTAAGAGATGTTTCTGTGGTGCTGCGTCTGCAGCCCACACACACACACGGTGCGGCGGCGGCATTGTCTCTGGGCTCTCTAAGCCCCAGCCCCCCCAAGCTGCTTCTGTCTCTCCCTCCTTGTCTCCCGTCTCCCTCCTCCTGCTACGCTGGCAGCCTCCCACACGTTTCCCCGGGCTGGAGGCCGGCCTTCAAAGTGATAAGCTCTTACAAAATGAGGGCGTCTCAACTTTTTGTGTCGCCGCCACACACAAGTCCGTTTGTGTGCGTGCCGTGCGTGCGTGTGTGTGTTCCCAAAATGTTCTCGTTCTTCTTTCCCCCGCCAGTCGTTGTGAATAGACATGACGTGCTTTGAAGGCATCTTTATCTGCTCCGAGATGTGAAGGATCTGCATTAATCTGGTTATTCTTGTCCTAAGCCGGCGTGGGGCTGTTGTAAAATAACGCTGGTGTTGAAGTATGAACAACGACGTCGAATCGGGGCATTGGTGCGTTCCTGGTTTTAAATACCAGTGACGTGGGTCCTTTGTACCATTGTGCCGCCGCCGCCGTAACATAACAACGTTAGTCGCTAGTTTGAGCTCCTGAAAGTAAAACTGCTGACAACTCTGCTAATATCGTTGTCTTTCGCCACCTGCTGTGCTCTGTTCCAACCGTCAAAAGCCTCTGAATTGTTTCACGGTTCCCGGAGCCTCTCATACCCGGGGCCCGCACACTGGGAGTCGGCGGGCTATAAATAACCTCTTGTTTGTGTGTTGGGCTCTCTTCTCCAGATCTTTACATGTTTGTCTTGATTCCATCCGGACGGCGAGGAACTATGCAGTATAGCTGAGCCAATCGAACCGAAGCAGAGCACTACAAACCAGTAGAACAAAAGAAGCAAAATAAAACAATGCCATCAAAAACTGAAAAAAAAATGGACGGGCAAGAAATTAAGTGTTGTCCTGGTTCTGGTTCAACTTCATTAATTAGTGGGGATATCACAGAGTGATTAGATGGCCATCCAGCCTCTCGTGTTTAATCAATATCACCTCAAAATCTCCCTCCTGCCTGATGACCAAACTTCTCTCCCTTCTCTCTCTCAGACTCTCTGACTCTCTCTCTCTCTGACTCTCTCTCTCTCTCTCTCTCTCTCTCTCTCTCTCTCTCTCTCTCTCTCTCTCTCTCTCTCTCTCTCTCTCTCTCTCTCTCTCTCTCTCTCTCTCTCTCTCTCTCTGTCTCTCTCTCTCTCTCTCTCTCTCTCTCTCCTCCCTCAGCCTTTCTGTGTGGCTCTCTTCTATCCATTTCTCTTCTCTCTGCTTCCCTCTTCTATTTATTTTTCCTCTTGCCGCCTCTCTCTTATATATGTCTCTTTCTATCTGCCTCTCTCTGTGTCTCTCCTCTCTCTGCCTCTCTCTCTGTGTCTCTCCTCTCTCTGTGTCTCTCCTCTCTCTGCCCCTCTCTCTGTGTCTCTCCTCTCTCTGCCCCTCTCTGTGTCTCTCCTCTCTCTGCCCCTCTCTCTGTGTCTCTCCTCTCTCTGCCCCTCTCGCTGTGTCTCTCCTCTCTCTGCCCCTCTCTCTGTGTCTCTCCTCTCTCTGTGTCTCTCCTCTCTCAGCCCCTCTCTCTGTGTCTCTCCTCTCTCTGCCCCTCTCTCTGTGTCTCTCCTCTCTCTGGTCTCTCCTCTCTCTGTGTCTCTCCTCTCTCTGCCCCTCTCGCTGTGTCTCTCCTCTCTCTGTGTCTCTCCTCTCTCAGCCCCTCTCTCTGTGTCTCTCCTCTCTCTCTGCCCCTCTCTCTGTGTCTCTCCTCTCTCTGTCTCTCCTCTCTCTGTGTCTCTCCTCTCTGTGTCTCTCCTCTCTCTGTGTCTCTCCTCTCTCTGCCCCTCTCTCTGTCTCTCCTCTCTCTGTGTCTCTCCTCTCTCTGTCTCCCCTCTCTCTGTGTCTCTCCTCTCTCTGCCCCTCTCTCTGTGTCTCTCCTCTCTCTGTCTCTCCTCTCTCTGTGTCTCTCCTCTCTCTGCCTCTGTGCATCTCTCTCCTCTGCCTCTCTGTGCGTCACTCCATGCTGTTTCTTCTTGATGTACCGGGGTATCTTTGATCACTCTGATCCAAGCAGACCTCTGAAGACACTGATGGTTCCCGAGCCCTGCCCCCCCACATGGACTCCTCAAACAACGGCAGGGAGAGCAGTAATGGCTCCTCCATCGCTGGAGACACACGCCGGCCCCGTTAAACAGATGGCAGGTGGCATCTACAAGCAGGAGGCCGACGGAGAGAAAGATCTCATTCCACGAGCCGCGTTGGTGTCATGGAGTTTAAACTGGCTGCACTGGTGCTAAGGTTCCTTGTGTGCAATACATTGGGAGGACTTAACTGCTGTTTGCTGCCATCCGGTGTAGATGGACTCCAGGACGGGCTGAAAAGAGTCTGCTGTGTTATTTCAGCTAACTACGATACAATAGAGCAAAGAGGTAGAACAATGAAATGCATTGGAACGAGTTTGCTGGCTCTGAGCACATGCAGGAGCGGTCAACGCTATGAGGCAATTTGCTCACCGGCAATTGCAATTGCTAGTTAATTTGTGTTTCCACTTTAGTGGCGCAATGGAAGATTAGGCTCTCTCGGACGTGGACATCTCTATGAAGCGTTGGCTGGCCAGACACACATCCACACATCCACACATCCACACATCGTCGTCCTTTGGTCGGGACGAAAAGGCACTTTGACGCCTCGAAAGGAAGCCCACTTGGGTCAGGAGCAGGAGAACTGAAAATGTGTTTTATTGCACCTTGAGATTGGTTCAACTGATTTATCCACAGGCAAGAGTCGTCAAAAAAGGTAATAACTACTGGCACCTTACACAATAGATGCCAGTATAGGGTACCTTACACAATACAGCAAAGAAAGGCCCCCTTACACATGCAGGCTAGTACAGGAGGCCATACATCATACATGCCGGTGCAGGCCACCGTAGTTGGTGGAAACAACCTTTAACTTCAACATGACCAAGTTAAGAACACATTCATACGCATACACACACACACACACACTTGGATTAGATGGAGCTGCGCCTGGTTTATGTGCGCCTCTCTTAGTTGATTACAAGCCTTTCTTCATAACGCCCTCTGAATAGACTGCCCGTTAACATGCACTGGCTCAACACCTTCGACTGTGTGTGTGGGTGTATGTGTCCATCTGTGTGTGTGTGTGTGTGTGTGTACGTGTGTCTGTGTGTGTGTGTATGCATGCATGTGTGCTTGTGTGCTTGTGGTGTGTGTGTGTGTGTGTACGTGTGTCTGTGTGTGTGTGTATGCATGCATGTGTGCTTGTACGCATGCGCGTGTGTGTGCGTCTGTGTGCGTGTGTGTGTGTCTGTGTGTGTGTGCGTGCATGAGTGTGTTTGAGTATGTGCGTCTGTGTGTGTGCCCGTGCGTGCATGCGCGTGTGTCTGTGTGTGTTTGAGTATGTGCGTCTGTGTGCGCGCGCGTGCGTGCATGCGTGCGTTGTCTGTGTGTGTGGGTGCGTGTGCGGTGGCAGCCTTTAAATGCCTGTCGTGGGGCGTCTGAGGCTGCTGCGGTGGTTTAACGAGCGTCCTTGAGGTGTGTCCCCACTCTGGTCCATCTCAGCCTTACGATGGATCTCCAGCCCAGTCTCAATGGGCCTGAACCTTCACCCCGCCTCCATCTCACATCTCTGAAGACCACTGGCACCGAACACACTTTAAGAGTTTAAGTAGAGTTAAGGCAATAGCTCAAAGAGCTCAAAGAGCAACGCGTGCAGAGGTTTGATGATGTAAGCAGAGGGACAGATTCATATATATAAGCCTTTTGTCTTCCTCTCCATGGTGTCACACTGAACCTGACACAGATAACCAATCAGGCAGCTGCGCTGGAAAGAGGCTTAATCGATCACACTCACGAGAGTGAGTGAGTGAGTGAGTGAGTGAGTGTGTGAGTGAGTGAGTGAGTGAGTGAGTGAGTGAGTGAGTGAGCGACTGACTGACTGACTGACTGACTGACTGACTGACTGACTGACTGACTGACTGACTGACTGACTGACTGACTGACTGACTGACTGAGTCACACACACAATTGTGGACTTTTCCACCCAGAGAATAGTGGATGTTCAAATGCTTTTTCAAAAGCAACTTTTCTCTGGAAATAATTACTGATTATAATCGTATCTTTTTCCCGCCCTATTGACCTCTTCAAACTGACTGTAGGCCTCTCCAAGTTCTTCAGTCAGAAAATCTGAATCCTCATTTGGGTCAGTCCTTTAGTTCTGTGGCTATTAAAAAGAGCTGGCAACAAAAAGGTTTTTGTCCAGTAGCTGTGTGAATCCTGAACTATATGCAGACAGCGTCACGGAAAACTCTTCAAACTTGGAGGATCTGTCAAGATGATACTGATGCTGGTTTAAAATGGATACACGCTACTGGTGTTCCAACAAACAGCCAATCCCGCGCGCACGTCCGTGTGTTCACCAGGAGCACGGTTAGACCTGGCCACTCGAGGCTATAGCCCGGGATCTTTTGGGAATAGCCCCGGATTGCTGTGCCGTAAAATAAAAATACAAAAAACACAATAATGATGAAAGTAGCTCTGTAGAGTAGACTTCTTTGAGGCAAAATGTTGCAAATTCAAAGTTGGTATTCTTTCTTCCCTATGCATACTTAGTGCATCGCGTCGATAATGCTGTTTCGCGCTGCTAGCCTTTTATTGAGATCAGGGAGTGTTGAGGAGGACAGTAATAAAATATCTTTGGTAAGATGGATATAAGAAGAGAGACCCTGCAGTGAATTCAACCCGGCCCACTTGACATCCGGTAGGTGCATGACAGTGGTACCGTTAAACTTCAATAGGCCGGGCTTTTATTTATTTCAATCACTGAACTTTAGAACAAAACTCTTGCTCAGAAAAGGTAGGAAATACTATCAAATGTATTATTTAAACCAGAATATTACTGATTTATACACATTACCAGGCTATCGAATAACGCATGCACGCATGCGCACACAAAAACGGTGATTGACGGAGTGGTAATCGGGAGTAGGCAGAATCCCCGGTAGGCCGTTAACGTTTCGGGGCCGCCGGGCTGATTACTGCGGGATAACAATATTGCGTTTATAAAAGTTCCTTGCAGCTCCGTCCGGCAGCCTGAGCTGTACACCCGCAACTCACTCAACACACGCAACTCTCACAAACTGTCAACGTTGCAACCAAGTTGATTTTGTCTAGAGGGGAGTAACTGATGACATATCGAACGTGGACAGCCGCAGGTCGGCCTGTGCAGCGACGTGGCAGCAGGACGGCCATCTTGCAACATGACCTCAGAGGCATCGGCACATGAACATCACGAGAAACAGGTACTCTCAATCTCAACATTGATTATCTCTCGATTGCAGGCGTCGAAACAGAGTGACACACAAAAACACAAACACACCTATTTAAGGAGTTGATATTCTTCCGCTCCTGTTCTCTAGCTGTCTGTCTGGTCTACTGTTTGAAAACACCCCCGTGAAAACTAGCTTGACGAATGAGCGATTTATGATCATTTTTATTGTGTAGACACATCATTTCTCCATAGACGTAATGCACTGTAGGAGCGAATGGTCCTGTTCCAAGATGGCCGCCCTGTAGGCACGTCGCTCTAGTGGGCGGCAACAGTCAATGCGGCGTCTATGTATATATGTCTATGGGAGTAACTGCTCCTCCCGAAGTGGTACAGCCCAGGTGGGCCTTGAACTGTGATTGGTCAGAAAGACGTAACAGCTAATGACAACATTGAACTCTCGTGCAGGCTCGAACAGAGTGACACACAAAACACACACACACACTTTTAAGGAGTTTTTCTCCCGCTCCGTTTCCAGCTTGTTCCACGCTTTAAGCACCCAGGCGACTAGTATGCGGCGAGCTGGGGCTATCATGTTCCCCCCCTGCGGTGTAATCCTTGTCCGCGTCCCCTGCCATCCAGTGGTCATACGATTAATGCAGAGTGGCTTTGAACGGCTGATTCCATGGATGTACTTTGCGTGTGCCGTGTTTCCGCTCCGATGTGGCGATGCTGTATTGGTTATGCTGTTGAGAGCTTAAATAAATGGACTATATAAGTTAACTAATTATTGAACCATTATTGAAGTTTAAAATTTTGTTCAGCAAATTTGAGAACTGACAGATACAATATTGTATCCAGTGAAAACCACAAAATTCACATTATATTACATTTATGGGCAGATTTAGAATAATTTTTTGCAAAATAAATTCATTTGATTCTCTATGCATAGCGCATCACGTCGATATTGCTGTTTAGTGCTGCTCTAGTTTGCATACATTCAGGAGACCCGCAGTGAATCCAACCCGGTCCACTGGACATCGGGTAGGCGCATGACAGCATTTATTTGGCTTCAGACTTTTCTTATGTCTCATTTTGGCTACTGGTGTGTATGTGGTGCACTTTCCTATCGTTAACGTAAACATTAACCTAGTCAGTAGGCCTGCCCCGACGTGAATCAGATATGACAAACCCCCAAACCCCCGTTTTAAAAGGGCTCTGACTTCTGGGCTACAGCCCCGAATGTTTTCAATTGCTAGCGACGCTCCTGTTGTTCACTTATCGGAATTAAATCTGTTACATTAAATTCAATGTAATATTGTGTGAACTGAATGTATGTATATTTAGTTGAAAGAAATGTCTGACCTTGCAGTGATTCATGTTAGTCCTGAGTCAGTGTTTAATAAAAAAATAGCCTCTCTTTCTGGAGTCTAGAGGCTTCAGATGTCTGCTGCTCTGAAATCCCTCAAATCAATCGAGATCTAAAGATGTTTTTAATAGAAAGGCAACATGACCATGTTCAGCACGAGCTCTTAAACCTGCAAGTACAAAAAACACTAAATAATAAGGCAACAGACCATAATGCTACCGCCCACCCCTGGAGATACAAAAAAAAGAGCCAACAGGTGGACTGCACAGAAGTTAGACGGAAGGGTTGTCATGTCGAGGCCCCCTTCGTGTCGAGGCCCCCTTCGTGTCGGGACCCCCTTCGTGTCGAGGCCCCCCTTCGTGTCGAGGCCCCCTTCGTGTCGGGACCCCCTTCGTGTCGAGGCCCCCCTTCGGGTCAAGACCCCCTTCGTGTCAAGACCCCCTTCGTGTCGAGGTCCCCTTCGAAACAGCTGTGTTTACGCGTGAAGCCCAGACAGATCCTGTAATGGGATAAGAACTCGCTGATGCCTCGACATCGCCCCTCTCCCGTGAGCGCCAACAGCCACGGATACGATGCACCTCTGGGTACATTCGGGTCGGTACCGTCGGGTTCTGTGTCCTAGCAACAGCGAATGAGAGCTCTGACTTTGAGAGAACGCAGAACCTCTGACCTATTTATACCGCCAGAGATAGGGAGGAATTTAATTGTGTCTCCTGCTCCAATTTATTTGCAATTTGTGGTAAATAAATTCGTCAGGGAGTCCTCTCTGGAATTAGAATCAGAAATGTTTGTTGCTAGGCAAAATCAATTATTTTAATTGCTTTTGTTTCTGTTTCTTCAGGTAATTTTTGTTGTTGGAGATGATATTTTGGTTCTCGTTCCAGTCTGCAGTCGCTCGATTGGAGACTAAATCAGTTTTATTTTCTCCAAACCAGTGACACTTCTCTCCACCACATGAGCAGCAGTTTGTCTAATTGTTTCAACATGTGTTTTCAGCAGGTTTCTTTCTTCATAAAAATATCATTTAAAACATTATACATTACCGGTAGGCCTACAACAATTTCAAAACACGTATAAACACTGTCTTCTATGATGAGGAGGACAATAAAATACTAAATAGAGTTGCTTGGTTTCTTATTCTTAAAACACTGATAAAGTGCCTTGTGATTCAGCCGGCTGAAGACATTGAGAGCTTCTTCTACAGCCCTATCACAGACGGAATAACCGCCAAAATACCATCATACAACGGTACGATATACCCCTCATATACCCCAATGAGAACCCCACTGTACCCCTCATGTTGGTGCAGGAGTCTGCATTAATTCAGGATAACAATTCAAAGCTCCAATAAGTAGGGCTAAAAGGAGAAATATGTAAACATGAATGTAAAGACGGATTGTGTTTTTGCAATGCAATTTGTCTAATCAAAGGGTGAGTCTACCCAAGTCCCCAGGGTCAGAGATCCCGTCCTGGGGCCGTTGTCCTGGCAACCAAACCCCGACCTGAAACCTAAAACTAAACCCTAAGCCTGAAGCCGTGCCTTAACCTGACCTTTAAACCAGACCTTAACCCTAACATTTATCCCTAAAACCCACCCCTACCCTAAAGCCTAACGCTAACCACCCCCTTGAAACCCACACTCTGATTTATTATTTGAACATGGGTGTCCCCATTTGCATGTAAGGGTACCTACGGTTCAGACTCCATGGTGCTAAGAGTCCCTGAGTCACATGACAGGGCTTCCAATGTATGGCATCATAATTATTAATATTATTTTAACCAGGGCTCCCCCTGTTCCAGTCAGCTCCATCCAGTTCCAGCCAGTTCCAGCCAGACCCAGCCAGTCCCAGCCAGGTGTGGGCCCAAGCGGTCGGTACTCAGCACAAATAAGGCTCAGCGCTACAACAGAGACCCCAGACATTCAGAATATTTGATGCGTCGCTGTTCCACTTTTAATGACTGAGCTGAAGCTGTGGAAGACTCCCTCATCACACACTCAGCATGTCTCTTCCTCCCAGAATTTAGAACTCAACTTGGGGAGAAGAAAGACCTATATAATATATATATATATATAAAGAAGAGAGAGAGAGAGAGAGAGAGAGAGTGAGAGAGAGAGAGAGAGAGAGAGAGAGAGAGAGAGAGAGAGAGAGAGAGAGAGAGAGAGAGGAGAGAGAGAGAGAGAGAGAGAGAGAGAGAGAGAGAGAGAGAGAGAGAGAGAGAGAGAGAGAGAGAGAGAGAGAGAGAGAGAGACACACACACAGACACAGAGATAGACACATACACACCGACAGAAAGAGAGCAAGAGAGACACACCGACAGAGAGAGAACAGAGAGACAGGAATCAGCAGCCCGTTAGTACGGTTCAGACAGAAGTTATCTCCTACTTGTGCACTTCTTGAGCCCTGATCCTTTCTTCAGCGCATGGCGGCTCAGCTTGCAGTTGAAGTTGTTCTCCCAGAACTCAGCGAACCAGATGTTCCTCCTGTTGTTCTCCAGCGTGCGGCTGATAAAGTAGCGGTCGAACCCTGAACACAGTCATCAACAGAGGCCATCAGTCAGGGGACAACCAGCCCGTACAACACAGTTAGGGGTGTTTTCGTCGTGCTACTGTGTTACAGTAAGGATGTTCATAGAACCAAGTGCCAAGCACTAACAAGGGTTGGGTTAACCTTATCTAGGTTGGGTTGAATTTAGCTTAGGTTGACTTTATTTAAGACTCTACTTAATACATTGTATATTGTTTTATGCCTACAAGGTACTTGTTGCTGCCATGTATTTTTATTCATCTAATGCATACATTCTGAACATTAAACATGCAGCAACAAATACATAGTATTTGTTATTCAATTTAAAGACATGTCTGCATGTCTTTAGAATTGAATGCTCAGAATGACCCTGAGCTATACTGTGAATTTGATCAATAAAATACTTAAATTATATAATTTTCCTATCTTTGTATTATTCTGTTAATGTCCAGGTTGGCCATGTGATTTTCTCAGCATGGTTGCAATTGGCTGCTTGCGACATAGGTAATAAATACTTAACGATGTGGTCTTGACAGAAAACAGCAGCCGCAATCTTTCCAATTAATATTGTTTTGGTCCGGCATGGAGAAAACTTATAAATCAGTGCAAAAAGCACAACCGAAACATTTTTAAAACCTAAGAGAGAGTTAGTGTCGCCATGACGACACCAAAGGAACAAAACACTGGGTTTGACCTGCCCTGACCAATGAGCAGAAATATTGCCCCAGAATATTGACTCAGCTGGGAGGAGCCGGGGATCGTACTAGCAACCTCACGGTTACAACTATGGCATGGGCTAAATGTTATTGTGCGGCCAGGTAATGTCAACCAAACATTCTGGCTGAATCTGATTGGAGGACCTGAATTAAAGGGGTGTTATTACGCAGCCAGCTGGGAGTATCCATTACAAGTCTTGAGCAAGACACCTAACCCTAACTTTCCCCAATGAGCTGGTTGTTACCTTGCCATCGGTGTGTGAATGTATAACGCATTGGATAAAAGTGTTTGCTAAATGTAAAATGTAATTCTACATCTGTTCCTATGTCTTCAATCGGGATTCGGACAAGGATGGATGAAGCACTTCTTTGTTTCCCACTACATCCCTTGTCATCTAACACGAGTAGTTTCAGGGTGAGGTAGAAAAGGCGGTTTCACACAGCAGCAAGAGGAGGAGGATGGAGGTCACGTACCCCTGATGGACTGTCTCTTGGGCAGGATGGTGACAGCCCCCTCCGCCATCTCCTCCTGGTCCAGCACCGGGGAGATCTTGGACCCCCAGCTGTCGGAGCCCACCCAGATGAAGTGTCCCGTTTGGTTGGCCTTCTTGGCGGCGTGGAGCAGCCGCCTGCCAACACACGGAGAGCACACAACGGAGAGGAACAGGTAAGACGGGGAAAGACGACCTGCTCCTGAGGTTAATGTTTTATTCTGTCAGGTTTCTGTTGTTGTTCTGCTATCTGGAGCAGAGCGATCTGCAACAAACTATTTCCTCTCCGATTTCAGAAGTAGTCTGACTCTGAATATCTAAATCGTTTTTTTAAGGTTGTCTTTTAAATGTGATTCCTGCTCGGATGAAACTCTGCCATTTGTGTTTGGGTTATAAAAATAAACTTGCCCTATATTGAAGACTCTGCTTTTGAAGTTGTCCCAAAATGTGCCTATTATGCAGTGCAGTAAATATTCATCTTAAGATATATTATCCATGTTTCTTTCTTCCTCGTCAGCACAGCGAGGAATAAAGGGAAAGTTGGCTAAAGAGTACACAGTAAAGAGTTAAAGAATAATCACTTAGCCACCATAAGGAGTTGGACTCAGACCTGGCGTTACTGATTTCATGATAGCAAGTCCATATTTGCATTTTTTTCATTTTACAATGTTTTTTTTGAAAGAGAAATATTTTGTATCACTAGACCATGAATGCACAAATAATGACACGATATCAATGCATAGACAGATGCTGCTTTGCCTTGTCTATTGAAACCATCATTCAGTATTCCAACATCCCTTAATGATCTGGTTTTGGATAATGCAAAAATCAGTATTCTCGTTTTCCCTTCCTTCTTATGTGAAAACAAATCCATATACTGGTCCGACCTCCGTGTCAGACCTGAGTAATGGAGGCCCGATCAGGATGGATTGGATGCTAGGAGTCCGGGGTACTTGAGAGGGGGTGAGTCACCTGATGTCGTCCTCGTTGGCGAACAGGATGACCACCCTGGCGTTGGGGTTCTCTCGCAGCCTCCGGATCACCTTATCGAACTCTCCCTGTTTGGGTTCCCGCGGGATCTTCACCGACTGGGAGATGCACACGCCCCCTGGGGAGAGGAACATTGTTAGGACCAGTGTTAGAACCATCGTTAGGACCAGTGTTAGAACCATCGTTAGGACCAGTGTTAGGACCATCGTTAGGACCAGTGTTAGAGCCATCGTTAGGACCAGTGTTAGGGCCATCGTTAGGACCATCGTTAGGACCAGTGTTAGGACCATCGTTAGGACCATCGTTAGGACCAGTGTTAGGACCATCGTTAGGACCAGTGTTAGACCATCGTTAGGACCAGTGTTAGGACCATCGTTAGGACCAGTGTTAGGACCAGTGTTAGGACCAGTGTTAGGGCCATCGTTAGGACCAGTGTTAGGACCATCGTTAGGACCAGTGTTAGAGCCATCGTTAGGACCAGTGTTAGAACCATCGTTAGGACCAGTGTTAGAACCATCGTTAGGACCAGTGTTAGGACCAGTGTTAGGACCAGTGTTAGGGCCATCGTAAGGACCAGTGTTAGGACCATCGTTAGGACCATCGTTAGGACCAGTGTTAGGACCATCGTTAGGAACAGTGTTAGAACCATCGTTAGGACCAGTGTTAGGGCCATCATTGGGGCCATCGTTAGGACCATCGTTAGGACCAGTGTTAGGACCAGTGTTAGGACCATCGTTAGGACCAGTGTTAGGACCAGTGTTAGGGCCATCATTAGGACCAGTGTTAGGACCAGTGTTAGGACCATCGTTAGGACCAGTGTTAGAACCATCGTTAGGACCAGTGTTAGGACCATCTTAGGGCCATCGTTAGGACCATCGTTAGGACCATCGTTAAAAAGGTTATTGAAGAACCAGGAACCATGGTAAATGAAGATCTTTTCAGGAACCGTGGTTAATGAAGATCTGTCTCCTTAGTTTATCTGCTTAAAAGTTAAGCAAATACTTAAAAGCATTCGAACTCAGAGAGGATTGGAACGTGCACACAGACATTAAATAGCGCAACTCAAAACTAAGGTGGTTCTGAGTCCAGCTTAAAGAACCGAGGTGGATGTTAGCGGGTTTGTTACTCGCTCAGTGTCCGTATCATTAGAGGAGAGCACCTTCCCCCCCCCCCCCCCCCCCTGCACCTTAACCACGGTGCACCAGTTCTGTTCAGCTATATCAGGACACAATAGGCACGCTTGGCTCTGAAGAACGCTGTCGGTGGTCTGAAATCGCATTATCGTCTGTATAATACAGGACAGTTTTACAGAAGTAGATTTCCACAAACAACTTGGCCTTCCTTGCCCCTGCGGTTGTCTCTCCTCTCTGACTAAATAAATATTATATGGCCCGCCTCACGGTCGGTCCGTTCCAGCTCACCGCTGCACTGGCATCGCAGCATCACATCATTGTACACGTCACTCATGGATTCCTACAAACACTGCCATCCCCTGCCAGGGCTTTTCCCAGGTTTCTGAGGCCGATGCGCCACAGTAAACCAAACACAACAGCGTAAACATTACACAAGGACGGCAATATCACCTGGATGGACATCGAGGTGGTAAACAATTGCCCTCTTTCCGAGTGAAATGGGCCAGGATAAACCAGGGGGGCTAGTGTGTACCGGGTACGATCCCTAATGTCCCACTGACGGTACCCTTCAGCAACCGGCCTAACCCCTACCAGTTCCTTAATCTCCTTCCCATCCGCTTTGGATAAAAGCATCTGCCAAGTTACCAAATAATTACTAATCAGTAGTAGTGTTAATACTAGTTACTATTAACAGTAGCAATATTAAAAATAGTAAAATGTAAAATCGAATGCATTTATACAGTGCTTTTCTAACCAGTGGCCACTCAAAGCACTTTACAATACTGCATAACATTCACCCATTCATGCACACATTCACACACCGACGGTGGTATCCGCCACGCAAGGGAAGATCTCCTCCGGAGCTGTCAAAGGTTGGATGTCTTGCTCAGGGACACCTCGACTCTCGGGAGGAGCTGGGGATTGAACTAGCAACCTTCCGGTTACCAGCCAACCCGCTCTGATTCACATGCCGCCCAAAATAAGGGCCATTGTATCCCTTCCTAGACCCTTGTGGAGTGTGGTGTGGACAGCCTTCCTGGTTTCCCTCCCAGTGCTTCTTCCACGATCCCGGGAGAATAGTATTGTTTGTGTCAGGGCTGCTCTGCTGAGAGGCCAGGTGGGTCCACACAGAGTGAGCATTCTGCTCTGCTTCTTGGCAGGAGCGGAGGCTTCTGAATCCCCCCCACTGCGTTACAGGAGGGAGGAATCACTACTGTACCCATACAAGTCACTGAGGATTAGGGGAAGAGCTTCGGAAAGACTATCTTAGAAACTAACAGGTCTGCTTCGCCTCAGGAGTATCTTTCCATTTGCTATCTAGAGAGATTAGGGAGAGAGACACCTTTATCCAACTTTTCAAATGTTTTTAGCAGGCTGTTTATTCCGGGATTTCTTTAGAGTGTTTATTCAATCCGTTTAGGTTCCTTGTCTTTAGGGAGCAGACCGGGGTTTTTTCAGTTCACTTCACATCCAGAACATCACGCCTGGCCGTCACCAGCCTGACCCCCCCGGTTAAACTAACCCGTCTATCTGGCTCATCAGTTTGGAACGGCAGACTGGATTACCAGTCCTGTACTGGGGAAAGAGCTCTGAGGCAACTAGATCCCTGAAGGGCCCTGGGCTTAAACGATTAGGTCTGCTTTGTCCCATCTCGCCTGAAACATCAGGGCCCTTAGGAACGGATGAGGGTCACTTTAACTTCGGGAACAGAGGAGATACACCGCCTTCTCTCCACCCGTCTGTACATAATTACACAGGATATGAATAAATGTATATAGAATATACAAGTTTGGGTCCTGCTTGTCGGCTGCCTTTGTGTTAAAAACCTGTCTCTAGTCTAAGGGACTTTGTACGAGTCCCTTATTATAATTAGCATTTTTGCACAGTAATTCCCAGCATTAATGACGTAAAGCAGGACTGTCTGTGGATGTGCACGACGTGCACGTTCACTACAGAGTAGTGACTCATTATCCTCGCCGCACCAGAACCCCTTGCTGGGGTACAAAATCTGCTTTGGTGTCAAACCACCCCAAAGCCCCACCCCAAAACACCACCGCAAAGCATCACCGCAACACACCACCCTTTACAAACACTCACAACTTTCAGACACTTCCGCAGGTCTGGGACACTCAAGATCTGATTAAAGACAAATTTATTCCAATGAGTTTTATTCTCGTTTACATACCGTTCCAAGGCCACACGTTCCCGCGTTTGAGTGGGTGTGATGTCAGTTGACATCACATCATAGAGGGACTGTGTGTAGCGATGGGCTAATAAGACGGATAGCATCTGTATAGCATGATAGCATATGTACAGCCTGATAGCATATGTACAGCCTGATAGCATCTGTACAGCCTGATAGCATCTGTATAGCCTGATAGCATCTGTATAGCCTGATAGCATCTGTATAGCCTGATAGCATCTGTATAGCCTGATAGCATCTGTATAGCCTGATAGCATCTGTATAGCCTGATAGCATCTGTATAGCCTGATAGCATCTGTATAGCCTGATAGCATCTGTATAGCCTGATAGCATCTGTATAGCCTGATAGCGTCTGTATAGCTGGTAGCATCTGTATAGCCTGATAGCATCTGCAAAGCCTGATAGCATCTGTATAGCCTGATAGCGTCTGTATAGCTGGTAGCATTTGTATAGCCTGGTAGCATCTGTATAGCCTGGTAGCATCTGTCTAGACTAATAGCATCTGTACAGCCTCTTTGCATCTTACAGCCTGATAGCATCTGAACGTATCTGTATAGCATCTTTAAAGCCTGATAGCATCTGTATAGAATGATAGCATATGCTTGCACGTTTCGCACTAGTGTCCCAGACAAAGCTGTCAGTTGTTGTTGTCTCTGCTGTTCTGGAATGTGCCAGTTGGATATTTATGTTAAGGTGTAAAGAGTCTTTTGATACACACAATGTTAAATGTGGATCCCACCTTATGAGAGGGGTTTTACCTGTCGAGTGATCTCTTAGCTGAAGTTACTTAAGTATTCAGCGTGTGTTGATGACTATCTCACTATCTCACTACTTAATTCAAGCCATCAGCGCACCACGGCCTATCGAAGTGACCCTCAACAAGCGAGCAGTCCTCACAGCCCGTCTGGATGGGTCCTGGTCCTATTTGAACCGGTTAACCCAGCGGCCATCTTGTTCTGGCTCTGTAGAATTTAAGTATTCAGCCATACGCGTCGGTTGAGCTCTTCTGGCTCTCTGCGTTGTAGCTCTACAGCTTCAGAGTTTAACCGTACAAATTCAAAGTTAAAATATGAATCAGGAAAAAAGGTGTGAATACTGAAAGGTTCAAAAGTTTTTTTTCCTATTTTTTAAGATTTTTGATATTTTCGGGTAGCCTACTTTAAAAACATTATTCAAAGTGGGAGCCCATCCCCTCAGTGTTGAATTAGGATAGGCCTACTTAGATTTCAAAAGTAACTTTTTCTTGCAAACTTCTGCTTTGACGCTACAAAGAGGTTCATCCTTTTCATAAAGAATGTTTTTTTGATATGTGAGGGCAATTGATATTAAGCTATCTTTATATAACTTCCCAAAAGGTTTATTTCAATTTCACAAATGTATTTGGGGAAATCTTTTTCCAATTTAGAGTTTTATTCAAAGAACCACTATGGTCTTTTTCTCACTCTTTCATCCGTATGTTTCCGTAGTTTGTGGTACTCTTAGGCTGAATCCCATTTCTTTGCTCAAAGGAAAATCTCAGCCCTAGCCCTCACTGTTGCGCGTTCACGCGCCGTGGAGCCATGTCCCAATACCAGTTTAAAGGTAGCTTAAGGGGTAAGGGGGAGGGCTAACATCCCCTCAAAATTGAGATTTTCGATGGGCTCCCTCAAAGCGCTTTCAGTTGTGACTTGCTCCCACAATACCTTTGCGAGAAAACTGAAAATCGAGAAATATCCTAGACAAAGATGGAGGGCGAAAAGATGCGACAGGATTTGAAAAACACAAATTTAAGTGTTTTCTCTGTAATAAACTATTAATTATTTTATTAATTTATACTCTGCAGCCCGGCCGCGGACTCTCGGAAGATCTGGATATCATACGACATGAGCCCGGGGCAGCTCCCCGACCCTGGGCCCGCCCGACCCCGGTCCACGGCCGGGCTGCAGAGCCCGTGATAGGGCTCTGCAGCCCGGCCGTGGACCGGGCGGCCCGCCGGTCGGGGAGCTGCCGGGCTCATGTCGTATGATATCCAGATCTTCCATGTGTTCTAGTGACTCCAGGTGAAAAATATACTAATATATTATATTATATTAGTAATATTATATAAGTAATGTTATATTTATCGAAATGTAGTTTCAATGCATTATAGACAGATTCGTTATAACCAGATACATAACCACCGCGGGTTGACTTGTCATGCACTAATCGCTAGTTAGCGAATTAGCTCGCGATCTCCGCAATATGGATAGTTCCATGTCAACACTTGCCAGGCACAAAGCACTTCGTTATAGAGTGATATGTTAGTTGTAATTTGGGCGTAATGAAATAATGTATTTTAGATATTATATATAGCCTATTTGTTTTGTTAAATGTCATTAAGACTAATAAGGTATGTTATGTACAAAGTTGCTTCGTCATAGAGTGATAAAGATTTTTATCGGTCGTCATCAAAAAAAACATAAGGGGTAACAATGTTGTTTTTTATCAAATAAAAACTTAAGGGGTAACACTGGTCGTTTTTTTATCAAATCAAACGATGTCGATATTTATCAAATACAACATAAGGGGTTACCCCGTCATTTCTTATCATATGAAACATATGGGGTAACACTGTCATTTTTTATCAAATAAAACATATGGGGGTAACACTGTCATTTTTTTATCAAATAAAACATAAGGGGTAACACTGTCATTTTTTATCAAAATAAAACATATGGGGTAACACTGTCATTTTTTTATCAAAATAAAACATAAGTGGTAACACTGTCATTTTTTATGAAAAAAAAATATATGGGTTAACACTGTCATTTTTTATCAAATAAAACATAAGGGGTAACACTCGTTTTAATCAAATAAAACATAAGGGGTAACACTGTCGTTTTTTATCAAATAAAAAACATAAGGGGTAACACTGTCGTTTTTTATCAAATTAAACAATGTCAATATTTATCAAATAAAACATAAGGGGTAACACTGTTGTTTTTTATCAAATAAAACATAAGGGGTAACACAGTCGTTTTTTATCGGATAAAACATAAAGGGTAACACTGTCGTTTTTTTATCAAATCAAAAAAATGTCGATATTTATCAAATAAAACATAAGGGGTAACACTGTCATTTCTTATCATATGAAAGAAATGGGGTAACATTGGCGATATTTGTGAATAAAAACATAAGGGGTAACACTGTCGTTTTTTATCAACTAAAACATAAGGGGTAACACTCGTATTTTCATCGGTCGTCATCAAAAAAACATAAGGGGTAACGCTGTCGTTTTTTATCAAATAAAACTTAAGGGGTAACACTGTCGTTTTTTATCAAATCAAACAATGTCGATATTTATCAAATCAAAACATAAGGGGTAACACTGTCGTTTTTTATCAGACAAAACATAAGGGGTAACACTGTCGTTTTTTATCAAATAAAACATAAGGGGTAACACTGTTGTTTTTTATCAAATAAAACATAAGGGGTAACACTGTCGTTTTTTATCAAATAAAACATAAGGGGTAACACTGTCATTTTTTATGAAATAAAATATATGGGGTAACACTGTCATTTTTTATCAAATAAAACACAAGGGGTAACACTGTCGTTTTTTTTATCAAATAAAACATAAGGGATAACACTGTCGTATTTTTATCAAATCAAACAATGTCAATATTTATGAAATAAAAAATAAGGGGTAACACTGTTGTTTTTTATCAAATAAAATATATGGGGTAACACTGTCGTTTTTTATCAAATAAAACATAAGGGGTAACACTGTCATTTTTTATCAGACAAAACATAAGGGGTGAACACTGTCGTTTTTTATCAAATAAAACATAAGGGGTAACACTCGTTTTTTATCAAATAAAACATAAGGGGTAACACTCGTTTTTTATCAAATAAAACATAAGGGGTAACACTGTCGTATTTTCATCGGTCGTCATCAAAAAAAACCATAAGGGGTAACACTGTTGTTTTTTATCAAGTAGGCCTAAAACATAAGAGGGTTAACACTGTTCGTTTTTTATCAAATAAAACAAGGTGTAACACTGTCGTTTTTTATCAGACAAAACATAAGGGGTAACACTGTCATTTTTTATCAAATAAAACATAAGGGGGTAACCACTGTCGTTTTTTATCAAATAAAACATAAGGGGTAACATTTGTTCGTTTTATTATCAAATAAAACATAAGGAGGTAACACTTGTTCAAATGTTGCTTAGTTCATA
Organism: Melanogrammus aeglefinus; assembly: GCA_900291075.1. Taxonomy (NCBI): domain Eukaryota; kingdom Metazoa; phylum Chordata; class Actinopteri; order Gadiformes; family Gadidae; genus Melanogrammus; species Melanogrammus aeglefinus. Next base: position 221,268 of record OLKM01000756.1, read on the forward strand.
CTGATCAGAGGAAATGTGAGGTTAACACCAGAGAGATATTAACTGGCTCCTGCTATTGGCTGTCGCAGGATGGTTGGCTCTGATGCAGTTGTGTAGTTAACCAAGTAAAGCGTGATTAAGCTCAGTTCAAATCCCCAAGCTCCTATGAGCTAGAGACTGTCGTATGTGTTCGTTCAGTCAAAGAAGACACAGTTAACCCTAACTGCTTTCTCACTGAAAGATCTGGTAACCTGTCGATCAACTTGACAATGGATATTATAGTACTTCATGGTAACTGTCGTATTATCGGTCGTGTCATTAACACTGTATGACATAAGGTCACGCGTTTATCGAATAACAAAAACATGTCGTTTCTCTCATAAAAATAAGGGTAACACTGTCGTTTATCAAATTAAACAATGTCGATATTTATTGAATACAACATAAAGGCAACACTGTCGTATTTTTTATCGGTCGTTCATCAAAAAAAAACACAAAGGTAACACTTGTTTTATCAAATAAAACTAAGCTGTCTCGTTTTTTTATCTCAAACAAGTCGAATATCATAAATCTTAAGGGGTAACACTGTCGGATTTTTTATCGGTCGTCATCAAAAAAAACACAAAGGGGTAACACTGTCGTTTTTTATCAAATAAAACATAAAGGGCAAACACTGTCGTATTTTTATCAAACCAAAACAAAATGTCGATATTTATCAAATAAAACACAAGGGGTAACACTGTCGTTTTTTATCATACGAAAGCAATGTGGTAAACACCAGCGATATATTAATGGTCTGCTTGGCTCAGGAGGTAGAGCAGTTGGTCTAGTAACCAAAAGGTTGCTAGTTCAATCCCCAGCTCCTCCTAGCTTGGGTGTTGATGTGTTCTTGAGCAAGAGACGGTTAGCCCCTAACTGCTTCTGACGATCTGGCTGTCCGCCTTGCATTGGTTGACTCTGCTGATCAATGTGTGTATTAACTGATGTAAGTCGCTTTGGATAAAAAGCGTCTGCTAAATCCTAAATGCCTTAAAATGTAAATATTTTATGAATAAAAACAACTGTCGTCATATTTTATTGGTCTCGTCATCAAAAAAAACACTGTTGTTTTTTATCAAATAAAACTTAAGGGTAACACTGTCGTTTTTTTTTATCAAATTAAACAATTGTGGAATATTTATCAAATACAACATAAGGGGTAACACTTTCGTATTTTTATCGGGTCGTCATCAAAAAAAACACTCAAGGGGTAACACTGTTGTTTTTTATCAAATAAAACTTAAGGGTATAACACTGTCGTTTCTTTATATCAAATCAAACAATGTCGATATTTATCAAATCAAATCATAAGGTCAGTAACACTGGGTGAACACTGTCGTATTTTTATCGGTCGATTCATCAAAAAAACACAAGGGTTAACACTGTCCGTTTTTTATCAAATAAAACATAAGGGGTAACACTGTCGTATTTTTTATCAAACAAAACAATGTCGATATTTATCAAATAAAACACAAGGGGATAAACTACTGTCGTTTTTTATCATACTATAGCAATGTGGTAACACTAGCGGTATTATAAGTGGTCTGCTTAGCTCAGGAGGGTAAGGAGCAGTTGTCTAGTAACTAAAAGTGTTGCTAGTTCGATCCCCAGCTCCTCCTAGCTGAGTGTGGATGTGTTCTTGAGCAATAGACGGTTAGCCCTAACTGCTCCTGACGATCTGGCTGTCGCCTTGCAATGGTTGACTCTGCTGTTCAATGTTTGTAATTAAATGATGTAAGTTGCTTTGGATAAATGCGTCTGCTAAATCCTAAATGCCTTAAATGTAAATATTTATGAATAAAAACTGTCGTATTTTTATCGGTCGTTATCAAAAAAACACACAAAAAAAACACTGTTTGTTTATTCATCAAATAAAAACTAAGTGAAGGGGTAACACTGATCGTTTTTTTTATCAAATTAAACAATGTGTGTATAATTTATCAAAATACAACATAAGAGGGTAAACACTTTCGTATTTTTAGTCGGTCGTCATCAAAAAGAAACATAAAGGGTAACACTGTTGTTTTTTATCAAATAAAACATTAAGGGGTTAACACTGTCGGTATTTCATTCGGCCGTCATCAAAAAAAACATAAGGGGTAAACACTGTTGTTTTTCATCAAATAAAACATAAGGAGGTAACACTGTCGTTTTTTATCAAATAAAACATAAGGGGTAACACTGTCGTTTTTTATCAGACAAAAACATAAGGAAGGTAACACTGTCGTTTTTTTATCAAATAAAACATAAGGGGTAACACTGTCGTTTTTATCAAATAATCATAATATAAACATAAGGGTAACACTGTCGTTTTTATCATCAATAAAACATCAAAACGGGGTACACTGTCGTTTCTTTATCAAATCTAAACAATGTCGATATATTTATCAAATAAAATCATAAGGGGTTAACACTGTCGTATTTTTATCGGTCGTCATCAAAAAAAACACAAGGGGTAACAACTGTCCGTTTTTTTTATCAAATAAAACACATAAGGGGTAAACACTGTTCATTTTTTATCAAAACCATAACTAAATGTCGATATTTATCAAATATAATAACACAAGGTATGGTAACACGATACGTTTCGTATCACTTACCTAAAGTTTATCATGTGCTAAAAGCAAGTCGATGGTAAACACTAGCGATATTTTATGTCTGCTTAGACTCAGGAGGTAGAGCAGTGCTGTCTAGTAACCAAAAGGTTGCTAGTATCCATCCCAGACTCCTCCTAGCTGAGGTTGATGTGTTCTTGTGAGCAAGAGACGGTTAGCCCTAACTGCTCCTGACAGATTCTGTGCTGTCGCCTTTGCATGGTTGACTCCTGCTGTTAATGTTGTCTATTTGAAGTCGCTTTGGAAAAAGCGTCTGCTAAATCCTAAAATGCCTTAACACTGTAATAATATAATTATTTATGATATAAAAACTGGCCGTATTTTTATCAGTCGGTTATCAAAAAACAACACAAAAAAACACTAGTTGTTTTTTATCAAATAAAACTCTAAGGTGGTAACACTGTCGTTTTTTTTATCAATTAAAACAATGGTGGATATTTATCAAATACAACATAAGGGTAACACTTTCGTATTTTTATCGGTCGTCATCAAAAAAAAACATAAGGGGTAACACCTGTTTTTTTTATCAAATAAAAACTTAAGGGGTAACACTGTCGTATTTTCATCGGCCGTCATCAAAAAACAAACATAAGGGTAACACTGTTGTTTTTTCATCAAATAAAACATAAGGGGGTAACACTGTCGTTTTTATCAAAATAAAAACATAAGGGGTAACACTGGTCGTTTTTTATCAGACAAACATAAGAGGTAACACTGTCGTTTTTTTATCAAATAAAACATAAGAATACGGGTAACACTGTCGTTTTTTATCAAATAAAACAATAAGGGGTAACACTGTCGTTTTTATCAAATAAAAACATAAGGTGGTTAACACTGTCGTTTCTTTATCAAATCAAACAATGTCGATTATTTATCAAATAAATCATAAGGGTAACACTGTTCGTATTTTTATCGGTCGTCACATCCAAAAAAAACACAAGGGTAACACTGTCGTTTTTTATCAAATAAGAACATAAGGGGTAACCACTGTGTCAGTAATTTTTATCAAACCACAAACCAATGTCGATATTTATCAAATAAAAACACAAGGGGTAACACTGTCGTATTTTATCATACTAAACCAATGTGGTAACCACAGCGAATTTATGGTACTGCTTAGCTCAGGAGGTTAGAGCAGTTCTCTAGTACCAAAAGGTTGCTAGTTCGATCCCCAGCTCCTCCTAGCTGAGTGTGAATGTGTTCCTTGAGCAAAGAGACGGTTAGCCCTAACTGCTCCTGACGATTCTGGCGTCGCCTTTGCATGGTTTGACTCTGCTGTTAATGGTTTGGTAATGTAAGTCGCTTTGGATAACACAGGCGTCTGCTATAATCCTAAATGCCTTAAAATGTAAATATTTATGAATAAAAAACTGTCGTATTTTTTATCAGTCGTTATCAAAAAAAAACACAAAAAAACACTGTTGTTTTTTATCAAATAATACACTTAAGGGGTAAACACTGTCGTTTTTTTTATCAAAATTACAACAATTGGAATATTTTATCAACATACAACATAAGGGGTAACACTATTCGTTATTTTTATCGGTCGTCATCAAAAAAACATAAGGGGTAACACTGTTGTTTTTTATCAAATAAAACTTAAGGGGTTAACACTGTCGTATTTTCCATCGGCCGTATTACATCAAAAAACATAAGGGTAACAAAGCAACTGTTGTTTTTTCATCAAATAAAAACATAAGGGGTAACACTGGTCGTTTTTTATCAAATAACATATAAGGGGTAACACTGTCGTTTTTTATCAGAACAAAACATAAGAGGTAAACACTGTCGTTTTTTAATCAAATAAAACATAAGGGGTACACTGTCGTTTTTTATCAAATATAAACAATAAGGGGTAACACTGTCGTTTTTGTATCAATTAAAACATAAGGGTAACACTGTCGTTTCTTTATCAAATCAACACAATGTCGATATTTATCAAATAAATCATAAAGGTGGTAACACTGTCCGTATTTTATCGGTCGTCATCAAAAAAACACAAGGGGTAACACTGTCGTTTTTTATCAAATTAAAACATAAGGGGTAACACTGTCGTTATTTTTTATCAAACCAAACAATGTCGATATTATCAAAATAAAACACAAGGGTAACACTGTCGTTTTATCAATACTAAACCCAATGTGGTACACACTAGCGATATTTATGGTCTGCTTAGCTCAAGGAAGGTAGAGCAGTTCTTCTAGTAACCAAAAGGTTGCTAGTTCGATCCCAGCTCCTCCCTAGCTGAGTGTTGATGTGTTCTTGAGCAAGAGACGGTATACCTAACTGCTCCTGACGATCTGGCTGTCGCCTTGCAATGGTTGGACTCTGCTGTTAATGTTGTATTAAGTCCGCTTTGGATAAAAGCGTCTGCATAAATCCTAAAATGCCTTTAAATGTAAATATTTATGAATAAAAACTTCGTATTTTTATCGGTCGTTATCAAAAAACACACAAAAAAACACTGTTGTTTTTTTCATCAATAAAACTTTAAGGGGTAACACTGTCGTTTTTTTCTATCAAATTAAACAATGTGGATATTTATCAAAATACAACATAAGGGGTAACACTTTCGTATTTTTATATCGGTCGTCATCAAAAAAAAATATAAGGGGCTAACACTGTTGTTTTTATCAAATAAAACCTTAAGGAGTAACACTGTCGTATTTTCATCGGCCGTCATCAAAAAAAACATAAGGGTAACACTGTTGTTTTATTCATCAAAATAAAACATAAGGGGTAACACTGTCGTTTTTTATCAAATAAAACATACGGGTAACACTGTCGTTTTTTATCAAAATATAACATAAGGGGTAACACTGTCGTTTTTATTACAAAATAACATTAAGGGGTAACACTGTCGCCTTTTTTATCAAATAAAAACATAAGGGGTAACACTGGCGTTTTTTATCAAATACATCAACATGGAGGGGGGGGTACACTGTCGTTTTTTATCAAAAAAACATTTAGGGGTAACACGTTTGTTTTTTAATCAAATCAAACACCATGTCGAATTATCTAAATAAATCATGAAAGGGGTAAACAACTGTCGTATTTTTAATCGGTCGGCATCAAAAAAAACACAAGGGGTAACATTGTCGTTTTTATCAAATAAAACATAAGGGTAACACTGTCGTTTTTCTATCAAATAAAACTTAAGGGTCAACACTGTCATTTTTTAATCAGACAAAACATAAGGGGTAACACTGGTCGTAATTTTATCAAATAAAAACATAAAGGGGTAACCACGTCGTTTTTTATCAAATAAATACATAAAGGGGTAACACTTCGTATTTTTATCGTCGCCATCAAAAAACCATCCAAGGGGTAACACTGTCGTTTTATCAAATCAAACAATGTCGATATTTATCACATAAAACTTTGGGTAACACTGTTGTTCCTATTATCATATGAAACACTTCTGGGGGGCCAGCGTGCAGGGCAGCTCCGTCAGTTAGTCGTTATCATACCAATCTTCTAAATCTAACAAAATGTTGTAAAGAAAGCAGGCCGAATTGCGTCAGTGAATTGTGACTACAGAGCAAATTATTCCAATCCATAGGAAATAATTCAAATCACCAGTGTTACTTGATTACTAACCTACCACACTAACTGCCCTTGTACCACTGCGGCCAATTTCGTAAATCGTTACACTTATATTGTAACATGATTCATAATCTAAATTTAAAGTCTATCGCTCAATCACGAAAAAACTCTATAAATAACATACCTGTTTAGGCCTGTAATGACAAATTTAAATCAGATAAAAAAAGAACAAATAGGCCTACATATATATATCTAAAATACTATGTTCTAATAGAGCACCCAAATTCGACAAACTAATATAGCGCAACTTAAACTAGAAGGTGGCTTTATGCAGTAATATATCCGTCATTAGGCGTTAATGACATTTAACATAACAAATATATATATAGTTATATATACTAAGATATAAAATTCACTTATTTCTGGAATACGCCCCGAAATTACAAGTAATACATTTTTTATGATACTGGATAGAACCCTGAACCCACTTCGAATATAAAAATAATATCTGCAAATAAAGAGCTGTAGGAACTTTCGCCCAAGAGAGCATGGCTGTCTGGTACTTCAACTGTCGGAAAAAACCGTTAAATATTACAAACTTATAACCTCTGATTAGAAGGGACTGCCCATGAGATAGACTTTGAGACGACCGAGTCAGCCAGCGACCACCAGCGCTGAAAGCACGCCAGACGAGCGACCAAACACCGAGGCGACCGACCGACCAATTGGCGACCTATCGACCCGACCCAATGCGACCTACACGACCGCAACCAATGCGACCTACGACGCGACCAATTGCTGACCTAAAGACCCGAACCAATGCGACCTACGACGCGATCCAATTGCGACCTAACGATGCGACCAATAGCGACCTACGACCCGAC
>OLKM01000757.1:0-228254 GCA_900291075.1 Melanogrammus aeglefinus
ATCACAAAACCAGAATTAGGGAAAATCTTTTTGCCCGATTTTGACCTGAGCCACGTAAAAAGAAGAAAAACAAACGCGCCCTTCCGGTTCTGGACACTGCTCAACAACATGGAGTGTTTACTCTTTCATTGATATTATTTGCATCTAGCTGCTCTGTTATCTGCTTCTCTGCTTCTCATTTGGGCAGTAACAGCAAAATGAACAAGTCTTTCATTGGGTCCCAAACTTTGAGACGTTGATCTGGATAAGCTCTCAAGGTTTCTTCTTTCATATCACCCCCGCAACACACGTACCCCTCCCCCTTCCCGGGTTCAAGCACACACCCCAGGGAGATGATATCACCTGTGGGCCAAAGTCAAACTTTCTTTCACACAGTTCTTCCCTTAACTACCCCCCTATGCAAGGGTAAAAATCTGGGGGGGTGATCCAGAGGGGGAGAGGGGGAAGAGGGAGGGAGAGGGAGAGGGAGAGGGAGAGGGAGAGAGAGGGAGAGAGAGAGAGAGAGGGGAGAGAGGGAGAGGGGAGGAGGGAGAGAGAGAGAGAGGGGGGGGGGGGAGAGAGGGAGGGAGAGAGAGAGAGAGAGAGAGAGGGGGGGGGGGAGAGGGAGAGAGAGATATTTTCTATGCGCAGGCTGGAATGCATATCCAAGCTATTAGACTCAATAGAGAGGCTTATGGTGTAACCCTGTGTGGAAATGTGTGTTAAAGGCAGACCACCAAAAATGCAGTAGATAGTTACTTATTTTTCCATTTTTTGTGTGTCATGTGTTGAGATACAACACGATATTGGTCTTTGGTCTTTTCCATCCCAGGCCTGTTTAGATGAAAAACAAATATTTCTTGCTTCAGTTCAACAGAAGTCAACATGATTGTTGGGTTTGGCTACATTACCTCTTCAAACCCCATCCCCTTCCAGCGCTGTATGGATGATACTGGTGGCTGATTTGAACCCAGATGAGCACTGCCCCGCATTTCTCTCTGAATGTCGTCTGAACAACCTTCGCAGACCCAATCACTGAACAACACTTGATTCTCTTCATATCGATCCATTCCTTTGCTCTTCTTTGCCCGGTGGGTTCCTAAACACTTATATCATTGATGTTTGTCACCTGGTGGGGCAGGTTTCAACCATCACGTAAACGGTAGACGCTATAAGGACGTGGGCGGCAGTGCTGCCTGTCCGTGGGGAGCGTAGCGGGCCGGCCGTGCAGACGTTTTTGAGCGCACACAAAAGCCCTGCTCCTGGGGGGGTTGGGGGCCCGTCGCAAACACTCAGTTGGCCTGAGCTACTGAGCCAGTCTGTCATGTCTTTTGTCTGGCACCACCCTGCTCTTTCTTTATCTCTTTCACCACCCTGTATTGCCCCTCTCTTCCCGTTTTATACGGCCGTGTTGTTCAGGACCTTCTCCGCGTTGTAAAGCCAGAGGTTTGTGTGTGCACTCGTGGACCATGGTTACTTCCACGCGGCTCCTTTTAAATAGGAGCTTTCATCAGAAGAGCGCAATGGGTCTGTTGATTATAATATGCGTTGTCACATGTTTTCAATGTAACTTTTTAAGTTCAAGTTAGTGTGTGTGTGTGTGTGTGTGTGTGTGTGTGTGTGTGTGTGTGTGTGTGTGTGTGTGTGTGTGTGTGTGTGTGTGTGTGTGTGTGTGTGTGTGTGTGTGTGTGTGTGTGTGTGTGTGTGTGTGTGTGTGCTGTTCTGCTTGGACCACAGCCAGCTTGAACACCCACAGTGTGCGTGTGTGTGTCTGAACATGTAAGGCACACTTGAAATGGTTATTATTCCGCACACAAACACAGATTAGACAGCTCAGTCCTGGCTTTGCCTCTGAATGATTCTACACATTAATACAAAATTGTACTATCCTCTTCTGCCCCCATTCCTTTTCTTAGGTATATATTTAATTTCCAAGACAGCTCAACCATTAATTGAACAACCGTTTTGTAACTGGACTGCTACTTGCGAGCACTGAGGCTGTCACACTTATACTTGCACAACTACACGCCAGAGTGGGAAACTTGGAAGCTGTGTGAAAGAGACAGAGACGGAGGCAGAGATGAGGCGCAGGTGAAGCTAATGTTTAAGGGCATGAAACGATGAAGTCCACACATTTCCCAAAGAATTTTGGGGAAATTTCCCATTGAATTTCACATTGAATTTCCCAATGAATTCCCCATTGAATTTGAGCGTCAACTCACATGACAGAACATGAAAGCTTTGGACTGGGCTCCAGAATCAGAGGGAGGCTCGCTCTGCATGATATTATTGTATCGCTACAAGTGATGGTTTCCAGCTTTAGACTATTACATTTACATTCACATTTAGCAGACACTTTCATCCAAAGCGCCTTACTTCATTCACACATTCACACACTGACGGCGGCGTTAAGTATGCAAGGCGTCCGCCAGCTAATCAGAAGCAGTTTAGGTTAGGTGTCTTGCTCAGGGACACCACGAAACCAAGCTAGGAGGAGACGGAAGTTGAACTCGCAACCTTTCAGTTACGAATCAATCCATTCTACATCCTGGGCTAAGCCGACACCATACACTACTCCGGGGTAGAAATATAGATTGGGACAAACGGTGTCCGTTTCAGAGTGCTACAAACATTGATAGGGACTCTGGGTGTGGCGCGAAGGGGAACAGAAGCTCTGGTGGCTTGTATGGCTTGAGGGAGTTGGCCTACTGGGGCAACCTTGGAAGACCAACATTTCTTGGCCTTCTCGGTAACACCAACGTGTAACACAATCACACACACACACACATAAATGCGCACAAGCACAAGCGCACACACACACAAGCACACACACACACACATGCAGGCGCCAGGCCAGCCGGTTGCATTCAGGTCAGAGTTCTTTACCCTCTGCATCCCCTCGCCACATAACTGGAACCCTCGGAAGTCCTGGGCTCCCAATGTCCATAAAGCATGTTCAAAGACAGTGAGACTCCTGCCTGCTGCATAACCAGTGAGAGAGACCCATTGGTGGCTGCTCTGACCAATAGGAAGGCTTCAACAGGACCGCTGGGTCCAAGCTCTGGGTGAGCTACTGCATGCTCAGGCCTGGTGGCATGATAGGAATGGCTGTGTGTGTGTGTGTGTGTGTGTGTGTGTGTGTGTGTGTGTGTGTGTGTGTGTGTGTGTGTGTGTGTGTGTGTGTGTGTGTGTGTGTGTGTGTGTGTGTGTGTGTGTGTGTGTGTGTGTGTGTGGTTGCGTGTGTGGTTGCGTGTGTGTGTGTGGTTGCGTGCGGTATGGGAACAGTATTTTCAGTAAAGGTTCCCTCCCTCAACACTACCCAGGGCAATAAATCTCTGCTATAAAGGTAGACGTTTGAATTGATAGCACTGGCAGTGTCTGGACATGTCCCTGGGTACCGGAATATGTGTTCTGTGTGTAGTACTTGGTTCTGCTTCAAGTTTACAAGGAAAATGTGTTAGGCTTTAAAATCCAAAAGTTCCAATATGAATGTTGACAAAGTTAACCATTTTAAATTACTAAAACACCCCAAAAATATAAAGCCAGGTGGTGCGCTTATGCACAGATGAAATCGATTGCCTCATTCGGTTGAGTCACTACTGAACTATCTCAATCATTGCTCTTTAAATATTGCATTTCATTGACGTTCCACTCTTGGAGATCGTGATTCTTTGCATTAGCAAGGAAATGAAAGGAGAGAAAGGGAGGGAGGAAAGGAAAGAAGTAGGATGAGGTGACATTGAGGTATGTTCTTGGTGTGACCATGCCAAATCTAGCGCCACATAACACCTACCAAGCAGTAGGTCTGGCAGGACTCTGTGACACATCAGTGTTGTTTTGCTTTCTCTCCCTTTCCCTCTCTCCGGAGTATGTCCCAGCTCTAACTGTCAGGGCCTGGAGGGTAAAAACTAGACCTTACTGTGTTCATTGATTTGTTATGGTCAACCCCAACCCTTCAAATCAAATCAATCAGAACACATATGCCCTCTGTGGCTTAAATCCTACTGCAACTACTATTTTCATACTAGTTTCAACAGGGCCAGTATGTTGTTACCCGAGCATATGTCCCCTCCAATAGTATTGGAACAGTGAGGCCAATTCCTTTATATTTGCTGTAGACTGGAAACATTTGGGTTTGATACCAAAAGATGAATATGAGACTAGAGATACACATTTCAGCTTTTATTTCCAGGTTATTTACATTCTGGATCCGATAAATAACTTAGAAGATAGCATAATTTTGTAAAGGAAACACCACATTTTTAGGGAGCGAAAAGTATTGGAACATGTGACTGACAGGTGTGTTTTGTTGCCCAGGTGTCTCCTATTACATTGATCATTCAAACAATAAATAGCGCTGAATGTCTATGCTTAGTTTCAGACTTGGGTTTTGCCTGTGCAGACTGCAATTATTATAGTTAGAGGTGTAACCAATATGAAAACCAGAGAGCTGTCTATATGGGTAAAAAAGAAGCAATTGTAAAGCTGAGAGAAGATGGAAAATCCATCAGAGCCATTGCAGAAATATTGGCAATAGCCAGTACAACCATTTGGAATGTCCTGAAGAAGAAAGAAACCACTGGTGTACTAAGTAACAGGTGTCGAACGGGTAGAGAACATTGTGAGAGCTGTAAAGAAAGACCCTAAAACAACTGTTGCTGACATCAGCAACAACCTCCAGAGGTTAGGAGTGAAGGTATCATTATCTACTGCAGAAGACTTCATGAACAAAAGTACAGAGGCTACACCAGAAGATGCAAACCACTCATTAGCAAAAAGAATAAGAAGGCCAGGCTGGATTTTGCCAAAAAGTACAGAGACAGGCCTCAAAAATTCTGGGACAACGTTTAATGGACTGATGAGAAAAATATTAACCTTTACCAAAATGATGGAAAGGCTAAAATTTGGAGAAAGAAATGACCCCAAACATACAAGCTTATCTGTGAAACACGGTGGAGGCAATGTCATGGCTTGGGCTTGCATGGCTTCTTCTGGGACGGGCTCATTAATCTTCATTGATGATGTAACACAGGATGGCAACAGCAAAATGAACTCGGGAACATTTTGTCCGCCAATTTAAAGAAAAATGCAACCAAACTGACTGGAAGATTATTCATCATGCAGCAATGATGATCCAAAACACACTGCAAACACAACAAAGGAATTCATCAGGGGCAAGAAGTGGAAGGTTTTAGACTGGCCAAGTTAATCTCCAGACTTAAACCCTATATAGCATGCATTTTACCTGCTAAAGAGGAGACTGAAGGAAGTAACCCCCCAAAACAAACAACAACTGAAAGGGGCTGCGGTGAAAGCCTGGAAAAGCATCACAAAAAAAGAATGCAACAAGTTTTGGTGATGTCAATGGGTCACAGGCTTGATGCAGTTATTGCAAGCAAAGGATTTGCAACAAAATATTAAGTCTTATTTACTTTAATTTATTTTAAATCTATCTCTTCCAATACTTTTGCTCACATAAAAATGTGGTGTTCCTTTACAAATAATGCTATCTTCTAAGTTATTTATCGGATCCAGATGTAAATACCTGGAAATAAAAGCTGAAATGTGTCTCAATCTCTTGTCTCATATTCATCTTTTGGTGTCAAACCCAAATGTTTCCAGTCTACAGCAAATATAAAGGAATTGGCCTCACTGTTCCAATACTATTGGACGGGACTGTATATTGTGTTTCAAGAGAAGAAAAGTCAACCTTTATCTTCCACGTTTATAAGCCATTCCTTTGTGCGGTTCTAGTTACTGTAGAGGTTTATGAAAATATCAGGTGACCTGCCAAAGGGCCATACTTCTTCTGTGCATGCGAAAAAGGTTTAGCTGTGTATAATTTTTTGGATAATGTTATGTTTCATCTTTTCTCATGAATCATGTGTTTTTCTCTCTCTGCTGATTCTTCACTGATTTCCCACATCAATATTGGTGGGTTCACAATAGGCTGTCAAACAATAAAGTCACTGCGATGTCAGGGCTCTTTGTTTTATGATGGCAGGAGTTTCCTAGTTTTTTCTATGACCTTGTGGACCTGCTTGAGCATTCAAACAAATGTGCTTTATCCCTCCCAATCTCAGTACGTCTTGCTTCGAAGTGGCTCATCTTGAAATAAACAGTAAGCTGGAGGCAATAGTCTTATTTTACAATAACCAAACATGAACAGATACCAAATATTTAAGTCATCATCCAAAGCAGTGTATTGGAGCCCAATGTTGCACTTCTTTTTGGTTGTGAACTGGCCATTTTTGTTTTGCTTACCCTCTCATCAAAGAGCCCACTCTTGCCTTCATTTGCTCCAAGACATCAAAGATCCCCTGCCATGAAAATAGTAAAGGACACAATTTCTCTGATGGAAAGACATAGCTGCCCTAGATTTTTGTTGCAGAAGTGTGAGTGAATATTTATATATCTGTCCAGCCTCTGACATTTGTCCTTTCAAATGGCTTTCGCCTTACCATTTGATCTTTGATTCATTTTTGTCTGTGTGTTGTTACATAAAAAGGAAGAGTGAATGATTTTTTTTTTCTCATGGGAGAGTTGTTAAAGTTCTCCTGTGATATAGCTTTCACTAAACAAATGTATTTGTTTTTCATCTATTAGTCAAATAAATAAGGAAATTAAATCCAATTTCTTCAATTTATTTAGCATTTTAGAAGGAAAAAAACACTCTGAATCAAGGTGAAACAAAATCACCATTTTTGACAAGATTATGAATGAACAGTATTGCATACTTGAGGCACAAACTGAAATTAGATAAGAGTAAATTTAAGGCACAAACTAAATAGATTCAAGTAACTGAAGCACAACAGCAAAACGTAAGTACTGGTGGGCTTGGATATCAACAGAACTCCACTTGCAGCGCATGGGCCTGCCTCGCATTACGCATGATGCGCATTACGCATTACAGCGCATGGGCCTGCCTCGCATCACACATGATGCGCAGAACATCAACAAAAATATTTTATGTGTAAGACGGAAGTACAATATGTCTAAAACATTTCCAGTTAATATAACACATAAGCCCACTTACTGCATCACTCATTCTTGTTCAAAAAAATGAGCATATCTACGTGCTCGGGGGATAGGTGGGTGCGCAGGCGATTTACAATCAAGCCTGCCGTGGAAAAGACTCCGCTGGAACGGAGGTTGCTATAGCAAAGTATTCCAAGTATTAAATGGCATTAGTATGCACGTTTAATAATATTGAACAATATGTAATTAATATAGCTAATGAATATATTTAATTAACTTTAGGCAAAAATTTAAAATTAAAAAAATCGAATATTCTAATAACCGTGGCCATCCCTATTAAACAGTAGTTAAAAAACCTTTTGAAGAACCAAACCTGCTACTGTGCCATACCTCGGGGTTAAAAATATGCATTTAAAGGAAAGCATTAATGCACGTTTGGAATCCCCTATCCGGATCCGAAGGTCTTCCCCTTTTTTTTTTTTTTTCATTTTTAAGGTGTAGAAATCACTGCTGTAACTCATGAGTTATTCTAAACAAACAGTGTTTCTATCTATATGGATGACCCCCGTGGTGCTTGGTCCTCATGGTCCCTGTGGTTGTTCCACTCTCCGCAGGTCACTGGATGGCCGCCTGCAGGTGTCCCACAGGAAGGGCCTGCCCCACGTCATCTACTGCCGGCTGTGGCGCTGGCCCGACCTGCAGTCGCACCACGAGCTGCGGGCCGTGGAGCTGTGCGAGTACGCCTTCCACACCAAGAAGGACGAGGTGTGCGTCAACCCCTACCACTACCAGAGGGTGGAGACCCCCGGTACGCCCCCCCCCCCCCTCCTCCACACACACACTTCACCACATCCAATCATTCTGCATCCTCATGTTGTTGTTTGGCGTTTCAGTTATTTCTGAGTGAATTCAATCTCTGACGGCCTCTTGGGAAACACCGGTCATCAATCATTTCTTTCTTTTGGCACCAGCACCAACCTCTAAACTCGAATTGCATTGGAATTTGTTTTCACATACCGTAGCCAATCAAAAATGGGGATCAAAGTAATTAATGTTTAACCCATAGTTTCCGTTGTCCGGTAATTACCGGTCATTGACCGGAAAAAAAAGAGGAGGACCGAAAGTTCTAAATGTCTCCGGTCAGAATGACCAATGGAAATAAGTCTCTCTGCACAATTTGAATTGTGTTTTAAATATACTACAGTGGTCTTTTGTTTAGCCAATTCATTTAAAACAATGAGGGTTCTGATTGACACGATATTTCCCTCCACTATCCTCGAGCCGGGTCGGGCCGGGCCTTTGATCGAGCGTTTGGGTTGTTTTTTTATCATTGCTTTATTGGCCTAATCTGAGGAGAAATCTATGCCATGAACAGAAATATTATAGGCCTTTATTACACGGGTCTTCTCAATGCTGTGGAACGCTCCGTTCACTTGCATGGGTACTAAGTAGTCCGGTAACTTCAACCCCAGCGTCTTCCGTTGCTATGCGACGTCAACGTCTTTGGCAGACTATTTCTCTGCTGATCAACACTACGAATGCTGGTAACAAATAAATTGTAAAAAGTGTGTAGTTACTTTTTCGTTTTGGCACGTAGCCGTGCAATAAGCGGGATAATGTATAGAACGTCGCCGGTCATTATCGAAAATAAGCCCCTTCAGGGCGAAGCAAGACCCCTGCGCTTCGCGTCGGTGTCCTGTTCACCCTTTCGGGGCTTATTTTCCCGATAATGACCGCGTTCTATACATTATTCCTTACATATATATTTAGCAGATTAGGCCTAAGCAACAAATGTGTACAAAGTTACCTATGTATTTTAAAGAAATGGGTTGAAATCGGGCTCGGGCTCATAATTACAGTTGATAATAATGAGTCGGGCCGGGCTCGGACAGAACATTTTAAAAACATTAAAATGAAACATTCCAGGTCACATGACCGGCACCAATTCTTTCTAGCGGAAACACTGGTTTATGTTTGGATTTGCAATTAAATATTTTCCCATTTGTGATTATGTTTCAAATGTCAACTAGTGTAAAGCCATGCTGACCTCTCCTGTTGTGCTCGTTTGTGATACTTTGAACTGTGCAGTGCTTCCTCCGGTGCTGGTACCCCGACACACGGAGATCCCAAGCGAGTTCCCTCCGCTGGATGACTACAGCCACTCCATCCCAGAGAACACCAACTTCCCCGCTGGCATCGAGCCCCAGAGCAACTACATACCAGGTACCCGCAGCAGAGCCCTCTCTCTGGCCAGACCGACACTGGAACCGCATCTCACGTACACGCCAGCCGAGGTTGACCCCAGCAGTGGATGTTGCCAGTTTACTGTATGC
This sequence comes from Melanogrammus aeglefinus, assembly GCA_900291075.1. Lineage (NCBI taxonomy): Eukaryota > Metazoa > Chordata > Actinopteri > Gadiformes > Gadidae > Melanogrammus > Melanogrammus aeglefinus. Next base: position 9,291 of record OLKM01000757.1, read on the forward strand.
TGGTCACCGTTTTAGACCGCTGTTCCAGAGCGTCTTAGGCCTTGCTACAGGAGTGTGGTTTGATAACATGTTGGCCACATTGACGTATCTCTCCCTTTATTTAAACATGGTCGATAATGGACCAAAACAAACAATTTCACTGCTACAAGTTCAACTTTAGTTTTTTTAACCAGTACCCAGAAAGTGCAGCATTATTATTCACGAGTCTCTTTCTGAGTGAAATATAGTCCCTGAAGTTGATGTTGTTTCAGTTCTCCAACACCTGGCATAACGTGGGCGTTATCACCCCATCTCTGCGCTAGCAATAGCCAGACGGCGTCACGTCTCTGCTCCTTCTAGCGTTGAGAAATGTTTTCTTGTGATTCCTTTTGAAAGCAGTACCATTGCAAATCTTTGATCTGAACTAGGCTTTAGACCCGATGAATAAACAAAATTACAGAACGCAAAGCTCGGTTAGGATATCAGCGAGTTTTAATAAGAATATTTGCTCAGCTTCCCACCTTCCTGGACAAGGACACGGTTAGATTTCTTATTTCTCATTCAAAGTTAAGCAATACAATCTCAAACCATCTCTCCTTATCCTCTTTTATGTGGCGACGGACCGACCTCTAGTCTAAAATTTAGAGGTCATGACAGTAACAAATGCTTATTGCCAGATTCCCGGTTAATACTTGTGCCGTGGGCACCGAGCCAAGGTTTGATCAATCTGTGTGTCAGCTGAATCTGTCGTGTGTGTTTGTGTACCAGAAACCCCCCCGCCAGGCTACCTGAGTGAGGATGGGGAGGCCAGCGATCACCAGATGAACCACAGCATGGACACCAGCTCCCCCAGCCTGTCACCCAACCCTGTCTCCCCCACACAAAACAGCCTGGGTAAGGCACCAACACCAAGGCGCTTTTGGAGTAATGTGAATTACGATGCTGCACACACTGCAAACCTATTCATCTATTTAATGTATCAACATGTTGCATCATCCTGTGAGCAGTTTAACATTTAAGTTGAGGTTTGAGTGGCCTGTCGGAGACCTCCAATTGTTTTTATTTGAAGGAAAGTGGCCCGAACAGGAAAAAATCGTCGTTGATGACCTCTGTAGGACGGTTTTTATTTGCTTCCACTAAGCCCACGTTTATGGCTCGAAAGTTGCGGAAGCAAAGATCAAAATACTCATAATAATCGTTTCTACTGCTGGACCCAACGAGGCGGTCGAGCACAAAAGTCTCTAGTTTCATGTGACGATGACGTTTAAGGTAAGGCCAGTAAAAATGTCCTTCGGGCCAGTATTTTTCAGACCCACAAAATATGGCAAAGTGTGTGTGTGTGTGTGTGTGTGTGTGTGTGTGTGTGTGTGTGTGTGTGTGTGTGTGTGTGTGTGTGTGTGTGTGTGTGTGTGTGTGTGTGTGTGTGTGTGTGTGTGTGTGTGTGTGTGTGTGTGTGTGTGTGTAAGCTGATGGCAGGTGATGAAAGGGACCTCTGCCTTTCCGGCACTGCATGAGCTCAAACCCTTGCAGTGCGTGGTGCTGGCGTTAGAAGTAGGCTGACAAAGTATCGTGGCTCTGGCGAGCGACGATACTTTGTCAGCCTACTTCTAACGCCAGCACCACTATTATACTTCCATTATGCTCCTTAGAATAATAATACTAAAAATAATATCCTCCACTTATTCTGTCAGGACAGGAAAGTCACCAGGGGGTGGGGGTAATAACAAAGAGCACAGCTGTGTTCCACACGGCTCCGCTGACCAGACTGTGCTGGACTTCAAAGCAAAGGCCAAATGGTGGCCTTGTTGGTTTGCAGCGGACGAAGGGTTGGGATGGGGGGGGGGGGGGGGGGGTTGAAGAGAAGCAAATTACCAGAACGGGGGATTGCATTGATTTTTCAACAAAAGCGGTTATGAATGAACCTGTAATTTTCGGTTTGGCGCTGGTGTCGTTGGCCCAGTGCGGGTTTACTTTCCACATTTTGTATGGTATGAGCTGACTGGAAATGGTGTATAAGAGGGTTGTTAGTGGCGTAAATGAAGCGTTTCAGTGTCCTGCGCCTTAGTCCTTTCCCTTATATTCTTCCAGCTCTCTCTTTTTACCCCCCCCCCCCATTCCCGCTGGTCCCTGCCATTTCTTTTCCTGACAATGTATTCCTGGAACTGTTTTCCCCTTCTTCTTCTTCTACTATTGCTTCTACCTCCTCTTTGCATGTCATTTTTGCCCAACACAGTCCATTAGGTATCCATTCTCTTGGCTTTGTTTAAATTTAATTCCAGACTTCATTCCAGCCAAATATAATATACAATAGCAGTATTAACAAGCAAAAAAAATAGTAAAAACCAAAATGAATCGAAGCATTCAGATAGCAGAGCCTCCGGATAGAGAGCGGTCGTAAATATATTCAAAATAAGCAACTTTGTAAATTATACGGTGAAACGTCAATATTGTTGTAGGCAGTGTAAACCATGCTTTCCACCAAAGCGATTCAGAAGCAGACGACCAATCACGTCACTCGACACAAATCCATTGATGAAGCTGGCCCTGAAGGCCTTAGCATGGCGCCTGGGAGTGTCCCAATCTGAAGAACGGCCTTGTGTCTTTCGGTGGACCAGGTGTGTGTGACTCCCTCTCCCTTTCCCTCTCTCAGACCTCCAGCCCGTGACGTACTGCGAGCCGGCCTTCTGGTGCTCCATCTCCTACTATGAGCTCAACCAGCGCGTGGGCGAGACCTTCCACGCCTCGCAGCCCTCGCTCACCGTGGACGGATTCACAGACCCGTCCAACTCGGAGCGCTTCTGCCTGGGCCTGCTTTCCAACGTGAACCGCAACGCCGCGGTGGAGCTCACGCGACGCCACATCGGTACGCGCCTCACAGGGTCACTTATTATTATAACATTACTATAATCATATTATTATAATATTATATGTTATTGTATCCAGTCACTTATAGTTGAGCAAATGTGCAGTATTAGTATTAGAATATGAAATACTAAAACAATATTATTGCATAATTCTAGCCGTGATAATAACCACAACTAGTTTGCTGTCTTCTTAACTCAGACCCCTACCCATAGCCGTCTAGTACACAAAGACCCCTACCCATCGCCGTCTAGTTCACAAAGACCCCTACCCGTAGCTATATAGTTAACTTGGACCCCTTCCCACAGCCATCTAGTTAACTCAGGGCCCTACCCAATACCATCTAGTTAACCAATAGGCCTGTCTTGATTGGTGTGTGTTTGTGTGTGTGCGTTGGCCTGCAGGCCGCGGCGTGCGGCTGTACTACATCGGTGGGGAGGTGTTTGCCGAGTGCCTCAGCGACAGCGCCATCTTCGTCCAGAGCCCCAACTGTAACCAGCGCTACGGCTGGCACCCTGCCACCGTCTGCAAGATCCCCCCAGGTGAAGAGAAAGTGTGTGTGTGTGCGTGTGTGTGTGTGTGCGTGCGTGTGTACGTGTGTACGTGTGTACGTGTGTACGTGTCGTGTGTGTACTGTGGGTGTAGTGCGGTAGTGTGTACGTGGTGTGTCGTGGCGTGGTACGTTGTGTACGTGTGTACGTGTGTACGTGTGTGTTGTCTCAGATAGAGGATGTGAGATTGGGTGTCATGAGAACAGTGAAAGAGGAAGACAAAGAACGCATGATTATATTGTGGTTCATTATCCCCCCACCTCCCACCAGGCTGTAACCTGAAGATCTTCAACAACCAGGAGTTCGCTGCCCTGCTGGCCCAGTCGGTGAACCAGGGCTTCGAGGCCGTGTACCAGCTCACCAGGATGTGCACCATACGGATGAGCTTCGTCAAGGGCTGGGGCGCTGAGTACCGGTAGGTCACCGGGAGGCTGTGTGGAGCCACTCAAACAGGACGGCTGACATGGACAGGTCGAGCAGCAGCCCTGGAGGCCCGTAGGTGAAGCACAGGCAGGGCAAAGCAGGAAGTTCATCTAATGGCCTTTAGGTGGTTTGTGTGGTTATAATCAGAGTGAGCCGCCATCATTCTAAGTCATCAGGAAGAAATGGGATATCGTTCTCGTGCTAAAAGGTCAGCCGTGTTTTTGTTTGTTTGGTGAGGGTTTCTGTTGAAAGTTTGCCTCCAGGTTGTGTGTATCAAGTTTGGCCGTGGACTATGCCCCGCCCTCAGTGTGCCAAATATGGATTCTTGCTGCTGGTTCCAAAAATCTCTAAAAATAACAACGCTCCATAGAAGGCAAATAGACATCCTCAAAATCAATCGATAACGTCCCGTACGCTACGTCTAGCCTATGAACCTGGGTCCTGACTGATTACAACTGGGGAATGTCAGGAAAGCAATGAAAGTCAAACATGGTATAGGCAACAGACTATCCTTCTAACACGCTTCACTTTGTTCATAATGAAATGCACACATAAACAATATATATATAATATATATAATGCACATATGATAGCCCAACATGTTGGTTCACAGAATGGCTATGGAATGTGAATTACACAGAATTAAACAAAGCCAGTTGCTACAGAGCTTAAACACAGGACAACCCCCAGTTCTCTTCCCAGCGTTAACTTGGATGAGTAAAGGCCCATTCACTGCTCTCCCTCCCTAACGCTATCAGCCTTAAGATCTGTGTGTGTGTGTGTGTGTGTGTGTGTGTGTGTGTGCGTGTGTCGGTTTGTTTTGTGTGTACATATAAACACAGACAGGGGGAAAAGCAAAGAGGGCCGATGAGTCATTTCCCACACTGTCCCGTGGCCAGAGCATCTGCATATGCTCTGCTGCAGTACGGGACACAACCAGCGAGACACAACCAGCCCCACTGCTAGAGACAAGCCCAGGGATGTCTTAAACAAATACACGTGTGTGTGCCCGAACAACCGTGTCAGACTTTCCTTGTTTCGACCCCTCCCCTTTTCCACACCGTCTGACTTCACGATAGGGTGGCGTGTGTGCGTGTGCGCGTGTGCGTGTGCGTGTGCGTGTGTGTGTGTGTGTGTGATGAAAGTTTGCTCTCAGACCAGAAGTTTTCACCCCAGGCAAACCTTTTTTGTGCATGTGTGCGTATTGTATGCTTATGTGTATGCTTGCATATTTCTGTGTGTGTGTGTGTGTGAGCGCATGCAGATTGATTGTTTGTATGTTTCTCTTTGTTCATGGTTTAATGATGGAGACTGGAAGGTTGTGGGACGGCTAGATATTGGAGAGTTAGAGCAAAAGAGAGAGAGCGATAGAGAGAGAGAGAGATGGTATCCAGAGACCCTTCTCCAGTCATGCCCAGACCCAGTGCTTGCCTGTGGACAGTCAGGAACCAGCTTCAGGTTACTCGTCGTCTCTTGTTCCACTGCCGTCCCCAGCACCTCTCTCCCCCCCCTCATATGCTAACGCTTCCTCTGCTGCTTCTCCGACCCCCCTACCAGGCGCCAGACGGTTACCAGCACCCCCTGCTGGATTGAGCTGCACCTCAACGGGCCGCTACAGTGGCTGGACAAGGTGCTCACACAGATGGGCTCCCCAAGCATCCGCTGCTCCAGTGTGTCCTAGGCTGCACCTGTCCTCTGCACGGCACGGGCGCGCCGGCGCGCGCGCGCGCACACACACACACACACACACACACACACACACACACACACACACACACACACACACACACACACACACACACACACACACACACACACACACACACACACACAACCAGACCGAAATGTCTCCAGGAGGATGGAGAGTAAACAGGGCCCCCCTAACTCAGCCAACATCTCGATCTGTAACCCCTCGTTCTTATTTCCAGCCGTTGGTAGCACTTTTTCTTTTTCAATGAAACATGTTGTTTGTGCCAAGGGGACAAGTGCATTAAAACGGTTTCATATTTTGCCCATATCCGTTTAACCTGGCAATACATTTTTTTTATATCGTCGATGTATAGTTTGATAGAAGAAATTGCTCTGTTGTATTTCCCTCCGAAATGTTGTCATACAAATGTATGTTTTGTTAAAATTTCAAATTAAGTACATATTTATATTTTTTTCAAACATGTATATACGTGGGTTTTTTTACCGTCATGGATAGCGATGTACAGTATTGACATCTATTAATAACTATTTTTGATATTTCCATAACAGGGAATTGATGGAAACAGAAAATTTGCATGAATGTCAAAAGATGAAACATGCATTAAAGGCGGATGTTGCCACCTGTTGTGAGCGAGCTGCGAGTGAAGGATCCCATTTAAAATACATACCTGGGCTGCATTACTAACTCCTTTATTTCTAACATGATTCATTCAACCATCAGGATCAGCCAGGATGAAGAAGATCCCCCCCCTAGAGACGCCTACTAAGTAAGCTGTTGTTATCATATCACTTCAATGTCCTTATCTAATTACAGGAAGGCCTGTATACGTAATAATGAAAGAACAGAATATTTTCATACATACATTGTCTAAACACCGTTCAACAGGCCTCTAGGCAGAAGGGTTAGCAAAAGTATGGCTCTGCCTCAGCAACCAGGAGTATTGCTGTGTTCGTGGTTTTTGTTGTACTGTCATTGTTGATATTGGCTCTTTGGGCACTCAGGACTGGCAAGAAAAGCTGAATTATGTATAGAAATCCTTGAATAGAGAAAGGCGCATGCTTATCTTTGTGACTCTTTTAAACTTGAAGTCTATTTTGCTACAAAGTGTTTTTGTATCACTTTATGCAGATAGTGTCCTATTTATGGTATAACTTGCATTTCTTTGGGTTACTCTTGCACTACAATGCAACATGTATGTACTGCAACCATGTATACAGTAGGTGTGGGTGAAGAGAACAAGACAGATGCATTGGATAAAGGGAAAGGTTTAAATATAGTATTGGGCATATTGTGTACATCACCTCACAGAATATAATGCCGATCATGTCCAAGCTTCTGTGCGTGCATGTTTATAGCTATGTGTCTTTGACGAGTTCAGATGCTAAGCAGTTGTCCAGGTAAGGTTTTTTTTTAGCAGCACAAAAGAGACTTTCGCTTCACTCGATTTTCTTTTTGCTTTGGGGGCAATTAACTGTTGGCTTGGTTGTCCCAATAGTTATCATGCCATTGTGCAGATGGCCTCTGAAGTCCCTATTTAAATGGAAATCATAACAGTGATGGGCAATATTAAGAACTCGCATTAACCCGAGTTCTGCTCTCAATGCTAGCCCAGTGGTGCTAACGTTTCATGTTTTCATTGATTTGATCATACTTTCAAATTGTTCTCTTCTTATGTATATTGTTTCAGATAAAGTAGTATCTACGATTCTGATTCAGCCTAGCTCTTCACTAGAGGTGTACCAAACATCATTATAATGATGAGGATAGCCTCTTTGAGTCCTATTGTCAAATACCTACAACCTGCAAGGTATATAGTGCAAGCCAATTATTAATTGTATACACTAGTCCAGTTTATTTTTTACTGTATAATGTACGTATTTGTGCTTCTGTGCGCTGAAATGTTATTTTGTATGAAAGCTAGGCTATATCACATATATTTCCTTGGATCTCTTTATGAAAGGTTAATATGAGGCATTTTATCTTGGTTTGCTATTGTTTATAAATAAATAAATTACTTCTGAAGCTGTGTTCTCTGTATTCGAAAAGTTAAGTGAAATGGTTGTAATAAGAGGTCACTAAACAAATAATGCCAAGAAGAATTTCACAACTACTATTTATACAACTTTTATGTCTTAATGATCTGAAATACTAATGACACTAAACTAATTCAAACTGTCTTTACGTCCACCCTGTAGCCATTGTTGGGGGATTTCTTGGTTGATGGTGCAATAATTGGCACCATATTCTGTTCCTGACAGTAGGCCTTCTCCTAATTATGATCTAAATCCCTGGCAGGCTAGTTCTCTTATTGCCAGGCATCGGGTTCATGCGAACCGCATGCATTCTGCAGACTGTGGGAGGCGACGAGGCGGCGTGTGGAGATGAATGGAAGCTTTGTTAAGACACAAGATAAGGTAGGCAGTGTGTCAGGTAGACTGTGACTAAGCAGCTGAGACTATTTTAAGCATTCTCAGGGCGTCACTGAATTGAGTTTTCTAGACTTCAGATCAGGCCTATTCAAAATGTCAGGACAGAAAAACAACAGGATGCTATAGCCTACTTGATGTACACAGAACAGTTGTGTGGGAATGATAACAGTTTGTGTGTTGGTGTAAGTTACATCCCAATGTTTTATAATTCAAAGAAATGAAAGCATATGCCCTAGGATAATTTAATATAGGTGACATATTCATTACAATTATAAATATAGAAGGCAATATTCATATATATATATATAAATAGTTATAGTAGTAATAATATGTAGGTTATGTCTAGAATTGTTTTTATTAGTAGGCCTAGGCCTGACTGAATCCTTCATATCTTGTAGGCCTACAATAACGACGTATAGCGTCTAGACTAGTGTCGAAGCCTATAGTCCGTCGTCAGGTTTGTGTGCGCCAATTACGCCGGGTGCAGATCTAGCGACATGATTTGTAGAGACATATAAGCTTAAGCACCCCTTTCACTTAGATTTGAGCTCGTCTGCCATAAGACTTTGGGTATTAGTCAAAGCTCAAATTGCAGCAGAGTAGACGAAGCCACTGCAAAGAATTGGAAAGCCTCTGTCATGGCTAAATACTGCCCTCTGCTGGCACATTTTCTTTCATGTGAGATAATAGTACGGAATAAAAGGTAAGAATTCAAGATAAGAAAACTAAAATGAATTTACCCATTCGTAAAAATTACCAATACATATATTTTAAATATATTATAGGCACCAAATTCATTACAAATATAAATATAGAAGACGATATTTATATTTATAATAGTAATAATATGTATAATTCAAAATCATTAGGCAGCATGATTAAGCCCTATGAGCTATTAGTCTCATTAAGAATTGTTTATCCTTGAAAAATGAATATTAGTTATGTTATCTCAAGTGTGCAAGAACACTGTGTTCAATTCTCTAGTGTTGTGCCGCCGGCTGTTCACAAGGTGAGTTCACAAAGTGTATGCTTCAATTACCTTCCCTGAGAGTAACCCTTTTGTTCACAAATACTTGGTGAATGTCAAAAACCCTTCTTAAATTCCTTGGATTTGTGGAGAAAAAGGAGAAAACTTTTTGAACAATAGTTCAAGTGCTGTTGAAAATATTTAGCATTATCCTTAAATAGGCCGATACACTCCTGAATTGATTGTTTTTCTGTGAGCTTAGTGGATGTATTATCATCCATAAATATCAGACATGACAAGCAGTATCCAAATTCACCCGCATGTAGGCATGGGTATATTAACTCAGCTGACCATCAGTGGTATTGCCAGATAAACTCCCAACATCAGCAACAAGCTCATGAATGATCAATTCATTGTCATTTAATTGGGAATCAATAATTGTGACATGATGTGGCCACACTGGAATGTGAGCGCAGACCTTTGGTGTGCGTTACCCAGGGGACCTAAGACATGGGGAGCTGAGTGCAGATGAGTGATACCAACGAGGAAGAGATGAGTGTATCCGTCATCTCCCGTCTCGGCATGAAGGTCATTCTTGCGCAGGTGTTGACAGCAAAGATTTAGTCTGAAAACAAATCCATCTTTGCAAAGGTCGCTATTAGTTTATGTGGCATCCTCCCACGCCTCCCTCCTCGAGCCTCTCCTCCTTATCTCCCCCCCCTTCCTTCTGCCTTGCTCTTCTTTATTTTGTATCTTCACTGGGAGTTTATTTCCATAAGGAACCCCTGTCATGAGTTTGGTACACCTGCCGTCTGCCAGCCTTCCAGAAGAAAGTGGGGAGCAAAAAAGGAAGGCACAGATTGCAGCCGTCGCAGCATCCAGTGTATGGCGACTGACAACTCTGCCGCACTGACATGGGTGGCTACACTGCAGCCGTCCGCGGGGAAGAAGCAGGGGGTGGGGATGCTATAGGGCTAGCCCTGTGCCAGCCAAGATGAGTATCTACTTTCCCCCAGACTGGCTCTTGCTGGCCATGTGCCTGTGTGTCAACCCGTCCACATGGCCACAGAGCCGGCCAGCGCCTGTCCACCGGTTGACAGGCCTGCTAGCCACGCGCCGCTGCACCGTCCTTCCTACTGTCTCCCATAAAGGAAGCATCTACCGCTTTGGAGCAGCATTAGCCGACACCTGGCCAAATACTAGTGTTCAAGTGCCACCATTTTGCATTTAAACTGAATGCAGAACATGAATGAGATGGCTTCATAATCCTGGAGAGTGACAATGGTGCTGTTGGTGAGGGATGCTTGGCAGATCTTTTTTGTGTCTGCTCATACTTGTACAAATTGGGCATTGTTCAAATATGGGCAATCTGTGTTGAATATGAAAAAAATATATGATTCTATCAACGATTACAGTCAAACACAAAAACAATGAAAGCTCACAAACCAGGTTTGGAGTAAAAAGAAACGCACTCGAAAAGTGAGTGAGATTGAAAAAGTAATACAGTTATGGGAAGGAAGCAGCCAAGGAAACATATTTACTGACGTCCATGCGCTGTCACCACTCTGATTAATGGAGGGTGGTGTTCCTGCCCGGTGAAAAGGTGTTGTCGGGGTGTAGAGAAAGCCCAGGCACCCACCCAGAACTAATAGCAATTCGACTTGAACAAGCTGTCCAACTCAGTAGCTTGGTTCCGGCTGCTGCCGGTTTATGTGGCAGGAGTCTGGGCAAAGGGAAAGGGTACATGTGAGGAGAGTTCTAGAAAGATCCCAGCATGCACTTCTGAAACCATTCGGTGTGTTATTATTATATATCATCTTTGTGACTGATTCAGTGGACTCGTATGTGTGTGTGGAGCAAGTTTTTTTGTTTTTTGCTTACCTGTTCAATGTCAAAACCAGAGAACAACATACATACATACATACATACATACATACATACATACATACATACATACATACATACATACATACATACCATACATAGCCTACATACATAGCCTACATACATAGCCTACATACATACCCTACTAACATACATACATACATACATACATACATACATACATACATACATACATACATACATACACATTATAATTAATATTACTAAATCCGCTTGACTTAAAGGACTACCACTCTTAAAATCCCCTTTTCCCTTTTTGACATCCCTGCGGGACAACCATGATCATAACACCCCGCCTCCATTTGTCAAACGTTGTTGCCCGGCAAATCAACTTGCCTCACTTGTTTTCGTTGTTGTTTTGGGGTGTTTTTTCTGTGCTGAGGGCAACAGCTCGCTCAACAGCTGGGATATAATGAAGCTCTCAGGCACTTGTTCTCCTATCATGCAGCACCAGGCCCCTGTCTGCTTCTACCAGATGTTTCATGTTTTGCCTCCAAAAGATTGCTGCCAAACGAGGATGTGTGCTCGATGCTATAGGCAGATGCGGCGGCCAGCTAGCGTCTCCGTATTCAATCCACGACCACGGGGTGGTGCTCGGGTTAATTGCTCGTTTTGTGTTTATTGAGTGAGGCCCCGTCACTTGGTTGTCGTCTTTTGTGTGACAGCAAATCCGTTTTGACAAGTCACATGTTCTTCCTGGTCCAAACGGCTCACACAATCAAACAAATGAGCAGAAATGGTCAATTGGTTATGTTTGTTTAGAGATGAAGGAAAATACTGTTTATGAGTCTGCTATATGAAGAAATAATCTTTTACAACCGGTTATGTTTATTGGCTGATAGATAAGCCAGACTGTGCAGATGGGAGATGAAAGATTGTATTTCAGGATAGTGGAGCTTGCTTCATGATGGAGGGAGCCATTGGTTATCTCTGGAGTCTTGGCACTTGGTAGCTCTGTAACACTCAGGACGCTGATTTGTGGTCCCTGTTTGTGTATTGGAGGGTTTTACAATGTATGCCTACGATTTGCACTTAATCAAACAACAATCAAACTTGTGCTATAGGTACGATTGAAGAGCTATTATTCTTGTAAGAAAAATGCAGCTGGAAACAGGGTGTTATTGTTACACTGTAGCATTATTGCATGATCATCATACTCTCCTTGTTAGTCAATGCACTGCCCCGAGCCTCGTGCTGTTCTACCTTCTAGAACACTGCTGCATAGAGAGGCAGTCGCATCACGTCACATGACATGTCTCAGCTCCTCTAATTGGCCTGCCGTCATTCACCATGCATATTGTGAGTCACTCTGTGGATACTATGCTTAATAAACACACATGATATTAGACGGATCACAGATCAAGTCCATGTTGAACCTAAACCCACGGCGAGTGTAGTGTGGTTTTCCCCCCGTTGACGATGTTTTGACACTAATAGGATACCGATAACATACTGTATTTATATGGTAGGTCAGAGTGCACCAGCCAAAGAATTGACCCAAACAATTTACATAGCTTAGGCTTTGGGGTTGAGCACAGTATTGTGGATGGATCTAGGCTTGACAGGCCCATCAGGGACTCTGGCGACCGAACATAATGCAGGGCACGATTCAATCCCATGTTTGGTTATCTTTGCATGCCAAATGTAATTAAATGTTGTGATCAGGCATAAAAATAAAAGATAGATAGATAGAAATGATAGCTGGGACATGCTTTAATTACAACCCTTCATGGGGAATAGCCTATTAGGGAATTGGTTATAGGCCAATTGGTCTATATAGGCTTTTATATTTTTAATTCCCCTTCACCAGCTTGGCTTGAACAGTTGCCCGAGCGTTGCTGTTTTTTATTATCATTTTTTATAAAACCTGATAGGCATCACAGGGAAAATCAAACTTGCTCAACTGCTGCACTAGTTTTAATCAAATGTGCAGTGGAAATGATTAGCTACAACAACTGAAATTATTTTGTTCTAATTACAAACAGATGGGAGTGTGTATTTGCACTTAAGGCGACAGAGAGCATGGGAAATGCAGTGTGAACAAGAATAATTAAGAAGTTGTGGTCTTGTTTTTTTCTCAAGTTGCGTTTAAATAACCGAGAATATCATGTAAATTTGTTTTAATTTAACTATATAATTATATGCATGCTTTACAAATAACAGCTATCACCTTTAGGCAATTTAGCTCAGGGATTACTTAAGAAATATCATTTATGAAGACCTTGATTTACTTCTCCCCACCCCACCCCATGTACGTTGCCTTTGGGAGTCACTGTGGAGATTATGTCATTAAGTTAATGTGACAGTAGGAAGTGCTCCAGGAAGAGCATTAAAACATATCTTTAAGGGTAAATATTTAATAATGTGGTTTTCACACATGCCGTCGTTTAATTTCTATCTGCAAATGATCAACGCGATATCCTTCCTCTGATGCATTTTGCATTAAGAAAAAAAGTGACACGAAACATTATAAACGTGTCAAATCAAATCTGTTTGGCAAGACATAGTAAAGTTAACAATAAATGATTCTTCAATTCTGTCATTGAAGTGCAGCATATGGTTTAGAGTAGACAGACACACGCAGGCACGTGCACGCATACTCTCTCTCCTGCGCGCATAAACCCGCACACGCACACACACGCCAATCTCTACAGTTCCCTTCATTTACAACAGAGGTCAGTAGAAGCTGATGTTTTGTCTTTAAATTAACAAATAGGCCTACGACAGAAGTATTGGCATGTCAGTAATCTGGATTGGATCCCTGGCTCCAGAAAATATTCATTGTGTATCTACAATTCCAAACAGCTTGTATATTTCCCCATACTCATGCTGATTTAGCAAACCTGCGAGCCTCGTCGTAATTTATGTTATGCTTTATGCACGACAGTTCTGCTGAGGGCGGAAAAGCGTGACTCCTCCCGCATGCGTTTCCCCCATGTTTCCCCTATTGATTTTTGAACTGCTTCAATGTGAAATTGCGCCAGAAGTGTCACTGAGATAAATCACTGTTAGTCCAAGCTGGCATAGCTCGGTGCTGGTGGTGACAGAAGGAAGGATTCCACGCGGATCAAATAAATACAGATGTGAAGTAATTAGTTGTATTCCCAAGAAAGCCATTGTCGAAGATGAGAGAAATTGGCGGGTTGTTCCACTCGCAGATTTTGATACATTTTGTAAAAGTGGGTCAAAGACAATTTTTTTAACAAATCATTTTTTCAAGTGAAATAACAAATAGGCCTACAGTAAAAAGAGTGTCCGCATTATTAGATTATTAGACATAAATTGATATTTTACGTCTTGATACAGTTTAGTTTACAGGCCTATCTCTTCTTTTGGATGCATCTATGGAAAAGCTGCATAGGCTATTTAAACTTCACTTCACATTTTACTCCTTGCAGGGGAGGGACATTAAGCAAACTTTGTCAAGCTGAAAATAAGAATAGGAATAGGCCTACAAAACATCATTAGAGCGTATACAAACCCTCAGACCAAACCTAACGATCGATACAACATTTTTTTCGAATAGCCTACCTCAAAACATTGTGGTCGACTTCATACGACTGCAGACGCTTGTTTTAATATGTTAATATGTTATTATTTTAGGTTAACTAATGTAAATATTACGCAGCCATCACCAAATGACAGTCGAGGAGACTATTCAACATAAGACTTACACCATATCAATTAACATCAACGTGCATTATGTCTACCTTAATTAGTGTAGGCCTACGTCCTTAGTAGCCAAAACATTTAGTTTGAAATAGCCCTAGGTCGAAACTATAATAAACGATGGCTGTCCTGCAACAATGCTCTATGTAAAACAAGCTTTGATCTTCGCTCTAAAACCCTTCAATTTTTTTTCGAAAATAAGCGTGCCTTTAATTGCATCACTCTTTGACAAAAGGGGTGTAGCCGACATTTAGCATAAAATGATACTATTAGACATGCCACATTACAGGGACATTGAAACCCACCTTTTTCTCTCTCGCTATAAAGAGCGCCTTCAGACACGGATGTATTTATGCCCGCCGGTTAGCAATGCATTGATTTAATATGTTTCTAAACAGGACATACAGCTTTGGGGGTCCAAAATGTTAATTTTTCCTGCCGCTTACAAAGTAGCCTTTGATTTTCTGTCATGGCGGTAATTACAGTGTTTTGCCACTAGATAGGGGGAGAGCTTTGTGTCTTCTAATTATCAGTAATCATTGCTGTAATGCCAGCTTGTTGTTTTCACCCATTTGTTGATGGTTATTTCCATTTTATTTTACCGCTCCTGGACATTAGCTTCTCTTCTAATTCAAGCTACTGTGTGTGTGTGTGTGTGTGTGTGTGTGTGTGTGTGTGTGTGTGTGTGTGTGTGTGTGTGTGTGTGTGTGTGTGTGTGTGTGTGTGTGTGTGTGTGCGTGCGTGTGTGTGTGTGTGTGTGCGTGTGTGTGTGCGTGTTGTGCGGGTGCGTGTGCGGGTGCGGGTGTGGGTGTGTGCTTGGGGTGAACGTGTTTATATGCATGTGTATCCTCTAAGCGAAGAGGCTTACTACCCAATGATAGTAATTGTTGTGCTATGGGTGCCGTTAATTACTGGAGTAAATGGTTGTACCATGGCCAAGGCCCTTTGTGGCTGCAGACTAGCAGGGGGGAGAGAGAGTGCGATGTTGGAAATGGTTTTCACCATCTGACCAGAGAGCAAAAAGAGAGAGAGGCTTGAAATGGTTTCCACCATCTGGGGACCCGGAGAGAGGGAGGGGGGGGGGGGAGAACGGGGCTGAAAGGAGAACAGCGACACTGAAAAAGGCAGAGGGGCCCAATTGGTGGTCAGAGCCTAAGGGTGCGAGTCCATATGGAAAGCAGCACTTTGGCTTGCACTTTATTGCACACCTTGCTGTTTTAATCAATGGCAAGCCTGCTCACAGAGCCTAGAGCAGCGCAAGTTGTCCCTCACTGTCCCGCTGTGGATCCTTCTCCACTTTCCATGCTCCACTACACCAACCCCATTCTTATCAGGTCTCCAAAGAGCCGCGTCGCGCCAGTGAGGCCGCGGGAAGCGGATGGAGGAAGACGCTGCTGCCCCCTTCACGTGAGCTCCATCACGTGGTCTTGTCGAAACGCTGATTTCCTCGGTAGCAATTTGCATTCGCTAAATTGTAGCACTCCTGCTTGTATACTTATAATTTTCCCTGCGATGATTGTTGATACAATTGCTCACCCCCCTACTGTGTTTTGAATAGTTTCTTGAAAGGATGAGGGAGAGAAAAAAAACAACAACCTGGGACTTCCGCAATAGGCCCTACACCACTCTGAGTTCCAGCGGAGCGCTGGCAGTAATGGGATCAGAGAAGATGGTTGGAGTGGAGACATCAAGGCCCGTCTTAATGACATCATAACAGCATTAGCCAGCTGCGGTCTGATTTGGTTTCCGGTGGCAAGGCGGTCTGCAGTTTGATAAGCGCGCCGCCCGCGCGCCCTGCGCGCTAAGGAGCGCGGCGGCGCCAGAGGAGGAAGCTGTGTGTTTGATTTGATCACAAAAACTCCTCCAGGAACATTGATAATTCGGTTAATTTGACTTTTCTTTTCATTGTTGAAACACACATGGAATCAACTGGTATAATTATGTTTAACTGTTGATTGCGTTGCTCACACCTGAGCAGAACAACAGGATGGCGCTAATGCATGCGCTTAAATCTCCAGGGTTGTCCCTGTTTCGTAGCCACCGGAGTTACTATAATATAGGGAATTGTATCAAAGCAGGAAAAGGCTAACCTTCTCCTGGCATGACGTGTTTGTTTGTATTTTATCAAATGGTTGAAGTATTGTTTATACATGACTGAAGAGCAAAGTGTATGTCTTCCACATGCAGTGCTTTTATATCAAGCAGTACACAGCTGTGTAAAAACCAGCCGGCTGCTTATGAGCCCAGACTTGAGTCAAGAATGAGAAGCTTTCTGCTCAAATGAATCTCATACTGAAGGACAGTTCCTTCGATAAAAAAACAATCAAGATAGTTATGTTAGTTTGTCTGATTCGGAAAGCTTTGCTCTTTATCAAACAACTCAATTAACAGTTGTCCTTCAGCTACTGTGGCTCTCTGTCAAACTGTCTCTGCTCTTGATATGATTGCAATGGTTGCTTGTTGGTTAAAACTGGTGCCGGGCGATATCATTGTTTCTAAAGGGCCTTTGGCTTGTGGTAACCAGCGGGCTTATGCTGTGGTGGGTATGTGGTTAAAGGCGTTTCCACACTTAAAACAACCAAAAAACACAACGTGACAACCCCCTAACCCTCTGAAGACAACTACTGCGATGACTATATTCACGAGGGTGTTATCTTTTGAAATGTTGTCATTCTTTTTGTCTGAATATTGTAAATAAATCCATATTCTTATAACTTTTCAATTATGAATAGAAACAAAGAACAGAAAATAACAATCGTGCCACCTACATTGAGAGGTTCCGTATAAGTAATATTTGAGACCCTACTTCTAGTCTTCATCCTTTCCGGTTCCATTTAGCAGGATAAGAAGGTTTTCCAATTTACTGAACTCTTTCTTTTTATCTCTTTGCTCCGGCACTTTTTTATGTAAGGGTGCCTTAAGGAAAAGCATTCACCTCTTCCTTGAGTCCATTTATGCCATTTAGGTATATTTACTACAGCATCTTTTCCCCACATTATAATAAATGAACCATGACTAGCCCTCTCTTGGACCCAAAACATTCTTTAACCTATTTGCTATGCCCATTTAGAATCGTCCTACTTTAAGGGATTCTCAAGGTACAATTCGGTTTGGCTAACACTCATGTTATCGGTAACACTGACTGTAGCGCAACCTCAAATCTATTCAGCTTAGTTGGATGGGACAGTGAGTGACCCACATTATGGGAGTCAAACCCAGTTGTTTTTCCAGGGGTAGTCACAGTGCATATGGCTCCGAAAATCAGGGGAGCCATGCCGCATCACTGAGAGTGGAGCACTTTACCACCAGTGATAAAAGTGCACAGATAACTAACACTAAAACTTTAAAACCTCCACTTCAATATTGGGCACACACTGTGTTTTCAAGTTCTGCCACCCACGGTTGAGATGATTATTTGCCAACTTAACTTTGCCTCTTTCTTGTTCATCGTTGTGAGAAGAAAGTGTGGCATTTGAAACTTAAAGTCTGTTTGGGTTCTGAGATAACATGCAATAAAATGTATGTATGTAATAAAAATGAAGATGCTCACATTAGCGCAGTAAAAAACTTTGTACTCCATTGATATATGTTATATATGCAATGTTCATAAATATTGATTCAACCAGGAGTAATGGAAGAGGAGGGGCAACACATATTTAACATAAGTAAAAATGCTGATTAGTGTCCAATTGACTTGGTCTGCATGACATCATCCATGGGCAGCAGAAAAATGTTTAATGAACAAATCCCATTGAAGTTTTCTGCAGGTCTGGCTATTACTGTAAATTACAGCCATTAATCTCTCTCAGTAGGAGAGATGGAATTATGCCCGGCTCTCGCACTGATGCTAGAACAAGTGCTTGCTATTTCCCACCCACTCAACAGACACTGCAGTGATTTTCTTTGCATGTTGTATTAAGGCTGTTGTCATTACTTGGATTTGTGATTAAATTTAGCATAGTACTACCGATCGGCGAATTGTCCGGCCACTCTCAATTACTGTCTAGGGAAGGTACATGAGAAAGCTTAACACAGCAATTAACAACTTAATTAAGTGCCACAGCCATTGTGGCACTCCCAGAGCCAGGCAACTAGGGCCGTATTGATTGCAG
The DNA here is from genome assembly GCA_900291075.1 of Melanogrammus aeglefinus. Taxonomy (NCBI): domain Eukaryota; kingdom Metazoa; phylum Chordata; class Actinopteri; order Gadiformes; family Gadidae; genus Melanogrammus; species Melanogrammus aeglefinus. Next base: position 27,899 of record OLKM01000757.1, read on the forward strand.
GAGGATTGCCAGTTGGCCTGCAATTGATTGTTCAATTGATTGTCTTAGATAGGCATTTGTCAATGACTAGGTAAAGGGCGTGTGTGTGTGTGTGTGTGTGTGCGTGTGTGTGCGTGTGGGGAGGTTGCTGTGTGGGTGTGTGTGTGCATGACAGGTGTGTGTTTTGTCTCAGAGGTAGAGGATGACACAATGCAGCGAGACACACTGATAATGAGCAGCCACATTGAATGGCTGTTCCCTCCCCAGTCCCTCTGGGTTAGAGACACTCGTATAGTGTCAATCACTCCCCTCCTCACTACGCAACACCCTCAGACTGACATGCACACACGGACACACACAGAGAAAGAAATACGCACACACACAAACATACACCAGATACATACAAACACACATACACACGAACACACAAACACACACACTCTCACACACACACACACACACACACACACACACACACACACACACACACACACACACACACACACACACACACACACACACACACACACACACAAACATACACCAGATACATACAAACACACATACACACGAACACACAAACACATACACTCTCTCACACACACACACACACACACACACACACACACACACACACACACACACACACACACACACACACACACACACACACAACACACACAACACACACACACACACACACACACACACAAACATACACCAGATACATACAAACACACATACACACGAACACACAACACACACACACACACACACACACACACACACACACACACACACACACACACACACACACACACACACACACACACACACACACACACACACACACACACACACACAACCGTTGACACAGTCGGACACACATAACTTGCCTTTTCATCCGATGGAACAACATCTTCATTTTATGTATGTATTGAACACTGAACAGTGATGCCATGATAAATACACAGACACACACCCCCACACAAAAGTGCAATGGCAGAATAATTAAATAGTACATAAATAATAAATCACAATATTTTAACCGATACAGTGCCTCATTCACAGACACAGCAACACACATGTACAGGACACCCAAAGCACACACACAAGCCCATGGGTGCACCACGCTCTCCCCCAACATGCACAGCACACACAATACAGCCAGGTTTCAAGTGGTCCCCTGGGACCACTAGTTGGGAGGCGGAAGAGAAGAAGGGCGGGGCTGGTTGAAGGATGGTGAAATGATGCAAAGACATATAGACTGATCTCTCTTATTGGGTTGGATGGAGTAACCCCCCTTTAAAGGCATGACCCCTCACCTCAGAGCAGATCAACTTATATATTGAGAGATATAAAGTCATTGCAAGCAAAACAAAAGGAAATTTTAGGATTAGATAAAAGATTAGGGTTAATTAGGCCACCATTTCCATTTGTCCGAGCCCATGTGCTATATTAATAGTTGTAACTTTCTCACTGACTCAAATATTGTAAAATTTTATATTTTTCAGTTTTTCACAACTCTGCTACCCTTATATTTTGGTAGAGTATGATGACCACGTTTCTATGTGTTTAATCTTGTAATTATTTTCGCCTTAAACACATTGTGCCGGTACATTGGGTTTATTTGCATGTTTAGGGTTTACCCCCAATTAGATGTGTGTGGGCAAATGAAAAATACAAACCCAATTGGGCCATTGATCCCTGTGCTACTATATTCTAATTCAATTCTGAATTGAAGCCTTCCAAGGTGATTAATGCACCAGATATTTTGAAATTTGCTGGCAGGTTCCTGCTCTCTAATCTACCACTAGGGGGCAGTAAGACATGGATATACCATGTCTTACTGAGTAGAACATAAGTGTGCATGTGCATAAGTGTACTATGTTCCTTTGTTTTGTGTTGTATGCACACACACACACACACACACACACACACACACACACACACACACACACACACACACACACACACACACACACACACACACACAACCGTTGACATAGACACACACACACACACACACACACACACACACACACAACACACACACACACACACACACACACACACACACACACACACACACACACACACACACACACACACACACACACACACACACTCACCTCTATGTGCAGTGGTGTATACCTATCCGAGTGCTTGACAAGTACAGCTCTCGGTGCACCTGCTGTGGTTCTAAGGTGGTGAACTTATGACCTGTAATTACATTGCTACTTTACTCTTGCCTCTCACCGGAGCTGCTTGGACCCAGACAGAATAAAAATCATAACCATGGGAATGGATAGGTGCCATATTTCACCTCAAGTGCAAGGCCATTTCCTAGTGACATGTCCATTGAGGACATAGATGTTATACATAAAGCTACTTCATAATGTACAAGATTAGGTATAAAGTTAATAGAATGAACGGATTTCATTGTTTTCATTCCACTGTTTATCGTCATGGATGGGTTAAATGATGCATGGGAAATGAGCAGACAAGAAATATAATAACAATAACTATGCCCCGCTAGAGAGGCATACAAGCCAAACTTTCTCCACCAATTTTTCCAAATAAGACATTGTTAAACATAGCAGAGAATATATAGGTATATATGAGGGGCATAAACTGCAGGCCAGCAACATCTGGTTCATAGAAAAACGCCAGAGAAAGGCAACCACATCCTCAGCATGGGACACAGGAGGACAGCGTTCTTTGCACATGGCCCAGATCTATTTGCAGTCAAACCTGTTGTAAAAGACTGAGGATAAAAAGATCTATCTTTGGGCGTATTTTGAGGGGCTGGGCCTAGGTCGCATATGTTTGCCCTTGTATATCGCCGGCACATTGTAGTGTAACCGAGCCCCAGCTGCTGGATTGTCATTTTTAATGAAAATGTGGGGGGCCGAAATATCCAGGTAAGAACCCTGGAGCTTGTATTTCAGAGGGCTTTGTTATGTCCCCACAATAAGGAACAGGACACACACACACACACACACACACACACACACACACACACACACACACACACACACACACACACACACACACACACACACACACACACACACACACACACACACACACACACACACACACACACACACACACACACACACACAAGCACACATGCACACACACACACTCACACATACACACACACAAATGCATACACACACAGGCACACATGCACACAGATACAGAGGGAAGAGAATACTAAATCCCAAATGAATATTTCAGATTTATTTGCAATAAAGACCTGTGTGATGTGGTGATGGATGTGGCGTTGATAGTCCCCAAAAAGGTGTTGAGCGGTGGTGAGAGAAGAAGCTGGCATCTCAAAACCCTATTGCAAAGCTGAAATTCCATCTGTGCAAAGGAACATGTGTGTAAGCATAGCGGAAGTATAATTGCCAGAACAAGTTGTAAAATGTATATTTTTTATTACATTGTAATGATTCAGACTTGTTCTACGTCATCACAAGCTGCAAAGTGACAGAAGCATTTGACAGAAGCATAGTGTGTGTGTGTTGTGTGTGTGTGTGTGTGTGTGTGTGTGTGTGTGTGTGTGTGTGTGTGTGTGTGTGTGTGTGTGTGTGTGTGTGTGTGTGTGTGTGTGTGTGTGTGGTGTGTGTGTGTGTGTGTGTGTGTGTGTGTGTGTGTGCGTGCGTGCGTCCGTGCGGCGTGCATGTGATTGTGTGTGTCCTCCACCAACGAAGACAGAATGTAGATCCATCCCATTCAGTTGAACCTACTTTTTAATTCATTTTTACGTTTTATATATTACCCAGTATGTTTTGATATTATTATTATTTTCTTTATGTCAGCAGACTATTATTATGATATTTGTTTATTTCACCAGTAGATAAAGCGAGCGGTTTAATTTGATTCTTCCGTATTCACTAAGAATATGGTTATTTTTGATCTTATGCTAATTTTGAGTACCGTATATATAAGAGATTAGACAGTACAGAGAAGTGACCGTATAATCTTTACTAACACATCAGTTTACTGTCCTGAAAAATCACTATCACTGGAAGACACACTTCTTTTCTAATGCAATTATTAGTAATTCTCTTTACAAACAATTTGCAATGTTTTTTATGAACAATACAATGTAAAATAATAAAAAGCGGAATATAGGTATTCCATTTTTTTTACTTTACCTACCAGGGATGTTTGAAAGGTGAGGTTCTGAACAAAGTGATTGCCTGTCTAGATTTTGAATTTGAACATTTTGTATTTTAACAATGATGGCTGTAGTTAGTTTAGTAGCACCCCAGGTGACCTATTCAGACCGATCACTCCTATAATCAATACAATGCCACTGTTCTGATTTGCGTGTGTGTATGTATTAGTGTTTGGTTGTTTGTACAAATGAACATTCATCAAAAGTGTGTTATAATTAAATGCTGTTATTATTTCTTATTTTATGACATTTTTTATTTACCTTGCCCATAAATTCAAACTATAGCAACATTAAAATGAGATATGACAAAAATAATATGAATCATCACATAAACGTCAATATTAATCTTAAATATGTGTACCTCATCCATCTCAATGTACTTCTGTACCACAGGACCTATTAGGACCCTACAAATCAAGAAGAACCGTTGTACACATTCATTTACTATGGCCCTATTCAGTATCAATTATTGACCTGCAGTTGTCAGCTGAATAGAAAGCCAGACTTTCCGCTGATCTATTTGATGAATATTTTAGCTGACAAACAGGCCACCTGACACTGTGCACCAAAGCACTGTGTGGTTAGGGAGAGGTCAGACTCGTGCACATATGCAAGCACGTGTATATAATGTTACGATGTTGATGTTGTTGCTGCTGCTAATAACTAGTTTTATATTGCTTTCACTGTACTTTTATATTGTTTATATTACAGAATTGCAATAATGTCATTGAGATTGTTTAGTTTTTCTCATTTTGGAGATTATCAGATGATCATTTTCACTCTTAATTCCACTTATGAAACGATAATGTAAGACAGCTATGAACATTAATAATAGCAAGAAGGATGTTTTGAAAAAAAAGAATGTAGTTGATGTTCTTCATTTTTAGACATTTGTTTAAATTTGTATCCTACATCCATACATTACGAGATGTTCATTTCTTTTTATTGTTTATTTTGTCTTTATCAAGTATTTTTAATAGAGTTGTCTGTTATGAAATGAATGGCAGAAGCATCTACTTCTGTCCCTACCAATTATTCTCACATGGAAGATTCTTGAGCTCTTTCTGCCCGGTGCATAAAGTGGTTAACTCTCTCCTGTCTTCATTGGCCGCGTCAGCCATCCAAGTCACTGACTACAGCACAAGCAGCATTTCCTTCTTAAATATAACAAACAGGAAGGGCACAATACCATGGGACAACTCTCCCTTCGGGGGGTGAAAGTATCACAGCAAAAGAAGGGAGATTTGAGGTTAAGCTAGCAATGTCACTCATCCTGTTTATCTATTCACCAAATCCAACAGATCATCATTCTTACACCGCCAATTCACTATACTCAACCATATTTCTCATCGCAGGTTAACTCCACGATGAACTTGATAAAGGAAAGGTACCACAAACAATAGTTTAGCGTCTGAGACAATTCACGTCATGCCGACCAGCAGTTATTATACTTATCCTGACCTCAATTTGGAGCCTGTGTGTTGAAGGCCCCGTGTGACAACGATCGTATTGATCTGAGTACGGTTTTTGGCAGCATCAATAAACAATAGGCTTCAGGCTTCAAGGCCGGGAAGACACGTCTCTATTTCAGCTTCAGGCTTCTTATCCACCTGAGTTGTAACCTACCTCTAAATTCCTGCCTGGAACCAAAAACACACATTTACAGTATATGCACAGGTCTATAGTGAAGACTAGCGGGTTCCTTTAGTCTCACTTGAGGAAATTCCATTAAAAGTGGCTGATTGGTGGACAGTAAACAGCTGCTGACATTTTGCATAGCAATAAACATTGTCAAAGAAAGAGAGGTTGTCTTGCTGTGTAGGAGGAGCCATAAATCTCTTACCTTGTAATATAAGTATTACTTAGTCAGTACAGCCCTGATAGCTATCAGGACCGTATAGCTATTACAGTAGGCTATGTATATGAGAATGTATAGAAACATAATATCTGAAAATGATCTGTGTATGACAATAAATAATGTAAATTCAAAACAGATTTTATTTTGTAATTTTTCCAGTATTGTCAGTAACAGCAAAAGCAATAGCAGCAACATTGATAAAAACAAGAAGATCAATAGTTGTTGTAATACTTCAAGTTAAACAATGATTGTGTTATCGTTGCAATATTTCTCATTAATAATATATATCAAATAAAAACAGTTCTCTAATGTGTAATAAGAAACCCTGCAACAGAACCTGGCAAGGAAGGGATCATTCTTATTATTCTTATTATTTATTGTAGCTTGTCCTGATAGATCTGGTTGAGGCCTTATTTACTTGTTTACCCTGTTTGCCTTGAAAGTTAAATAAGTGTGCCTCATATATTTAGAGTCAAACTGAGCTCATTCGGCACTAAACAGCTTGTCAATAGCGAGAACGGAACCATGGTGGAAAGAGGAGGCCTGATGAAATGGCCTTTAATTACCAGACAGTAGATGCTGGACTTCTCTGCCCACTCTCCCCCTTTTCGCCACGTCAGGTGTTTGATTTCTGATAATGTGGATTGCTGACTTGGCTTCGTCCGAGTTGCCCCCCTTAGGCAGAAGGCCCTAACGTCAAGTCCTCTGAGAGAATGTTTGACAAAATGCCATATAGATCTCCTATTTTTCATCAGGGGGGCAATGCTGGCCACCGCACTAATCAGAGTGGCTGATAGCCTTGCTTTGTTTTCACCTTTACTCTCCTGTAACAATTACGCAAGGTAATAATTTCAAGCATTACATGGAAATCAATAGGTCCTTTCCCCTCCAGTCGCCGGTATAGCTTTACGCAATGACAAAAGGTTTAACGTGGATCTATGCAATGGGCTTGGAGGATTGTGTAAATGATGCAGGTGCATCCAACCATATCCGTTTTGAAAAGTAATAGGTTACACTGATTAAAGAGACAAAGATCTGCTTCCTACTTTGTCTCCTTAATAAACCTGTCATTATTTCAGTGATTATTATTTTTGCTCAATGATCATTATCCTGTCCTTTGTTGGGACAAAGTGAATTAAATACAGGCACTCCTTGGGGCTAGCTTAACCTCACAATACAATTTAACTTGTCCCTATTTAAGCTTTCTCCCAATGTTGACTTAGTTAGAATAGGACATTTTTAGAGAAGGGACATTGAAAGTTGTATTTGCCCAGTAACCTTTAATGCATTTGAGGCAGAGGTAGAATGATGGCAACCCATTACTTAAAAAAAAAAAAAAAACTATAGCCAATGATAAAGAAGTTCAGCCTCAGGGCAGTCATGGGTATAGACTTTTGTTTTAGCTGGCCCAGGGATGGGAGCCAGTGAAACCCAACCTTAAGCAATAGCCAGCACAGCACAGCCAACACAAAAGCAATAGCATGCTATTGTTTTCCAGTGCTGCTTGTCTTGCCAGGTCTGGACAACAACAGGGAGATAGAAGGAGCTTTAACAGCTGCTTATCATTAAACATAACCCCGGTCAACAGACTTAGGTATCGTCTCGGTGAACACAGGGCTGTAAATTAACAGAAAATAAGACTTCACTCCAACAAAGGATCAATGTCTTGTTTCTAAGAACTGCAATCAGAGCTCTTTTTGGTGCTGGAGAGAGAGAGAGAGAGAGAGAGAGAGAGAGAGAGAGAGAGAGAGAGAGAGAGAGAGAGAGAGAGAAGAGAGAGAGAGAGAGAGAGAGAGAGAGAGAGAGAGAGAGAGAGAGAGAGAGAGAGAGAGAGAGAGAGAGAGAGAGACAGGAGAGAGAGAGAGAGAGAGAGAGAGAGAGAGAGAGAGAGAGAGAGAGAGAGAGAGAGAGAGAGAGAGAGAGAGAGGAGAGAGAGAGAAGAGAGAGAGAGAGAGAGAGAGAGAGAGAGAGAGAGAGAGAGAGAGAGAGAGAGAGAGAGAGAGAGAGAGAGAGAGAGAGAGAGAGAGAGAGAGAGAGAGAGATTTACGCTCTCCTCAAAGATAAGGCGGTAATGACCAACGACCAAACCAAAGTTTTAGGCTACATTTTCTCTGTTGTACATTTAATTACATACTAATGAGTAATGTCTCCTGTCTAGTGGAAATCTTTAAACACCAATGTTAATCTATGGCACAGCAACTCAACAAAAAATGGAAAGGGAGGTAACAGTCCTTGGCGTCCTTATAATTCGTGGTTTTGTGGCACACCATAAGACAGCTCCCATTCTGCTTTTATAAATGGATCATCAAGGCTGTAGGGAAGTCTTTTCACTACTTATCATGCCGCCTCTGTTGCTGAAACACCTCTTACAAGTATTGATTGAGCTCTGGTAATGTACGGTCAATTTTAAAGTAAGTATCTCAAGACCTTTGAAAAAACACCCTTGATGGATTTAATAAACTTTCCTAACATCAATATTACATGGTCCATTCATGTATAACAAAAAAAAATTCCAAGGCAATTACATTATTACTTTTGAGAAAAGTAGCCTACAGGTAATTTAGTATAATAGGAAGTTGTACAATAATTATCTTGTTGCGTTGGTGTACGATTGATATTTTCTTTAGACTTGTAGTTTATTAAAGATCTGTGAAGGTTCTTGCCACACAAATCCACATAGAATCCAAAGAGACATCAGAAAACATTTGAAATATGACGATTGTGGTTTCAGCTGCACCTAATATAATTAAATTGTTACAAGAGAGACAGGGGTAATAGAGGCCACCACACAGAAGAAAACCTCGATGCAAAAATGTGTGGCAAGCCCCGTCACTAAAACAACAGATTTTTGGACATGTCTACGTCACACATCCGTTTTAATCCGTGACCGACGCTATTTGTCAGTGAAAGTCTGTGAAACTTTTGATTCAATATTTTGTTTAATAATTTGAAGTGTTCGCATTGCGACTACCGATTGAGGCTACCTCAATGAATTACATTACATTAATATACAAACAACCAAATGGACACGCCCACCCTCGTTTCATTTAGCCACAAAACATTTTCAATATGATTCATATTTTGAACCAGAAATACAATAGATTATTTTTATAGATTTATAGTCTTTAGTCACCAAATAGTTCAAAACGTAACTATCTATTCACTTGTCCTTACTACGGTGTTCAAACCTGCAAAAACGCTTTTATACTGAAAATTACCTTTACTTTGAAAAGTACTTGACGGATGTTGATTCGGAAATGCTGGTCGAACGTGTTGTCTTAATTTCAGCTGCACGCAGTCTAAATATCTGCCTTAACTCAATGTGTCATAAATTCATCGAAACATAGGACAAATTCTTAAAGAAAGTTGTTAATGTTTTCTTCTGAAGTACTCACTATATACGTTTTCATCATGTGCTGCAATAAAACAGGATGCAGCGACTACCGCTAGCAAGCTACTCCTGGAAAGTAGCCTCTTAGCTGACAGCTTTCGAGGTGGACTATGATGTGTCCTATTTCTCTGTTATGCTTTTACTTGTTTTGAATAACATTTACACAATGGAAACCGAAGGAATAGTAATCCGCATAAAAACACCCAGTGGAGACATGGACTCCTCCGTCGACTGTCCATCCCTTCTAAACTTCAATGACTTGCTGGTGAGACTTTACATTTAATTACAAACACTTTTATTCTGAAAGTATTATGCCATACTCGTTCCCCTAGTATGCTGGTTCTACCTACAACAGCGCAAGGTTTTTATTACCTTTAATACCTAGTGTCGAAGCATAGAATTTGGTAGATTGAACTATTGTAGGTACAGTCTCCTGTTATTACAAACTGCTCATTTGACAGTTTCAACACTGAACCGTTTCCAGGTCGCCATCAGAGATGTGATGCCAGAAGCCACAGTCACTGCATTTGAATGTAAGTTACTTTCTAGTTACTATCTAACTTCTGCTCTCCTCACATTACTTTTTATTAGATTGTGCTTTGACTCTGAAGTTGTTGTTATCACCCCTTATATCAGTGATTGGCTATTGTATGCACAAAGCCTAGCAAACTAGCTAAATTATAGAGTTAGTAGATGGGTATTATAAAATCCTACCTCACCTAATGTGAAATCCTACCATTCTCAATGATCACCTTGAAAGCATATTGAACAAATACAGCATTGATTAACTCTGCGCCTGTGCTACATGTAATGCTTTTCATATCCTGTTGGTGCTGTAGTAGGCTGACTGTAATAGAACCAGTTCTCAGTCAAATGTCGTGCATTCAAATATAATTTATATGCATGCTATTTTTCTTTGCCTCTTTAGATTTGTTCAGTGATCTCAAACATTTTTCTTTTCTATGTGTCATTAAAGATATGTACACTCTGTTTTTCAGATGAAGATGAGGTTGGGGATAGAATCACTGTAAGAAGTGACGAAGAACTTAAAGCCATGTTATCTTATGTGAGTATAACCAATCAGTACCGTAATGTATATCATTGTCCAGCAATGTGTTTAGAAAAACAAGTATTAAGCTATGGGTAGCAGACCAGGGTTCGAGTTAGGAGAGAGCCAGTGGGAGCTAAGGTCTGGCTCTCATGAAAGCAGCAAACTCAAATATCTGTGGGGTCTCTGAAAATACAGCAGCATAATATTTTAATTACAAATAAAGCTATTTTCCCTTCCACATACAAGCTAGCCCTAGCCCTAACCCTAAACCTTAGGGATAATGTATAGAACGCTGGTTATTATCGGGTAAATAAGCCCCGACAGGGCGACCGGGACACCGACACGAAGCAGAGGTGTCTTGCTTCTAGCATTTGAAGCATTATCCTGCTTATTACATAGCTACTTGTGAAAACAAAAATAACTGCACAAGGTGTGTCTTTTTACAATTTATTTGTAACCATTGGTTGGTCTTGATCAGAGGAGAGTTAGCCAATGACGTTGACGTCGCTTAGCAACCGAATACGCTGGGGTTGATGGGTAACCGGACTACTTGCCTAATGCCGATTGATACGGTGGCAGACTGGGCTGTCTCGCATTCTGGCAGGTGCCTGGGGGCCGCGGGCCCTCGTGGGCCGTTAGATCAGAGAGAAAATATCAGTATTTATACCAGATGTATGGGTCTCTATATCACAGTCATGGTTACTCTTCTATTCCCATTCACATCCCTGAACTTTGCTTTGAGATCAGAACTGCACTGTAGGTCAATGAGCTCCATTTAAAACAATGGGGGAGCATGGTTCGAAATAAAACAAATCTACTTGTATTTTATTTATTTGATTATTTGTTTGCAATTTCAAGACCGAATCGAGTAGGCTAGACCGCGTCTGCGTGTTTGGGGATGTTGGAGGTTGGAAGCTGTCGCCATCACAGAGGTCCTTGTGAACTTGGATTCGGATGACAGGGTTACGGAGATGAGCAAGCTCCTTTGTACTTTGTTAACTGCATGATGGAAAGACATGTTTTTATTATGCAGCGGCTGGCTCTGATGATCTATTGATTTTTTCTGCATTGGGGTGGTGCATTGATGTGTCCATCTTTGGGTGCACTTGTTGTACGTACTTAAGGTTAAGTTCAGCATCACTGGGGGGCTATCAAAGGTGTGGGTTTTTTCCGTGCATGAAAAGTTGTATCTGCAAGTTGCACGCGCAGGCCCGTGAACGCCCCGTGGGCCTTTTTTGGTTTCTCAGTCCGTCACTGGATATGAAAGACGTGAATCAGAGGCAAAAAGTCCACTTTCCTTGAAAGCGGTCATTGTATGCACACACAGCCTTGATCACTGGCGTTTTACATTATAACTTACATATTTACTTGAGCATCTATAGTTTTTATTTATTTTTAGGGACCCCCACAGACATGAAATCATAACTCGAACCCTGTTGCAGACAGTGCTTGTTAGTTGGGCTCCACCATCAGTCCCTACTAGACAACATAAAAATAACTTTATTCATCAGGTAATATTAATACTATCGTTATTAATCATTAATATCATAATATATTATTACATTCTTCAGTCAGCTCAGTTTATGTACCAGGAGAGTCAAGATGGTCTTTTGTTGAGGTACGAAAGTTAATATTTTTTTTAACATCTTGCATGAAGCATTGTCTATTTGCAACTTGGCCATTGTTGAACCCACACAGACACTATATCTTTGAATTTTGGGATGCAAATAATGTGTCTCTAAAGATTATGTAAAAAAAAAAAAAGGTCCTTACCAATGCATTGTATATTGTCTGACTGTTGGGCTACTCCACTTTGGCCCTCACTTTGTTGTTGTTATGTTACTTGTTAACCTGTGAATCGAAAAATAATGATAATATTGGACCCAATTTTTCTCAACCAAGAGCAAATGTCAATGTTAGAATTGATCCTTCATCCTTTCTGATATAAATTGCACCTTCCTTGTCCCTCTGTCTAATGCATACAGTAGTTCATAGATGCCTAAGTTATTAGGCATCAAAATAATCAATGAAGTCCCCCATTGCTTTTGTGTTATAAGAGATATAGCGGATTATCACAGGCGTCTTTGCAACCCATATGCTGTTTTGGTTCTATATTGTCCATGTATCTAGCAGCAAGCAGAGTCCAGTGGTGAACTCTCAGTGCTTGGCCATTACTTATCAGATTCCCTTCTGCACTTTGTCTAGCAGGGATTGTCGCTGCAATGAGATGTGGGGCCATATTCCCCTATACTTAATGTTCACACTCAATGCACAAAGAGTGCCATAACTACACAAATATAGACAACGGCCTAGATACACATTTTCAGACAAATTTATTGTTGTACGGCCTACATACCAATGCACCCTATATTAAAAGGTGTATGACCAAATCAGTCTGCCACAATGAATGGTAATCCCCCACTGCCACAAACAGGTTGAACAAGTAACTAATAATAACAGGCTCTTTATTTGGGTAATGTAGTCCAGTTCCGATATTTTTCTTTATTTTCTGGTGATACGGCATCCAGAATAGTGCATTTATTAATTTGCATGCTCCTCAATAGTGCTACTGCTACGATGCAATTTCATTGAAACATGCAAAATGTAAAAAAAAAAAACATTTTTCTAGCGTTATGATCAAAGCAGTTTGTCTTCATTGGAACTTAGGTGGGTTGTCTTTCCAAAAAAGAGCATTGAAAAAGCCACATTTTGACTTCCAACATTTCTGTTCAAAACCTTGGCCCACATCGCATCAATTGCTATCAATAAAACACAGAATCAAGACCATTGAATGCTCCCGACATGTTTTCCTTTCTACTACGGGACGCTGCCCGACATTGCACTTGGCGGCTCGTCTGGTGTGCGACCCGCTTTATACTGAAGCTCAGCCGTAACACAGTCGGACTCTGATCAAGAATGGATCCGAAAGACACAACTTCCTTCACACAGCATCTGCTTGATATTGCAGTTCTTTTGAATTGAATAAAACTTGCAAATGTAACCATTTTGATCCCAGTCTTGAGTCCGGCATGTAATCCTTTGACACTATCCTGCCAATCTCACAGAAATCCTTATCCATAAACATCATAGAATTTCCAAGGGTTTTCACAGAATTTTTTTTTATGATGCAGCTTTTAAATGCGAAACGCATTGTATAATGTAGATATTTAATAAAGTTATAATCAAAGGAGTTGTGAGTCTTTGCAACTTTCAGCAACTCGTGATGGCCTTCGGAGATGATTTTATGTACATTAAATTGGGCATTTGTTACTGCAGCCTTTACACTGGTGCGGCGTGTATAGAGACTTCAAGACTTAGTTGTTAGTATCTGCAGCTTATGTACTGGCAGAAAATATTCGTATAGTTACGGTAATGGCTTTTACAGCGAAGAACCATGATGGCTAAATGAACTGTCAATTTTTATTATTTATTATTCAGTACTTAAAGTTTTGCCTCATTAGAGATGAGGCTCCCCTCGGGCTGCGTTTTGAGATCTTCTTCTGTCTTTTACCCCCCATCAGGCTAAATTTGCTGCCCTTGTTTTGTTGTAATGTGTGTGTGTGTGTGTGTGTGTGTGTGTGTGTGTGTGTGTGTGTGTGTGTGTGTGTGTGTGTGTGTGTGTGTGTGTGTGTGTGTGTGTGTGTGTGTGTGTGTGTGAGAAGAAATAGAGAGAAAAACAATCTAGTGCAAAAAAGCAAGAGAGACTTTGAGCCGTAGTGCTATTCGTCCATCCATTGTTCGTATCCAGGGAATATTGTTTTCAAGGGTCCTCTAAGGTTTTTTTTATTTTTTCTCACACTGGTAAAGTTTTCAGTGAGGTGTGTGAAGGGCACTTGTTTTTCCTGATGTGTATTTACATTAAAATGAGAATCACTAGGATAATTCACAGCGGCCCCAGTGGGCTATTCCGGACACATGCTTACCGGTACTTTGCAGTCGTTCATTTCGACTTGTGTACTCCAGCTCACATATTATTTGAAAGGGAAAGTATATCATTTTCTTTTTAATGGTAAAGGCACATTTGGTCCCATGAATGATACTGACTTGGCAGTTTTTGACAGGACTTGGATTACAGACACGCTCTGCTTATAATTACATTACACTACTCTTGCAGTGTTTGCCCTCATCGAAGCGCAGACTGTTGAGGCATCGCTGCGGACGAAGGGCTACTTCATTCACCTTTCCATGTTTGCTGACATTTTCACAAAATTCACACATGCTGCATTTGAGAAAACCATTTCAAATGTTCTGAAGAAATAATAGACTAATTAAGGATGCTAATTAATAGAGGTTAGGTTAAATCAATTTCTGTAGAATATTTTTTTAATTTTAAAATAAGTTTTCAAGCTGCTGGTTTCAGTATTCTCAGTGGGATCAAGGAGGTGCTGACATTGCATTTAATGAATTACATTGTTGCAAGTATCATATGAACAGCCCATGTGTACGATAATCCGTTTCAAATGCAATACGGATTGAAATGCTTGTCTATTGTAATATAATAATTGTGATGATTGTGTAATTTTGTTTAAGTATTTGCTGCAAAAAGGTGGTTTATGTTGGTTGTTTAGTAAGTTTCAATGTAATTCCTCCCACTCTCTACTTTGGCCAATACTTTGCCTACAGGGTGGCCAAGTCACGCCTCTTCCGGTAGAGCCCATGATGGGACCTATGAGATCAAAAAATATGAATGGGTTTCAATGGAGAGAAAGTAACTATCTTCTGGTCCGACTCTTTATATGCCCCGGATTACACATATGTTGTTTGTGGATTTAAATGATAATTTTTCATGTCAAGAGTTTGACCGTTTATTGTGCAATTATTTAGTTAAAGGCTGTAGAGAAAACACAACAAGATAGACACATCTCGTATGTGACGTCAGGCTCCCTGCGACTGGCGTGGACAAGACCGACAATCTCCCCATCGACATACATGCCCGAACTTATAATGGTTTCTCACCTCTTTCGATGCTTTTATCCTCCCCTTAGAAATAAGCGGTGAAGTGGAGCAGAGAGATCGCCATGTCTGTACCGGAGTGCGGGTGGTGACGTATATCATTCGCGTCGAGAACAGCGAAGAGCTGTAGCTCACAAAGCGGCCTCACACAAAACCTAACAATATCAAACTTCTTCGTGAATTTTTTTAGTTTTCTTTGCATGAAAAAATTATCATTTAAATCCACAAACAACATAGTATAATCCAGGGCATATAAAGACTGGGACCAGAAAATAATTACTTTCTCTCCATTGAAACCCATTCATATTTTTCGATCTCATAGGTCCTCATAGGCTCTACCGGAAGGGGTGTGACTTGGCCACTCTATTGAGTATTCTAGTAGTCTTGAACAGAGCAATGCATGGGCTCTGCAAGGACATTGGGACCAGGAACACCGGTCCCATCAATGCGTACCAATAGGTGTGCTCCTCACATGGTGCTTATGCTCTGCATGCATTTATTTTCATATTCTTGTTGGTCTGTTGGCAATCACAATTAGGCCACTCCAGTGAAGTGGGAGTGATTATTTTTATGTCTTTCATTCCATTTCATGTTGAGTAGACATCTATTATGTACAAGTAAGAGGAATTAGGTATTAGCAGCATGTTAGGCAGAATTAGGACAATTAATTAGGCTTTCCAATGGTGTGGGTGTGTGTGTGTGTGTGTGTGTGTGTGTGTGTGTGTGTGTGTGTGTGTGTGTGTGTGTGTGTGTGTGTGTGTGTGTGTGTGTGTGTGTGTGTGTGTGTGTGTGTGTGTGTGTGTGTGTGTGTGCGCGTGTGTGTGTGTGTGCGTGTGTCTGTCTTAGGTCTATGTTTGTGAGGGAGGAGCAGATAACACATTGATAATCACACTTTCTTTTCTTTCTTCTTTTCCAGTCTAATTAATTCAAGCCAAGTTTTTTTTTTTATATTACCCAGTAAAAGTTGCAGGCTACATATTGCAGAGCACAATTAATGGTCAAATAATTCACTTAATTAACATCCATCTGCGGAGAGCCCCTAACTGTAACAGCCCCCCGCCCTCCCCGGCCCTCCTCACAGAGCGTTGATTGTTACATGCTCCTGTGAGACCCAGCGCTCCGCCAGCCGTCTCTAATCATTGGTCGACACCCTTGAAAGACAGCCGGGCGCTGCTGAAAGTTACGGCGCAGCCCCACGTCAGCGTGCTAAAACGGGAAAAACAGGAAGCAAGGCGACGAAGACGACAGGAGAAGAGCCGTGGCCTCATTCATCTCTCACTCAGCTCCCCCTGGAGGCAGCGCTCCTAATTCCACCCTCCGCACTCCCCAGCTCTCCTTAGTCTGCTAATGATGATGAGGCCCACCCCCACCCACCACCACCACCACCACCACCACCACCGCCGGCACCACCACCACCACCACCACCCCCACCCCTCCTTCCTCCTGCCCGCTCACCCTCCCTTGTCCCTTAAGGCTGAGTGATGGTATTTGGCATCGCAGACTGTTTAGTTATTGGCCAACAAAGGAGAATGTCTTTGAATGCTACACCCTCGACCGATTAGGTGGTAATTGTGAGCTTAATCAATAAGTTAGCTGAGCAGAAAATTAAAGTTATGTCTTGTCGCCCCTCCTCGGCCCGCCACCACCACCACCATGACACCACCCGCCCCAATGCCCCAAACATAGAACGACCCGAATTTGTGGGGTGGGGGTGGGGGGTAGGGGCGTGTGTTTTACTTGGCCCTATTGTTCATACATGAGTCCCGTGAGAGCGTGGCAGGGTGAAAGCAGAAGGCTAGGAGCAAGGAAGGAGGTGACAGTGATAAATAGGTCCTTTTAAAGGCAGCTGTGTCACTCTGTTTTGTCTGCCTTCAAACCCTGCCCTCACTATGTGGGGATCCATATCTTTTTCAATATGTAATAATAACATGTATCATGTTGTTACCTTATTTCGGTATGATCTGGTTGCGTGCTTTAAGCGTTCCAGATCCCAGATAGCAGGGGTTAAGAAGCTCTAGTGGGACATTGTCCTCCCTAGACCAAATGCACACACACATGGACTTACAAGCCACTGTACATATATGTATACATATAAATAAATACACACACACACACACACACACACACACACACACACACACACACACACACACACACACACACACACACACACACACACACACACACACACACAGTGTTTGGTCTTGCCCATCTGCGACTGGGGCTCTCTAGCTAACATCAGGGACTATGCACACACACACCACACACACACACACACACACACAACACACACACACACACACACACACACACACACACACACACACACACACACACACACACACACACACACACACACACACACACACACACACACACAATTTAACAGATGGCTTGCTTAACTGAAACATCAATTGTTATGTTGCCTTGGCAGGCGTGTGCATTTTAGCCCTTCAGGGTATGGACGCTTGGTAAATTGTTGACCTGGAGGAATAAGGGTTAATGCTATACTCTCCCCGAAAAGACCCACAAGGCATCCGTCTTCGCCGGCAACAGATTTCAACACCTCACTCGCTCCATTTTCTCATATTTTATATTTGTCTATTTGTGTATGCATGAAATGTTAGAAAGGCATCCTGGTGTTGTTTGTAGCCCACTGTTGAGTTTGGTTTTGGTTTCAAAATAGATTCCCTGAGTAGCTGATATGGGCAGTCTGCCGTTCTTATATTTTCAGACTTAAAGATTTGTTAATATACTATTTGTGGGGCCCAGTGATATTTTTCTGGACCGCATTCAACTGAATCCATCCTTTTCTCTACTTCTGCTTTCAGTACTGCAACACAATGAATGAACAGCGGATCAATGGACTACTGCCAGAGCCTCTGCAAATATTTCCAAGAGGTGTGTGTGTGTTAAATAGTCTTTTATCTCTCCCATGTGTTCAAAAGATTTCCTTCAACACTCTCCAGTCAGTGTTTTTTCCCAACAAAAAAGGCGTATAAATAGTATAAATATAGCAATTGGTACTGAATCAATGTTTTTTTGCAACAACACATCAACAGTGTACTACAGAGCCGCACTGTTAATTGACCCTTTTAACTCATGAATATACTTATGTCCCTTTATGTTAAAGGCGTTCACAGTAGTGAACCTCTTTAACATAAAGCCTGGAGGCCAAAACTAAAAGGTTATATTTACAGAAGTTAAGATCAAAACATATGTAAATTGGCTGTTAATGAATGAAGAAAGGTGAGGTCAGCCAGTCCAATTTTTACTGTCAGGAATTGAACTGTGTGTCAAAGCTCAAATGAGATGGGAAGAAGAAAAACACAAGACTTATTAGATAACCAACCGTTCTCAAACATGACGGGACCCTTGACATATTGCTGTGGTAAATGTAGACATCTCCAAGCACACTTGTATTACAAATGCTGGTTCAGACGTAGATTTGATATGCATTCTAAGAGCAATACTGTATATGTTCTGAGACATCTACTTATGAATTGAGGAAAGCTTGAGCATACCTACTTTGTCGTTAAGAGCGAGACAAGTACATATTTCTCTTTCCTTCCCCTGTGGTCTCAAGAGCCCTACATCTCAATCACTTTCTCCTCTGCAACTAATTTCAGTCACACTCATTCCATTTCATTTTATTTCAGTTATTTTTCCCTCTCTCTCTCTCTCTCTCTCTCTCTCTCTCTCTCTCTCTCTCTCGTTCTCCACTGAAGAACTGATTCTTTTCCAGTACATTTTGTAAGTGGCACAGTGATGTGTTCGACAATCTAGTCAATTACTGTTTCAGCCGGCAAGACCCCAGGGATACGGAACATACATGGCCTCAAGGTACGTGTCTCAGTAATTGTTTCAGCTGCCTCCTCGAGTGGTAGAGAGAGGGAAAGGGAGCAAGGAAAAAAAAAAAGAGGGGGATGTAGAAAAAAAATAAAGTGAAGGCAAGTGGATCTTTAACGGTGTGTTCCACTTATTGAAATGTCAATTGAAGTCAAGGCTTTGCTTTACTTCATTCCGCCGTTCCCCTCGTCTATATTTTTGTATTTAGATGGGCAGCTGTGCACCCAGTGCCTTATCGCTCTCTCCCTGTCGCCCTCCGTCCTTATCGACACGCTTACGCTAGGATAGCCGTGCACAACAGCAGCGATAAACCGCCGTCTCCTTCCTTACGTCGGAGGATCAGCAGGGAATGGCAGTTTCTCCAAACTTCAGGCTGGGGCGTGGATATGTTGTTCAGCTCAGCCATGAAATTGTCATTACAAGCCCCCAGCCCCACCCACTCCTCCGTAGTCCCCCTCCCGGAGCCCTCTCACTCGGCATTGGGCATATGTTGTGTTCAAAGCCAACCGCTAATTACAGCGGGTTAAACGGTCTGACACCTTGTCTTGCCTTTTTTTTTTTTTTTAAGGTAATCCATTTTTGAAGTTGGCCACCATTGGCAATCATAAAGACCTGATACTGAAAGTGTATTATTTTCAATGTATTCTCGGAGGGGTTCCGTCTTTCTTCTTCAGAGGCCAGAGGTCTGTTTTGGTGAAGATGATGTTTTTTTCCCCCAAGCCCTTTAAGCATGTTTGGCCCTGTTTTCTTTCATTTCAATATAAAAGTAATTGGCTGAGGGGAGTCTGGGCTATCTGTTTAAATGAGGTCTTCTTGGGCACTAATTAAAGAGAGGATCCCCGTGCCTTTAGTGGACCCAACACACCAGCCCTATGACCTCAATTAAAAGTGCTATTTTTAGCCTCCTCTTTAAGTGTCTATGCTCCACTCCTTTGTTTAATATCTGGGTTGAGCCAAGATGTTACCGTAAACATGTCCAGAGACGCAGAAGAAGAACAATAGTAAAATGTGTAAATTGCTTTTATTGATGTCCTTCAAAGTGTATCTTCCCGGAGTCTTTAGACCATCAGTTATTGCCTTCATTGTTGGAACCATTGAGGCATACAAATGTTTGGTCTCAACTCTCGAACGCCTCCTGTTGTCTGTCTGTCCTGAGTCTGTCTTTCTCTTTCCCAATCTGCCCATCTGATTTATATTTCTACCTTTTTCGTGTGTGGCAACTTCATCAGGTGAACACGAGACCCAGCGCAGCACAGGAGTGCTCCCAGGCCACCCCGGACCCTGTGACCACGAGCAGGTGAGCAGCACAAGACGCTTATGCCCCGGGAATATGAACACACCTGTAAGGCATGTTGCTCCTAAACCAATGTACATGTTTGTTTCACACGTAAACAGCCTCAAGAAGTCTTCTGCAGAGCTGAAGAAGATCCTGACCAATGGACAGGTGAGGCCCTCTTACTCTTATTCAGCAGTTTTTCTTACCTTTGTTGCTCTTATCTATGGGTGGTAAGTATCCTAACATATTTAAATTTTGCACAAGATTTAACAAAGCTAATCCGTTTGCTAAAATACCCGTGAATTAATTAGTGTCTGTCCCGATGTTGACATGATCTTTTAGTTGAAGTCCAAAAAAAGGGATACCAATATTCCTATTTCTATATCTAATCTAATTGAATTAATTTCCAATGTCCAACTTGCATGTCATCTGCAGTGGCCTGCTGACGCCTTGATCTAGTCACATTGTACCCAGTTAAGGAGCTTCCCATCTGTATGTTTCATAAGCAACTTTCAGCAATCACACACACACACACACACACTCCCTCTCACACAGGCAGGAAACGCATGTCAGAAAGACAATTAAGTGTGGAAGTGGTTGCGTCTGTGTGTGTACACGCCACGGTGGTCTAATAGAGCTGTTGGATCACTCTCTCTCTCCATTCTCCTATCTGTCCACTCTCATCTCTGTTAGCCCTGCCGCCTCCAACAATGTAATCCAATCAATCGAGGTGCGTGTGTGTGTGTGTGTGTGTGTGCGTGTGCGTGTGCGTGTGTGTGTGTTGTGCATATGTTTGATTTCATTGGATACAACACCGGAAGTACAAGCATCGTGCCACAAACGTCACACACACGTACACCTGTCAACCATCCGGTTGCGTGCAGAGTAGTCCCGACTCCCGGTGGAAACTGTTCAGTCATTCTGAATGGATTCTGAAGGCTGTGGAAAGCACATCGACAAACACTATAGAGAAAACAGAGCTTAACATAAGGTCAAGGTTTGGTCCGAAATGAAAAAATAAACACCTGGACATCCCTGCAGATCTCGAGTCCCATGGCTGGAGGCAAAGGAGCATGAGAGCATATTTCTGCTGTGACTATGGCCGTGACTTGACTTTCAGTGTGAAGGATATTGTTTGGTCCCCTACTGGTGGATGTCTTGTCTAATACACTCAACTTTATCTAAGGCTCCCTCCCTTACACTCAACTGCTGTGTATGTGTGTGTGTGTGTGCATAAGTGCGTCAATATAAGTTGATTATTTACGTCATCACTCTTGACATTGACAGTGATGGATATTGTAACATCTTGAACTTAGATTTATGCTATGCAATTATATCATGCCACATCATGCGAGACGTTTTTTGGGTTAAGCGGCTTTCATGTTTTTAACAAGTGAACAAAATATTGCCTCAGAGGCCTTGTCGAGTTTTTATATTATAATTTTTGCTTACATTTCTGGAAGGGAAAAAAGTATATATATACATAGGTCCAGTGATGGGAATAGGAGGCCCTCCCCAGCCACCCATCAGCCCCCCCAAACTCACCTCACGTCAGCCGGGCCACGGTGTATATTACCCCCTTCTGACACCTTTTATCAAAGTGGAATGGAACGACGACAGCAAACAAATCGTCATTAAACTCTACATCGCTCAGCTCCCGCCGTCACCCCGGCACAATGTCCCTTTTATAAATTGGACAGCAAATGTTGTATTGATCTCTCCTCCTGGGCCTCTCCACCCCTCTCCCTCTCTTCCTTGGGTGCTGAACTTGAAATGACCTGTCTTGTTTATAGCCTCCAGTTACTTCCACCCCCCCTCCCCTCTCTGTGTCTGTGGTTCTCTGTTACTCTTACTGTTTACTTCCTGACAACAACATACAGTAGCCAACAGTGTGGCATGTGGCCTCCACTGACTCCCATGTCCTCGTCTTTGGCCTATTTAAACAAAAGATAAATGTGCTGCCTGGAACTCAATGTATACCCATGCTTCCTATGTATATATTTCCTGTATATGTACCTCTATCGATACTAGCATGTGCTCTAATTGTACATGAACTCTATCTGAGCCTTCTCTGTGTAAATGATACTCTGTAGCTAATGCCATACTGGGTTTGTCTCTTTGTAGATGAATGCCCAGGACATCCACTGCCAGGAGCAGCTTGGCCATGGGAATGGAGGCACCGTGTACAAGTAAGTTATGCATCTCTTACATTCTCAAATCCATGGCTACTTAATTTACAGTGTTCTCACTTCCTTAGTGTGTTCTAGTGTTTGTAACTGTCTGCCCATTGCTCCAATGTGGGATTGGTATTGTATTTATATCTTTTTTTACTGTTTCTACTTCCATCCGGGACACTGAAGCTCATCTCGCAAGATTTAATGGTCTGATGGCTTCTGAAATATGGGCTTTAGTCCCACTGATTTTAAATTACAAATTACTATGCTTCAATTTGTTTATTCAACAGCAAAGTCCTACATACTATTTTAATGTAAGGAAAATGGCCTATACACACACATCCCGCGTAGAATTTCTTGGCCTTTTTTCCAAAACTTGTTCTATGTTGGGTCTGCTAGAGATGGTTGACTCGCTGTAGTCAACCTGCGATTTAGCTGTTTTAGACGGTTAAGGATTCCTTTCACTTCCTCCTAGCTGTTCTGCCAGCTCTACCAACATTCCCGTGTAGCTTGTGGTGTCATCCATCCATCCCTATGTTTTGTGACAATATTGGGATTGGCCTTCATTCATGTATTCCGAGATGAAGGTTGCCGGCGTGCATGGTATTGATTTGGAGCCGTAGGGTATGTCAGCAATGTGGAGTACCATGCGTTATCAACAATGTATATATAAAGAGAGGCAGATAGAGAAGAGTTATTCCCTGATCCCTGGCTAGACTGATGTATTGCTACCCTGCGAACGTTATGACAAGGTTGGCATACAAGTTCCCCACTTTATCCCCCTCCCTCCCTCCCTCCCCTCGTCAATCTACAACCATTGAGCTGTTTTATTGAGATTGAAGTATTGATCACTGTTCAGAGTAACCTTGACGTGACGGAGGGGTCTGTCGCTGTTCTGAAGCAGCTCTACCCAACCCTCCCCAGTAAATTCTTTATCCATTAAATCCACTTTTATTCTTTTGAGAGCCTGGTCCTTTTCTCTCGCTCTCGCTCTCGCTCTCTCTCTCTCTCTCTCTCTCCCTCTCCTTACACTGTTTTATTGTTGCTACAATGAGGTTGTTTTCATTAACAGCCTATATCTCTCACAGTAGAGGGAGTGAGAAAGAGAGATTGGTGATTTGGTGGGCGCTGGGAGTGGTTCCACTGCACTGGGGAAGGCCAATATTGCTAGTCCAACAACTTCTCAGTCAATTGAGCTCAGCAGAAAATCCATATGCTTTGCTGGTGTTTTTTTATATGGTTGGAAGAAGATGGAATTTTCTTTTTTTTGTTAGGGTTCTACTACACAATTATTATTCCTGTGTCTGTTTTGGTCCTATACCCTTTGTGCATTGAAGAAAATGCTGCTTGGGCTTTTTCTATTTGTTGAGGTGAACTCTAATTTGGAGCAAACGTTAGGAAAGACAAATGTAGGATGGAATTTATTTACTGTTTTCATTATTTGGTTTTGAAAGTGGTTTTAGTAGTTTAAACATTTAAATAGAGAATTATTGTAGCTTAGTTATGAGGTTATCATAAAATCGTTAGTTTCTCTAGTTCTGTTGTTTTTAAAGTACATCAATTTCATAGGTGAATAGTTTCATAAGAGGAATCAAATGCTTCAAAATGCCATATCTTACAAGTTTGTACGAATTGGCTTGGCCTCCCTTACCTTGCCCCGAGCTTACCCAGTTCAGATGTCTTAACAGTAGTCGTGTTGTGATGGTGTAGCGCCTAAAAGGTCAGTGCTGATCTCATCTTGTAAACATTTCATGGAGGCCCGGTCACCTAAGTCTACCTGGCATCAATGCCGACCCCAACCTGGTTTACCACATGGAGAAGATGGTCAAGATTGTTAAGAGTGTAAGATTGTTAGATAGTCATCCAGAGCATAATTTAGCTGTCCAATTTCTACTTAATGCCCATGTGGTTTGTAGCCGTCCTGTTTTCATTAATGTCACATTTCATATCAAAACAATCCAATATGGAGAAATAAAGAATATTTAAAAAAACAGATTTCATTGTCATCCCCCAGTTGTGCAGTGGTGACCATCATTGATGTTTGTTGTCCTCGTCAGGTTGTGAGCTTACTGCATTAAAAGATAGATGGGGCTATAGAAACGACTTTCAAGATATAATAAAATCTCATTTTTACAAGCTGAATAGGTATTATTAGGGACATTGGTTGCACGAGGAAAAAATTATTCACAAAATGTTCATGTATTCAGCAAACCTGTCAAATCGTCTAGAGACAAATATAGAAAGTCATGTCCCCTGTGCGGTTTTGTTTTTTGCTGTTATATTTGATCACGTCGACGATGTTGTATTTTTGATAAGAATTGCGTTCTCTGTCCTTTGTCTTTAGAAGATCTGTATTTACATGCAGGATGTGTTTTATTCAGGTTGTAGTCCATATTTGTAAGGAGACATCTATAGAAAGTCTGCACTGACTGGAAATGGAGATATCGCACTCACCTTCCACATAGTTCTCCTTTTTCCCTTTGTCGTCCCTAACCCCTTCGTCTAAATTGTTTTTGAAAATGTTAAACACACGCCCCTGTGACCATGAAACATGCACAGAAAGGTTTTTACCTCATTGCCGATCAAGGCACCTTGGGTATTCCAATAAATTGCTTTTTTAAAAAAAGGTAATTCAGTCCGGTCCTCTGTTGGGCTTTTCCAGCCTTTCTTGTTATAATAATATGCCACAGTCTGAGGAGTTGATAACCACATGACACACACACACACACACACACACACACACACACACACACACACACACACACACACACACACACACACACACACACACACACACACACACACACACACACACACACGTTTGTACGTAGACACACCCACCAAAAATAGTGTTTAACAGGACAGAAGCAAAGCCGCGCTGCTACCATTGGAATCTTTTATTGTGTTCTAATTCGTTGAGCCTCTGATCCCCATTCTCTGTCCTCTCCTGCACCCCTGCTTCCGACGGGTTTATCCACAGAGAATAGCTCCATGAAACCCTCCTCTCCCCTGGCCTCCTCTCCCCTCCCTGCTTTTAACCTCTCGCACCTTTTTATGACCCAGAGCCATTTAGACTCAATTGGATGTTACCAACACTTCAGCTCTCCATAGCCGCCCGCTGACCCGGCCATCCATCACTGTCTGGCTTTTGGTTTTTATTACTCACTCCCCTTCGCTCAGGCCCATCTCGTCCGCTGGCCTGTGTGACTCCACAGCTTATAAAGGCCTTAACAAGGACACAAAAGCTATCATGCACCTTGCGGATCCTGCGGCGCAATTAAAAACGAGCACATTTACATGGGAGGCTGGCTCCGTTTAAATCCAGCCGTTGACTTTTCCTTCTATTCCCTGTCCTTTTCTCTCCATTGATTTTCTTTTTTTCTTTCTTTGCTCTTCATTGATTTTGCTGTATGTTACTTAAGGGATTGACTCATGAGTTTGGTAATAACTATAGTAAAATAAAACCAGTGTGTTTTTAACAGGGCATTAGTTCAACGTAAATAGAACATAAATAGTTCAACAAAACATAAACAGCTACTAAATGATCAGGCTTTATACATGGCTTTATATATATTTTTTATTTTTCAACTAATGTTTTAACTAATGCCTTTAAATAATACCAAATCTTAGATAAATAAATGTAATTATCCTACATTTGTTTGATAACTCAATTGTGGCTGGCTGCATTAAGAATGGCTTAGGCTACATGATTCATAATTGGTAAGATGAACAGGGTGTCCATCTGTGGTGCCGTAGACATAATGTGAGACGTGTAGCATTAGCCATCACCTGTCCTTGGCCCTGTCCATTACATTAGCTACAGCTCTTTGTAAATACATGTCAGTTTTGACCTTGAAGACTCGGTGACAACCCAGCTAGTTACATTCCAGTATGTGTACATAGACTTGGTGAATGGAGGCACTGAAAAAGCTGGAGCATCATTCAGCCTCCATCCTGTATCCCAGTCTCATTCACAATGGGATTCAGATCCCTCCTGGCTGTAAAACATTGGAGAATCTTTATTTTCAAGGATAAAGATCATGGTGTTTTTCTTAATGATGAACGATACAGTGTAAGCTGTTTAAAATGATTTCACTTTATAGATTGTGTCTATGTAAACCTGTATCTATTACCGATATCAACCGTTTCTTTAATCATAAAATGAGTTTCCGGTTTGCCTTTTAAACGACCACTACTTTAATAACAATGCAGACTGGAGAACCATAAATATGAATCCTTTTAACTGTAAAAAAAAATGCAATTGGATTTGTTCAAAATATTTAAATGTACAGATTTGACCATGATCATTATCTCCCGTCATATAGTCATTAGAGAGACTGTTACCAAGGAAGATGTCCATAAAGACTAATAAAAAAGTATCACCACCGCTACACTGTTGGCCTATGTTGACCGCAATCAAGTACAATGCTGAGATCATTAATCATAGATTCCAACGTCTCTCAGCCCTCCTGGTTGTCAGGAGGTATATTTACCCGGACCCTGTTCTCTGTGCTCCAGCGGCTCCAGGGCCCTGACTAGTGTGTCTCTGCCTCACCCCTACCTATACATGCACCCTGCCAGCCAGCCAGCAGAGCCATCACTGAGTGAGAGTGTCTGGGAGAGGCAGAGAGAGTCAGCTGGCGGCCCACGTGGCGCTGTAAACCGAGACCTGGGGCCCGCCAGCGAGCTGGCCATCATCTCTTCACACGCACGTGCACGTGCACACGCACGGCCCAGCACTGGGGCCATCCAGAGAGGCCCTATGAATACTGCATGATGGAGCTTTCATTACAGTACAAACTGGAGTGTAAATAAGATCCAGGCAATGGGGCGCGTTTACTGGGGTCAGATCGGGGGGAAGTGTATGCCGGGGGGATTGTTGGGGTGGGGGGGTTTGATGTGTAACCTTGTACCCCTTGTCCCTGCCATCTCGGGGCATGCGGCCGTAACTCATAGGAGGAGGCTCAGCCCTAAGATGGTCAAGGACAGCCTGAGAATTAAGCTTCTTTAAGAGATCAGTGACCCCCCCCCCTTCATTTTCAGCCCTGTTTGCATGACCTCATATTGTGTATTGATATATATACTGTATATATATTGTACAATAACGTTCTTTTACATTTCCACTGTCCTTTTTTGCTTCTGAGTACGTTTCCACATTCAAACATCCTGACACACGCAGCGCTCTCACGATCCAACCTACTTTAGTCAGTTGAAACATGGATATAGTTGCACTATGTACGATAGCGCTGTCTTTTATCTTTTGGATATACAGTCATGTTGTCTTAGGCCCACAGTCTTGTTTTGCTGAATGGGAAAGATTCAAAGATTCAGGATTCAAAGTCTTGAAGTTGTGACGTATAGCGTACAGAGCTATAAAATGCTTGCGTGACAAACTGCCATGTTCACCCAGATTTGTGCTCTGCTTTGGATTAACATCTAACATTAAGGAAATGTACATATCCATACGCACATCATGTTGTACAGGGATGTTATATGTGGTGATAAGAATGGCTTTAGGGTGAACATGGCTCTCATTATGAACTACAGATTGTACAAAGGAGGTGAGACTGTCCACTCAGTATTTAACATGTCTTTGCGATTGTCGTAATTAGTATCTTCATCTGATCTTAATTTAGCAGAAGCAGTAATGCTTAACTGATATTGATTGTGGCTTAAAGGAAGCGGAGCCAAACGGAAACAAGACTATAAGCTGTATGTGCACTGAGCTTTGTTTTTTTCATTTATTTTACTGAGCTGTTTCAAGATGTACCCTGAAACACTAAAGAAGTTATAGCATACTAAATCTAATGATCGCTGCACATCAGAATCTGAAGTCTTTTGTTGCCTGTAATAAAAATATAAAGGAATTTGTTTAGGTCAAGGTACATCTTTACGACGCCAAAAGATGATATAAGTCGGATTAGTCGGATTGATTAAGGCCAAGCTTTTACAGTTACTATGTTTAAAAAAAACCTCAAGCCCAACTGAAGACGAAAAGAAAATATCAAAAATGCTTGCGGCTTGGCATTTTAGAAAAGCATTGGTGTATGATAATTCAGATTGCCACTTTATGGTTCACATATCAAGCCTTCGATGCAGTTATATTCGATTTTCTGATTCGACTAAACGTTATTGTCTTTGCAATTAGAGGCTATATGAACGCTATAGCTACATGCTATAGCCATTGTGATGAGTCATTGTAGGTGGCCTAAGGTGAATTCCAAAGCCAGAATGTTTGTTTGCTTAGATTAGAAGATGCCAAACTTCAGCTACTGTGCACACTTAGCCGCAGGTTAGCGCTGGATATCTTCCCCTGTGGGCAACAGATCCCAGACGCTAAGAGGTGTCATTAATTACTGTCCCTGGCCAGTGTAGAGGCGTCTGGCTTGGAAGGAAGGCGATACCCCAATCTAAGACACGTTAATCACACCTCGGACTATACACACTCCTCTGTCAATCGGAGAGACCGGCTGACAGCTGAGATGCGACGTATCGTGTTTAGCAGGCCCGTTCGCAAGTGAAATCCAGGGCTCACACCACGTCAACGTTGACCTTCGCCATCGCCGACAGCTGTTGGACAGTCTCCGTCCTCGGGGATTGAATACTCAGAAGTCACAAGTTGTTGTAATCGGCGCCGAAAACGAACCTTCATGCGCTGTAACTAAAGCCGATGTTTGGCATTAGTTGGGTTTTATAATTTAATCATTACAGGCCTGGTCTGTCTGTGGCATCGGTTTTACCTGCAACTCTAAACCCTGTCTGGGAGGACTAGGGATGAGGTGGACGAGGATGGTTTTCAGTGGTGAACTATAACCTTTGGATGAACCGGTGAAGGCATTTTCTCTTTCTGATCAATTTGACTGTGGCCCTTTGCTGCTCACCAAGCTATTACTTTTATTGGTATTCATCATTTACCAGCTTAAATGCTCCTCATTGAAATACTGTCCTCAAGATATTCAAAATGCAAGATTGATTCAACCTTACTGCTGTAGTGTTCTGTAGGGTTCTTGACATTTTCTTCTTCTATTAACAGGGCATACCATGTTCTTGGCAAGAGAGTTTTGGCAGTCAAGGTGAGAACAACATTCAGCATGCTAAAGCTGCCCCACTTACCTATTTTCTTGACACTACAAAATAACCTTATTTTGAAGTGTTTGTGTTAAAAAAAAAAATATATATATATACTTTCCTATCGATCTATATCAAAGTGACCGCATAATCTGACTGCTATTACAACAATATTACAATATTGCTTTAGTCATACCTAGACGAAACATGAGTCAAGCTTTAAGCTTAAATCCACGAATGCAACATTACTATTCTGCTCGACAATCCAGAAGTTGACAATGGATGTCACATTTTGTGACCTTGGCCACCGTTTCAGAAAAAAAATGCTTTGCGATGACAGGAATATCTCGGAGATGACGTTTCATGTTTCTATCAGACACTATGATAGCCCATGAAGGATGGACGTATCATACCATGCCATGATGGTCCCCCTCCATGGTTTTATGTGTTATATACCTAACATGTAGCTTGATTTAATTCTGACCACACCGGCTGTTGCTTTTCATTCACAGGTCATTCCACTGGACATCACGGAGGAGCTGCAGAGACAGATCATGTCAGAGCTGGAGATTCTCTACAAGGTTTGCATGGACTCTTTGGAAGTTCTTCCCTTCTCTGAGTGATAAATAAACCATTTTCATCTGTGGAGCGTCGCTATCTTATCACATCTGCCTTGCTCCAGTAAGTGTGCTATAGGTTCATCTAATGAGCTGCCGTTTATCCTCTTCCTTCCTCTGTGTTGAGCAAGGGATCGGTGACATCGCTGACACGCCGACGCACTTAAGTTAACTACTCCTTTCTCTGCAAGGAAGACTGCACTCTGACACGCAGCAGAAACGCCCAGCACAGCCCTTGCTGATGAGTCACACTTTAACGAGCTGGAAAAAAAACTAAAAGTGAATGGTATTTGTGGATCTCGTGCTTTAGGCATTCAATTATGATGCCATGTAAAACTAGGGCACTCAAGATCTATGACTTTTTAATTTTATAGTTTGTCATTTTCTTTTATTGTTGGGGGGGGGGGAATGACAGCTTGACGACATGAATCGTTGTCGTGTATGGTTCACTCTTATTCATCACACTCAACTGATTTAGTGTGTTGATTTGCCCAAGTATAATAGAAGGAATAAATGTGGGAAAACATTACACAAAATACAAGAAGGAGAGCAGGACACCTGGTCAAAATTGTTTAAGCAAATTATGTTTATCGGATATGTGTAACAAGACAAAACTAATAACTATAGTGCATTACCTTATTTATTCTCAGAATCAGAAATACGTTATTGATCCCAGGCAGGAAATTGTGTAACGCTACAGTTGCTCCTACTCTAGAATATTAATATACATAGTTGTAGAACAATTATAATATATTGAAAATGGGAACTTCGTAGAAATCAGTGCATTAAATTATTATATATGACAAAATAATAATATAAGTATATAAAAATCCTAAGAACGACGGTGAAAATATCTATGTTAAGAAATGGAATCGTATCAATGTGTTAAAGGTGAGGTGTGTAGTATTTCAATTTCTTGTCATAAGCGCAAATTATCTTGTAGTCTTTGACCCATGGTTTTACATGCTAAATAACCTTATTTAATTTATAAATCTATCACGGAACCTCATCACTTGGCTTGACTACTAAATTTCTCGTAGATGACACACTGCACCTTATTAAATCCAAGAATAGTATTAGTAAGGATATCAGTTGAAATGTTCACTGACGTTGAAAAAATAATAAAAAGGAGATGGAGCAACTGAAAAAGGCTACAAGTATAGTATGCACATGTTTTATAGAATATGAATTCCTTGAATCTTTGTAAGTTTGTTAAGAGTTATGAGACATTTATAGCTGAGATTTCCTTTCCTTTTTGTTTGTTAAAAAAGACAATTATCCACTGCTAAAGTTTGACACTGGCTAATGCCAGTGTATGTAAGCAACCCATTTTAAATACTTCATTGTATTTCATATCTTAACATGATATTTTTTCCTCTGAAACTTCATCTCTTTGTTCCCGTTCCAGTGTGACTCTCCTTACATCATTACATTCTACACCGCCTTCTTTGTAGAGAACCGGATATCCATATGTACCGAATTCATGGATGGTGAGTTTAAGTATGGCTTAGCACCAGTGTACTATATAGACATGACACATATCTAGCACTGGTTTAAAGGGGAGACCTGGGGAAGCTGTTCTCTGTTCTTTCCGCTTAAACCCATTAACATTTCTCCAGAGCAATGGAGTGTCCCTCCTCTGTGGACTGGTTAGCATGTCGGTGTGCTAAAAGCTACAAGCGTGTGACAAATCTTTTAGTGTGTGTGTGTGTGTGTGTGTGTGTGTGTGTGTGTGTGTGTGTGTGTGTGTGTGTGTGTGTGTGTGTGTGTGTGTGTGTGTGTGTGTGTGTGTGTGTGTGTGTGTGTGTGTGTGTGTGATTTCACAGTGCAGTCAACTTGTCATCACAATCTGTCAAAGTTCTCAACACTCATCACTGTGGGGAACTCATTTGGCCCAAAAGCTAATGCTAACTTTGGGGCCGCTATGTTCCAAAAGCCACTGAACTGCCGTGATAAAAGGCTTACTGGCCATCTCTAAACTGGCAACTCAAGAAGTCTCAAGTACCAACTTGTTTTTTGGAGTACATTTCTGTGTACAAATGTCTGGTAATCTACATATTATTGGGATCAGTTGATCATGTGCTTTTGTATAGATTTATGACCTTTTAATATAAATTCATAAATTCAACACCTTATCATCTAGCTCAAACAAAATAATAGTATTTTAAAATATAGTTTTTTATTAACAAAAACATTGATTTGTCCATGCAGGTGGTTCGCTAGACGTATATAGAAAAATTCCAGAGAATGTACTGGGCCGGATCGCTGTGTCGGTGAGTTGATTCAACTATCAAACTTTGACTTTGTGTGTAGCTAGCATGTAACATTCAAAACCGGATTACTGTAATTAGTAGTTTTTCTGTCTGGCCTTCAGTAAAAGATTCTCACTGCATCTGTGTAATCTGATGTAATTATTAACACATGGCAACATCTCCCTTTTGGCTTTGAACTGTTAGTTAGTTGGGTTGAATAAGACGGGTGTCTAGGAAAACAAATCAAAACAACAGAATGAATAACAAGAGAAGGTCTGGGTGTGACTCTTTCAATTAGCCTCCACTGGGAAAAACATGATGGAGAGTCTCTTCTACTTGTCCCTGGTTCACACCCCTGCTGGTTTGATGGAGCTGGCCTTGGTTTTGAGAAACGCCTGCTTTTCTTTTGACCCTCATTACCCCCCCCCCCCACCCCCCCTGTCCAGCCGTCGTCCTTCCCTGTCTCTTTTGTCTCCCACCGTCTCACTTTGTCCGTAATCAAACATTGACAGCTATTTACTCTGCAGTGTTAATTCCAATTCACAGCTTTCCTTCGTTTTTAATTCAACTGTCGCCGGTGTTAATTATCACAGAGGGGAAAGCGCCCTAGAGAGAGAGACTGATGGCGTGTTCTTCCCCGGGCCCTTGACATTTTCCCCGACATATTCTGAGTGCAGATATCTTTTATTTTATGTTTTCATGCACACAATAGGTGTAGTTCAAAACAATGCATTTCTGCTCACACAGAAGTGCAGAAAGAATGCAATCTAATGAGAAAATGTGAAATGTATATATATTTTTGCCATTAAACGGTGATAAACAAGTGAACACAAATATACATATTTTCATTCATATTTATGTGCAAAATCCTATAACGATCACACATTTGCATGGAGGACGTCGAGTATGACTGCGGGTCACACTTAACCAACATTTAGTAACCTCGATCTGAACCGGCTCTCCCCTGTCACCCATCTGCTGTGGCTGCAGGTGGTCAAAGGGCTGACCTATCTGTGGAGCCTGAAGATTCTTCACCGAGGTAAACGAGGGACTGTTCCGGCGGCCGTTAATAAAAAATAAATAAAAAGGGCAACCACAACAGTGCGGCAAAGATGATGAAGGCGAGCCGGCGCGCTCTCGCTGACACCACACTTCTCCCAACCGCTCTGTCTCCGCAGATGTCAAGCCCTCCAATATGCTGGTCAACACTCGAGGACAAGTCAAGCTCTGCGACTTTGGAGTCAGCACGCAGGTACAAAGCCGCTCGCACGCATGTTAGTGTGCGTGCGCGTGTGTGCTTGTGTGTGTGTGTCTTGTACGTGCGTGCAAGAGATTGAGAGTGGGGCTCGGGAGAGTGTGTGTATGTGTGTGTGTGTGGTGTGTGTGTGTGTGGTGTGTGTGGGGGGGGGTATTTACCCCTAGTAGGATGTGTGTCACGTGTAATTGTGTGTGTTTCTGTTGTGAACGTACGTGTGCATATGGCCAAGCTGTCGGTCTGGCGGTGGTTTTCATCCGTCCACCTCAGGACAACAGATCTCCTGTGTCCTCTGGGACAGCCTTCCACATTATCATTGGCCACCTCACATGCATTGTTACTCGGCCTCAAAGGAAAATGTAATTATCACTCGCACAGCCTCAGCTTCATTGATATGTATTTTAGGGATGAAGGAAGAATGTGAGGCACACTCACACAAAATCACGTGCACACCACACACACATACATGTGCACACAAAATAGCCTCAACATTTCTGTTTAGGTGGGGTTATGGGGCAGAGCGGGCATAACAGGGTGGGGGGTTGTTGTGTGATGTCCGTTACTGAACTGTAACCCTTCCTTGAAAGTGTTTCACGTTACCTCTCACTCATGTATCTCTCTTTCTCTCCTTCGTATTTCAATTTTTCCCTCTCTATGTCTTTGAGATTGAAATAGAAAACTGCTCCCTGACATACCCACTGTCAAACGCAGCTCCGCAGGGCTTCCTTACCTTAACAAAAATACTAAAATATACACAAACACAAGATGGCCATGAGGGAGCAGACACTCATTATCACAGCACTGTCATTGATGGCATTGTGTGTCGCTTAATCTCACACACACACACACACACACACACACACACACACACACACACACACACACACACACACACACACACACACACACACACACACACACACACACACACACACACACACACCAGTCCTCCCCACTCCCTGCTGTTTCCCCTGTGTGAGGGTTGAGCTCAAAATAACACGGTGACATTCCAATAGATTTGAGGGAATGGAAGTTAGGGAAGGACAAAATACAGGGAATATGCCTAAAGTGGGACAGAACACGCACAAGCTCGCATGCACACCCTCCCTCTCAGGGCCCTCATTATTTATCTCTGGCAGTTAACTAATCTGCTCGCCTCACGAAGTGGCTCATCCGTTCTTTGCGTTGTGTGTGTTTACAGTTGGTGAATTCTATTGCCAAAACGTATGTGGGGACAAATGTCTACATGGCGGTGAGTGACCCACGGTTAATTAAGTCATTCAATTCATCAAGTATTTAAGTTCAAGTGTGCCGTTCTGGTTTGTTAGGATGGCATTCACTTTGCTTGGTGTGTGTGTATGTGTGTGTGTCTGTGTGTTTCTCTTTTTGCGTCTTTGCGTTGTCTTACAGCCAGAGAGGTTATCCGGGGAGCAGTACGGTATTCATGCAGATGTCTGGAGTGTCGGAATCTCTTTCATGGAGGTACAGCACATGTTTATCACTTATTTGTGTTTATTTTCTTGCAGCAGACCTTCTCCAAGAACCACAGATACAAGGCAAATTGCTCTGTTGTCATGACATAAACAGGCTCATATTTCCCAGACTGAACACATGCATTTATGATATTTAACAATAAATGACAACATCGATGGGTCTTATCCTCTCTGTCTCAAATAGGGCTTTAGATGTGTCACACAAAGTGTGTGCGCGTGCATGTCTGTGTATATGTGTGTGTTTGTGTGCGTGCGCTTACTCGTGCACACCTCGGCCCCTCCTCTGTGCCATGCTCCCCGGGGACTAGATAGAGTGGCCCGCTGACAGCTTACATTTTCAGATAACATTTTAATTTCAGTGTTACACTCGCCAGGTCTCTTGTTGACCCTCCCCCCCCCCCCCCCCCCCCTACACACACACACACACACACACACACACCACACACACACACACACACACACCACACACACACACACACACACACACACACACACACACACACACACACACACACACACACACTCTTTCCCCCTCCCACTTGC
Source organism: Melanogrammus aeglefinus (assembly GCA_900291075.1). Lineage (NCBI taxonomy): Eukaryota > Metazoa > Chordata > Actinopteri > Gadiformes > Gadidae > Melanogrammus > Melanogrammus aeglefinus. Next base: position 63,853 of record OLKM01000757.1, read on the forward strand.
CACTATTGATTCCCCATCTGTTCTCCTGACCACCCCCCCCCCCCCCCCCTCTTTTCAGAGGCAGACTAATGGTGGAGGCTCCTGCCACCAGCCGCCCCGCGTCAATAAGGGCTTGAATACGATGACATTTATAACAATAATCAGTGGATCATGGAATAAAAATGGACCCGTCACAATTATCGACACGATCTTTGTGTGATAAAGATGGACGCACGCCCACGTCAACCCCTGTTTTTCCTTGTCCTCCTCCATCAATCGGAGAACACATTACGCTAAATGAAATGTCTCTAAATCCTGCTTAATTTGGACTAATCCACGGCCGGCAAGATCCTCTGTTCTCTGTTCAAGAAGGCACTGTGAACGCGTTGACATTTTCATAATGCAATGCTGCCAATAAGCTGCCCTTGATCAAGATGAGAGAATCACACCTCCAAATGTCAAGGGAAGGCCATCAGCCAAGCCCTGACCACATCCAGCCCACACATACACGCATGAGTGAACTCACAAGCACGTACGCTCGCGCAAACACAAACACACACACACACACACACACACACACACACACACACACACACACACACACACACACACACACACACACACACACACACACACACACACACACACACACACACACACACACACACACACACACACACGTTTTCGGTAATTGTAACACAAGTCTCCCTTTCATCTGTTTATCCTTCAAATGAAGTGCTAGTTGGGGGGCATTCTTGGGGGGGCTTATTAACTAATAGCTCATGTTCTGATCTCCCCCCCCCCCGGTATTTTCTCAGGGGTGTGTAGAGATTGTGCTTACATCCCACCAACTGAAATCCCTTCTATTGTACATGTATTAATTAGTTGTGTCCAATCAAAAATATTTTAAATGTATCAAACTATACTACATTTATGACCTATCGTTATTCATATCATCATTATACAGCGTGCTAGCATTATATAAAGGCTATAAATGTGCACACATTGTGTCAAAATGAGAATAGGTAGAATGTTTGTATACTGTGCCCTGTAGAACGTTGTTTCATGATTTTAAAGAGGGACAGACTGTTTTAGAGGGATTTTGTGGACAATAATATATTCATAGCTTTAGCATCAGTCTAATCCAAAATGCAGTTGATTTAGGATGACCATGTGGTACGAATAGTAAGGTAGGTTAGGTTTATTCCATGGGAAGGAATATTCCTTATTCCTTGTATATTACATCAGCAATAACCTTTATGTCCTGGGGCCTCATTACAGAAAAAATCCTAACTTCTCATCCTAATTTAGGGACTCAAAGATAGGAAAAATCCTAATTTCCTATTACAGAAGCAGTCCCTAACCTGTTGGCCGTTTCCTATCTTATTTTTGGCATCCTATCTTATCTTAATTTAGGTAATCCTAACTAAGATTTTTCGATCGGCAATCGTCAGGTTATGTCTACTTCTGCACTTAGAGTGCTCATGAGATTGATAGAATGAGTTACTTTTAACGTTAACAGAGACTGTTGAGAATCTTTGTTAATGAGGGCAAGCTGTAGCACTAGTACTACGGTCATGGCGAGAATTGGTACACGGAACAAGAAGAGGTAGTAATAAAGTAGTAACGTATTTCTTCCACCAAATTCAAAATGAAATGGCTTTGCAGGCGATAAAATGAAATTAAAATACAAATGTAACAAATCATTATGCGGTCTCGGTAGCCTTTCAGCCATCACAGTTCTGTTGTGATGTTCCTTTTTTCTTTGTCATACAGACCTACTAGCAGTGCTGCTACCATTTTCTTCTGTTATTGACAGTTATTTTGAATTTAGGACAGGGTGTATGGCCTCCTAACTTAGGGATCCTAACTCAAGAAACTCCTAACTTAGGATACTTCTGTAATGGCTAAATTCTAATCTTAAAATAACATAGGATTTCTTCCTAAATTAAGTTAGGAAACCTGCTTCTGTAATATCAAAACCCATCAACGCCTTCCTATCTCAAGACGGTAGGGTTTCAGAGGTAGGAAGTTTCTGTAATGAGCCCCCTGTTCCCTTTTATGTCCACAGCTGGCACTTGGCATGTTCCCCTATCCACAGGTGAGCTGCTTTCTGTGTCTTTATGTAGTCTGTAGACTGTTGGTTTACACAACACTAACCAATCAACACATTTATTTTATTTTTAAGAACACTAATAATTATGTGTACTGCATTACTGGCCATCGCAACCTTAACATTTTTCATATCTTGTAGTAGAAAAGAAATGGGAGTGGATGTGAATTAAATCTTGGCTACATGGTACAACGTGAGGATTGCATTTGAATACGTTATTCTGTTCCTCCATTTCCCTGCCGTTGTCCCTTCATCAAAGAAATGTAGCATTAGCTTACTATAAAAATATTTGTGTGTGTGTGTGTGTGTGTATATATATATATATATATATATATATATATATATATATTTATTTATATATATATATATATATCTCGTAGACACGTTTAGAACATTTCTGCCTGAGCATATTCAAGTTCAAAACAAAGTTGGAATTGTTGTTGAACTAAATATTTGACCAATTGCAGAGCATGGACACGATTTATTTTAAGTCGTTGAACAGATTTACCATGCGGGTAATATTCCTTTTCCGTCTGCCAGTACTTACCTATTTATTTTTTCCACTTAAAACCCTGCTCATATGTAATTGCCGACTACAAAAGTGACTTCTCAATCCTATCAACTCTTAATTAAGCCTTTAAGATGGATTTATCTGGCTCATCCCTGACTGAGCAACACTAATCTGGTTTCCTCTGTTTACCTCCTGGCCTCCTGCTATCAGACTGCTGCCTTCAGGACATTGAGTTAAATTGTTCAATAGTTGCAAATGTTTGCATCAACATTGCTATTCACAGACCCTCATAATGGTTAAGTGATATTTAGGAATAATAAATGCCACGTGTAGCAAATATTGTTATATAGATGATCTTGAATCATAGTGTTGAAAATAAACTTGAAATGTGATTGGCTGTAACGCAAAGCTGATAAAAAATATTTCAGAAACCTGAAACTTCACGAAGGGACTTAATTAGTTTGTCATTATTATTTCATCAGTAAGATTCTTCAATCACTATTATTGGTTATTATTGACAAAGAAAATAACATTTTCTACACCGAACCAAAACTACAGATCGAATGACTCGAATAAGAGGGAACAATCGCATTATTAAAACAACACAAGCATTCTATTTATGAATGAACTAAGAATTCAACCGTACAGGGAACCTTTGACATTTTGCACATGTGCTCTATCACATTTCTGCTCACTCCTTTTCATCCCTGGCTCACTTCCATACCTACATACCATTTTTACTTTCCCCCCCAAATAAACAGTTCACACACATTGCTTTTGTTTGTAGTATGATGGTATTAGCCCCTACTTTGTTGGTTTAGTTCTTAGGTATTTTCATGTGTCATTACATTTTTTATTTATTTGTTCTTGCAGCAGAACAATTTTGACACAGTGTACTTTTGAAGGGAGAGAGAGAACGGGAGACAGACTTGGGAGGGCTTCCTCTCTCCTCGCCGTAGCTCTCATGAGTCCTGGCGTTCCCATTTCTCCCTGCCTCCATATGGTGCTTCAGACAGTTCACCTGCGGGGCTGTGTCAGAGCTGCGTTTCGCTGTAGCGATCAGCTCCAGCTCGCCGGGCGCAGCCGGCCCCAGTCCCCGGGCCTTGGCTGTCATTCCCGCAGACTACTGGCACAGCTGTCTGCATCAACCCCCTTGCTTCACCTAACGCGGAACACTTTATGGGGCCAAAGGGCAGAACAATGTGGGGAACCAGTCAACAAAACTGAACCCAGAAGAGAAGGTTGTTTACATCACAGATTGGTCGTACATAGGCACATCCAAAAGTGTTAAATGGAGGATATAGAAAATGTCTGTTAGTCTCTCATCCTAAATCTAAAAGCCTCAATCTCATTCTTCATTCTTTTATGGGGGCCACTCACAGAATTGTCAGGCACATTATTTTTTTTAATCTTTGTGTGTGTCTAGTCATCATCTTTTATTTGTCAGTGGGAAGAGGCAGTTTCTTCTGGAATATCGCTTCGCTACACACACCAGCACAACTTATTTGCATTCTTTGTCGGGAGTTAATGGAGTTTTTGCCTGGCTCGCTCTGAAAGTCTTTGAAGACACCAAAGCTGATGTGGTGTGTTTACACAGCCGCCAGCGGTTTCTGCTGCTGATTGATTTGTTGCCTGCTTTCTTTTCTCACTATTCTTTTTTTTTTTTGTAATTTACCTAAATGTAGATGGATGGGGGAAAAAACATGCCACTAGTTTCATGTTAATTAAATCCTAGTTTTGAGTTGTGTTTCTTTGGATATGTTCCATTCCACTGCAGTGTCAATCAAACAACATGGTGCTCCTGGCACTGTTGTTCTGCTTTCTCTTTGATTGGTTTCTTCTTTCTTTCATCTCTTGAATTGAAGGAATTCATGTTTTATTTTATTTAGTTTTGTGATTTAGTTTTCGTGATTTGAACAGATAAGGGAGACAGTCATATATCGATGATGCATAAATACTTAATAAAGTTGCCTAAAAAACCTAACATATGCTCACATTTGACTCACAATTGCTAACGTCACTTTAAAAAAGGTTAAAATCTGCAAAACGCATTGCAGGTTAACATTGCACTCACCATATAAACAGTAAGAACCACCATAGAACCTTCAAACGGCCATCAACCACACAAGTTTGACAAATGGCTGATACATTTTGCCATTATTGTAGTTAGAAAAACATTGAGGAGAGGATAAATGGACTAACAACCACAACCTTCTGGTAATGTTCCTCCAACATGTGTTCACGTCTTTGTGGGGACAGACAGGGGTTGCCCCTGCAAGCACAGAGGGCCTTTGAAACAGAGGTATTCAAAGGGTCTGATCTAACCAGGAACTACCTTTCTAAACCTTCGTATTACATGGATTCGAAAATGGGTGGTTTTCAAGTGACGATCAACTTTTGAAGTAAGCACATCCCTTTATAATGAAGCCTTTTATAATCACCCCACAAAAAGAGATTCATCATTTCCATCTTTATCCTGAAAGGCTGGGAGATTATTACTTATCACTGGGCTTAGTTTTACCTCCCTTTACAAAGGTTCTTTTTCTGTTTAACATAACATTATTAATGAAGTTATCTTTATTTGGTATTAATTAGATGTAATGTTTGGCTGTTGCACTGAAGCCTCAACCCAGATGAATTGCTTCACTTTTTGATGTTCATTAAGGTTGACTTGTCAATGCCACCAAGAGGCTTGAAGGACTATTTGATGAAAGGGCATTCTATTCATGCAGTTCACAAAAATGTTCAGAAGTAGTCTTCGGTAGAAGGACGTTAGTTCCGCAAACCAGTTGAACGTACTTGGTCTCTATATCCAGTGTTCCCATTATCTCCATAAAGGGTAACCGTCACATTTGCTATATTCTAATATAACAGCGTACTACTTTATACACATATTGCGAAACATCTCAGAGTGCAAAGCGAACTTCTTTTCCGTAAGAAATATAAATAAATGGAGGTCTGTGATCTGCATCCTCTGTTGGTCTGATTTGCCTAAAGGACATCAATGGTCCGACCTGTCCGCGCGTTATTTGCGCGAACGCAGTGGATGAGGCAGACGGTGATCTTTCTCAACATGTGTATGAAGCGGCATACTCTCTTACATTAGAGCCCAGTCAAGCGCGACGGTTTCCCCTTTAAAAGAAGGCAGTGGTGATGAGTCTTATTATACGTTGATCATCATCGTTCCACAATGGTCACCCTCAGGACAAACATGCATGTAGCAATACTCTAATCAGCCAATCAGCCCACGGTGTTCAGAGTCTGTGCTGTGTCGAAAAGGACACGACACTAATGTTCCAATTAATATGTGGTCAAACTCGCGTGAACAAGGTCCTCTGACACTCTCAACGAATGTCCCACACCTCTCCCGCGTTCCACTCTCTAGTTGCATGCCACTTTGATCGTTGTGAAATCTGGTTATTTAAAGAGTCTGAAAACCTGTATTTAATTTATACATTGTCCAATAATATATCCAGTCAAATTGAGCATTTGCTTTAGCCGGGCTGAGATGAGTCCTTGCACACACACTTCAAACAGGCAAATGACCTTCCGTTTCCTTCAATTAATTTTACATCAACATTCATATGTTAACACTGTAGCGGCAGATTCAGAAGAGCACTTTTACAGCTAAAATTATCAGCATTCATTAGTGGAGTGAGATGAGGGCTTTGTATAGTTTTGCAAAGATGTCTGGTGCTTCCTATTCAGGGATATAGCAGATGTCCTAACTAACTTCACGAAAATATGTGGTCATAAAGACAAATTATTCATTCAATTATTTTAGCAGATTGAAGCACGCTTGCCGGTGTTTGAAGAATATGTGCACACACTCTGGTTTTACAATCCATGAGACCAATTTGATTAAGGTACACTTGATTCCTCAAGTCAACAAAGTGGCATCTCTACAGCAAGCAGTCTGTAGTAATACGTCTTCAAATAGCTGAAGCATCAACCGGAGTCAAAGATATACATTTATATATACACCCGGTTAGTTGTTGTTGGTTTCCTTGCATGTATACAAGCCTTATTGGGTGTCAATAGTCAAACTTGTACTAGGAAGCTCCCCAAGACATTTCAATTCACTTCAGTGTACTGTGCACTTGTGTTAGGGCAAAAGGCCTTCACATGCACATCCCAGGGATTAGTAAACATCCCAGGATTCCTGTATAACCTGGAGGGCACAGATAAAAGGCTTCTCTAAAATTTGGCATTATTAGGTTATTTCTCTCCCCTACTCACTACAAATGAGACCAAGGCTATTAGCATTTGTAAGTTTTCATTATGTAAATGGTGCGAACACAAGCACAAATTGCCACTAGGAATGCAATAATTTTCCCCCAGTGATCATAATGTGTCCAAGTGCATCGTTGTGATTATGACACACTAATTACATTTTCCTCCATCTCCTCTGTCTGCTGTCTGTCTCCGTGTCTTCTTTACAGATTCAGAAGAACCAAGGCTCTTTAATGGTACGGCTCTTTATGGCATAAAAGAAAAGGGGAGTGCAAAACAGAGTCCCCTGGACTCCCTCCTTTACACCCAATAGTGTTTCACTCTTGATTGGCTCTCTCATTCGAAAACCCCTCAAATTGCCTCTTTGAAATGAAATATTAGAGCGGGCTTTAAGTGCTGGTATTACATTAAGTGCCATTATGGAATAATAAAAACATTCAGTAGCTGAATGATGGCTCTGCCACAGCTCGCTGCATTTGATTAATCTAAGTAGAGATGGTGTTTTTTATTACACTATTTTCCCACTATTTCCAAGATGTCGCATGTAAGCTAATACTCCATCCCTCCCCACCCCTCCCTCTATCATTCTTTCATCTCCTAGCCTCTCCAGTTACTGCAATGCATCGTTGATGAGGTGAGTCGCCGTCTTATGTGCTTCTGCATCTAAAGTCGCTCCTAATGGCCCGGAAAGCTTATATTTTGTTTCCTAATGAAGCAAGCCACTCCGGTGGCTTTGCTCCCCGCGCGCTCCTGCCACCCTCCGCCACGTGCATCTGCCTGCAGCTATATACGCATGCACCTGCACATCACTCTGCAGGCTACACCGAGCACGGCTGAGAACCACACGCACGCACACACACACGCACACACACACACACACACACACACACACACACACACACACACACACACACACACACACACACACACACACACACACACACACACACACACACACACACACACACACACACACACGCGCATGAAGACAATGACATTCCAAGCTATATGGGGGATTTACACAGTGATTTTTTTAACACACATTCAGAATTAGTAAAAAAAAATACCTTTAATAGGAACATTAGTTCTACCCTTATGGCAATAATTATTGATGGAATAATGAGGAATGACTAATTATTCGACCTTGTTTAAGTTAACAGTAACACCTTTCTGCTCCCCTCTGGTCCTGTCCCTGTTTTGTAGCTTGCGGGAACCACACAGGTTGTGTTTCTCTTGCTGCTGTTGACGCTGACAGAACGGCCCCCTTCCCTGAACCTGTCTTCTCTACTGACACAGTCGAATAGTGGAATGCCACAACATGTCCATAACCCCACCTAGAGGACCAGCAGACTAAACATAGCATGTCACGCGGCCCTAAGTGCCTATAGATTGGCCATAATTAATAATTAAACGCTTTTGCTTGTAATGGGTTGACCCAGGCTGATCTGTTCATTAGTCAGTGGTGCGGAGGCATCACTCAAAAAAATGTCCTTCGCCCTTTGCTGCCGTCTCCCCCCGAGGCAAGAGAGAGGCTGCCTCCATCGGCCAGGACCTAGCCTCTACCCCCCCCCCCCCCCACCATCTCCCTGAGCCACTCCCCTCTACCCCGTACCAGACCAGAAACCCCGACTCCGGGAGAGGGTGAAGGCAGGACAGGAGAGAGCATCATTGGTTTAGATCGATGAAATCCCCTCAGTCTTTATCAGAGAGTCAGATTTATGTATCTATGTATATCGATATATAAATATATATTTCAATTTCTTTACATTTTTTATTTACATAATGCTATCCAAACAAGTCCGCAGGGTGACTGTTCCGCATTGAAAACCAGAGAAAAATAATAAAAAGCACAAAAAAGGATTGCTGTGATCGACGGCACATTTCAGCTCTCCGATCACAACGGCCACTTTATTCATTTTTTAAGGCAGACAGAATTGCACACACATCTGCCCTGGGTCTAGTTGTAATACTGCCAGCCCTAATATGCCATTGGTGCTATTATGCACAGTAATTCTTAACCTTGCCTCATTGGTTTCAGCAACAATAGGCTAATGGGATGTCTGACCTTCTTCATTTTAAACAGCGCACTGCAGTTCCCAAACTGCATTGGCAAGGGTCCTCTCATGCTCTTAATCCAAGGATAACACGTGCAAAAGGCTGTCCACACACAATCGCTGCTCTGGTGAAGGGGGTGGGCTTGCTTTGGGTCTTTGAATAACTTGAAGGGTTTGTGGCTACCGTTGACCCAGTGGACTAACTTTAATAGCATCTTGGGTTGCATTTAATGAGAAAATCAGTTGTCGCCCTTCCAAAATGTGATCAAATACAAACCGTACTGTACTTGAAAATAGTGCTGAGTAAAATTAGTTTTTCGATGGTGTGTGTGTGTGTGTGTACATGTATTATAAACAATGTTGTGGATCAGTAGTGTGTGTGTGTGTGTGTGTGTGTGTGTGTGTGTGTGTGTGTGTGTGTGTGTGTGTGTGTGTGTGTGTGTGTGTGTGTGTGTGTGTGTGTGTGTGTGTGTGTGTGTGTGTGTGTGTGTGTGTTTCAAACCTTGTTGTGGATCAGTAGTATCACCCTAATTAGTTATTGAGAGTATGTTTGTGAGTGTTTGCGAGAGACACACTCCAACAAGCGCATACAGGAAAATCAAAACTTGGGGATCTTGAGATAAATGAAAACGCTAGAAAGCCCTTAGATCCGTCTGGAAACCCAATGACACAAATGGACCATACAAACATGTTGACCTACAGAGGGGCACACACACAGTGGTACACACGCATGCACGACGTACATGTTAAACACAACAATTGGCTTAAAACAGGACGTCTCTTCTAGGGTTGATCCTGCCGCGTGCCGTGTGTCTGTCCCATTAGTGGACCACTCTCCTCTACTTGTTGCATAGCAATTGGCCCTTCTGATAAAGAACTGCTGCTTCAATTTCAAGCCTGTAATTACTGATCTAATTTAGCCTAATAATTGCCTCGTGCCAATGACATGTATATTTACTTGTAGCCTCGTCGCACAGGTCTCAAAATGGAGGCCATTGACGGGCGGCTTTCATCCGCCACGCGCCTCTTTGCTCAGCCGCCCGCCGCCACATCAAAGCAGCACTAGCGTTTAGCTCAGCTGGAGATATGAATACATGCATGAGTGTGTATGGGTGTGGGTGCGTGTGTGTGCGCATCTGCACGTGTGTGCAAACCCTGGTTCTAACAAAATGTCTGCAAATATTCCATGGGCTGGAAGAATACTGTCTGAATTGACCCCCGTAGCTGATGCCTTCCAACCATGTGTGTGTGTGTGTGTGTGTGTGTGTGTGTGTGTGTCTGTGTGTTCATGCGTGCGGGTGTGCATGCACATTTACCATATCCCACTGGGTGGAAATTGTTTGGTGCTCTCCCTCTAAACGGCGTGTACAGTGATGCATGCAGCTCGTAGCGCTGGAGGGCGATTCTGAGTGTTTGCGTGTGTGGTACACAGGCGCCTGTGCTTGCGCTATGATATATTGCTAATCTAGCGAAGGCCTCCTGAAGCACAGCTAGATTAGAAGGAGCCCATTCCTTTGTTAATTTAAATAGGTGCATGCATCACGCTTTGCCGCCGCCCGCTGATCGGAGCATTAAGAAAGGGGGAACACTGCCCAGAGGTGTTTTTAATAGCTCAGCAGGGCTGGTAATGTAAAGAGCTTGTATACCCCGGCACTATGCTTCGGTTCCACTGTGCTGCTGATCTCGAGCCAATGTGCCCGTGTCTTTTAAAGCGCCCGTTTCTCTATTTTCATATTTTCATTGCATACATTACCACCTGTGTGCACAAGCATGTGGTCTATGTAACAACAATTGTGTTAAAATGTCCGTAATATGTAGAGTTATAAAATGGAAATAAATCGACATATAGATATTTATTGCACTTTATTGCGTATGATTAAATATATATGCATTCATCACACGCCTCCTGTTGGTAAGGCATCAAAGGAAAGCGTCCCAAAAATCCTTTCAACTATATAGATTGTCCTTGCCGTTATTCCGGATCACTGGATTGCGATTCTCCTTCAGCTTAACTTCTTTTCAAATCTCACATCACAAAAGTTAACACATTTTGTGCGGCTGTTTTCAATGGTTCTTTGGCCATTGCACCCGCAAGACAACCCTGATTGGTTTCATTTCATCCAGCAGATGGCATTTAGTGGGATACATTACATCCTATATCTCAGACATTTATATTTATATACCAGACTGATGAGGACCGAAGCAGAGAAAACAGGAGTAAAGGTTTCATAGAAAGAAGGATCCATGAATGGATAGAGGACAAAGGAAGGGTGCTTAAGGTGGGTGTGCTCTGGGGCAATGGCAGACAATGTATTCAAACAGCCAATGCCACAAGCCACTCACATAAGACCACACCTTTACCCAAACATAGGGTGGTTCAGTTGTCCATGCAGACCTTACCATTAGATGCACCAGCGTCCTCAATAAAAGAGACATTTAACTTCCCCTCTTTGTACTCACAGACTACCCTCTGTTTTTTTGTAAGAGGTCTTATGTGCCCATAATGTGCAAACAATCTGATGTCCATCTGCAGGTTTACCGAAACGCGCGCACACACACACACACGCACGCACAGTCACAGAGAGAGACACACGCAGAGACACACACACACACACACACACACACACACACACACACACACACACACACACACACACACACACACACACACAAGCGCGAGAGAGAGAGAAACACATACACACTGTGTATGTGCTGATACATCCAGCTAGGATATATATTTAATAGGATATATCGGTTGCCTTTTGCACAATATCTCACTCACACACACACACACACACACACACACACACACACAAGACTCTTTGGCTCGGCGCCGCCATTCATGCAAAAACTTTTTAAAAGATCCGTGGAACTTTTTCGCGTGGCTGTAGCACAATAGACTCCTTCCATCACCGCGGGTGTACCGAAAGACTGTGATAACTTCTCACATATCTCTCCTTGAGTTTTCCTTCTGCTAATTGGCTTTCTGCATAGTTGCAGAGGTTGAGTGGTGTGCAGCAGCACCTTTTGTTGGCCGTACCTTTTGAGTCTATAGCCGTTTCCCTTCTGTTTACTTCCCTTTGGAATCACTAGACGTCTTGACCCAAGGAGACAGAATTCAAGCCGTTAGCAGAGGCAGTCGGAGGTCATGTTGGCTGTCGATTAACACTCCACGGCAATGCCCTTTAGACAGGGGACTGCTGCTGCAACAAAAAAAACCCGAATGGAACTTGTCCTTGGGAATCCAGGGTTTTCACATCAATGTCCCCTTTGAACTGGTATTGTACACATTGTCATCTTATTTTATTTATGACAGTGGTTCCCAATCCCAAGTCAATAAAAAGTTCCTGGGAGACCTTGTCAAAACAACATCTTTTTCCTCATCATTATTGGACTAAAGTCCCCACAATGAAATGGCTCTAAGATTTGAGGTCCCAATGAAGATGGAATGTGAATGGATGTTAAAAACTTTATTCAGAGCCATAGAATGTGTAGCCTTGTAATAAGATGACAGGTTCCACCAGGTATTCAGCCTTCCCACTTTCCCTTTTTTTATTAACGTTACCTAATTGATGCTCATAGCTTGTTTTCTAAAATTTTATGGTGTGAAGAATCTCTACATTTTTTAGGCCATCTATGTATTCATGACATCAGACAATAGGTGATTAAGGGATTGTAACAAGAGTCACTGAGCGCCTGGACACCGGGTTTGTGTTTGTAATCCACAGACTGTTTATTTCGGTCTCCTGCAGTTCAACACAACACAAGTCTTTGAACATAAATTCTAAATTCTAACTCTGATTGCGAGGCAAAACAGACCCCCCCCGCAGATCCAGTGCGCTCCCAACATGCCCATACTCCCCCTACAGGTCAGAGTGGCACGTCCCCCCACAGGGATTTATATTGTACACTGATTGCAGCAGTCAAAGAACTGTCAGTCAAATTCAGAAAGCTGGCGTGCCACCTGCTTTTCAAAGTGCAATGTCAACTATCTTGTCTTTTATTGTATCTGTATTAAACAGAATCACATGGTCCCCAGGTGCATGTTGCGCTGTTTTTCAGCCAAGGCTTTTAGTGACTCTAAATTATGTCAAGGGCCAGTCTTTAGAGTTCCACACCACAATAGATGATTATTTCAAACTGTCCATCCACATGAAAATGGCCTTTTCGCCATTTCTTGCCATGACATTTTGCAAGCCCTGACCTCTTTAGCTGACTGGAGATGTCTGAACAATGTCAAAATGAAAATGCAGTGTTTTCTTTGCTCTCTGCCCTGCAGTGATGTCAGCGTCACTGAAAACCTCTGTTTAAAGAAAAATGGAAGGCCAAAACTGAGATTATTTTTCAAATCTATCTGCATTGTGTGCATGGCCTAATATTTTTCATTGGATAATAGCATGTTTATCTTAAATGATTTTCCGTATCCTTTCGTGATTTTTGAATCTGGATGCCCTAAATAACAATAAACCTTCACCGCCAACCTCTGAAATGAGGATGAAAGGAGGATCTTTTGTACATTTTGGTCATTTTTTAATATCTTTTAACGGTTACTGCTGCAAATAAAACCCACGGATGTTTATTTTTCCTATTGCCAAATACACTCAATCGGTTTTTTTGTATTTTGTATCTACTTGTGGGATCTGTGATGGCCAAACATCTCACTTTCGGTCCCTTCCATAACCGTCCCGTCCCCCCGTCCCCCACACACAACCGTACTTGGATATCCATGTTGAAGTAGTAATTATTTAGTCCTGGCCTGTTGTGTCCTCAACAATAGGTTCAGGTGCATTTCCTTAACCAAGGAGGTGCTACAATATTATCTCGCCTGTTTTTTATTCACTTATGAAGGTCGGCCTTTCTTGATGAAAAAATGGACGTTGCGTCCATTTTTTAAGTATTTCTGAAGACTCTTTCTGACCTTCTTGTGTTGTTCTTCTGCTCTCCTGTTCTGAACTTCAGGAGCCTCCGGTGCTGCCCGTGGACCAATTCAGCGAGGAGTTTGTACACTATATCACTCAGTGGTGCGTATGCTGTGTGTGTGTGTGTGTGTGTGTGTGTGTGTGTGTGTGTGTGTGTGTGTGTGTGTGTGTGTGTGTGTGTGTGTGTGTGTGTGTGTGTGTGTGTGTGTGTGTGTGTGTGTGTGTGTGTTCGACTATTGTGTGTTAATGGCCCTGTGGTTTGCGATCATATGCTTTTATGATGGCTGTAATATTCAGTGCTGGTCAAAATGGATATAAAAGCTATTCAGTGTGAACTGTTTTCTTTAGTTCGACAGAACAAAGGCAATGGTTTATCCACCTTTTTGCCTTGAATGGTTAGTCCCAAGTGACCTACACCGTAAAACAAACAATAATAAATACACGAGCATATCGTTTGTGTGTGTGTGTATGTGTGTGCGCAGATTTGAATGTGTATGCAGTGCGGGTGGGTGCATGGCTTGGCACGGGCTATGACAGCTGTTGTTTATTTCACATGGCCGCCTTATTTACTCATGAAGGGCACCTCTCTCTCAGGACAGCCCGAGCAGGTACGCCAGCGCACCGCGGCCCTGCTCCACACAGGGGCCCGGTCGGAACCTGCTCCCCAGCTATTCTTAGTGGGCCACAGCTCCCCCCCGCCCCCCAGTATGCCGTGATACATCACCCAGTAACATGACTAGCTCCTGAAGGGCTTTCAGCTAATCCCACATAGTCCCCTATATGTAGGTCGTTATGACACAGAGACCACTTATACTTACACACCGTCGTGGACAGACTGACACACACACACGCACACACACACACACACACACACACACACACACACACACACACACACACACACACACACACACACACACACACACACACACACACACACACACTTAAAACCTGGTAGACAGTTTGTTTAGGTTACTGGAGGTCAAGGCCTTGTTACTTCAGCTGCACTGTTCTGAAGGGCACAGTTGTCTCAAGCCCCACTCCTCGAATAAATACCTCCATTGTTATCGAAAAAATATATGTTTCACTAACGTGCACATTGGTACAAAAGAAACCGACCTGTTGTGCTTTTTCAGATCCTTTTTTCAATGGAGCTTGTTTATGTGATTTTTCTTTCTCCTCTCCCAGCATGAGGCGAAACCCCAAAGAGCGTCCTGCCCCAAATAAGCTCATGGTAAGTTCCATCCAGCCTCCCTTTCAAACCATCAAATGGAACCCAGAAGGACGAAGAGTTCCGAATCCCTGTACAGGCAGGGTGGTTATAATCATGCATTCCATTAAGGATTCCAATCAAGCGTGGGTTAGTATCATTACGGTTCGTGCAATTGTGTATGTACAGAAAGATGGAGCAGGTTACTTTTTTTGAATGGGGAACAGTAAAGAACGCTGTGAGTATGAATTGTAGGGTTGGGAAAGGACTGACGGGAGACCTTGTGGTAAGAGACCTGCTTCAACCACGGTTAATTGAATTCAATACAAAAGAAGTCCATTTGAATTAATGTGTGCAGGTGTGAGATCGGACTACAAAAGTGTATGCTGTGTAAGATGAGCGAGGCGTCTACCAGAGTGACCCCACATGCTCTCCCACTGTGTTACCTCTTTGCTTTGGTGTACGGGGCTCTCCGGTGCACGCAAGGCCATGGTCATTTGCGCCGGCCACCTTTTTAAGAGCTGTGGCGCATTGTGGCTTGTGTTTCAGATCCACAGCTAGCGTCAGCCAACTCCACAGAGAGCCTGAGAGAAGGGCTCCTCTGTGGGTGAGGGAAAGACGCAGATGCGTACAAAAACCCCTATGGAAAGAGAACTGGACCATTTTGCAATGATTAGAAAGCCATGATAAGGGCTGGACGGATGGGTGGAGCAATAGGAAGGATTGACTGATCAAAGTGTGATCAGGTTTGATTGATTGATTGATTGATTGAAATTCTTTATTGACCACATGCACAAAGGTAAGCATACAAATGTACAGGTCACAAGGATAACACAAAAAGGCCTGTGGGCTTATTAACATTGTGGTCCCTTAACCTGCAAGGGCGTCTCCCGGTTTCCTATAGCTGCTCCCTGTAGTTGTCCCTCCCAGCCACTCTGCTTCTCCTCTCGCTCCGCTCAAAGCCTCCTGCTTTACACTCCTCTCCTCCTCAACCATTGTTTTCGTCCTCTCTCTCCCTCCTCATTGCACTCTCCACCTCTTCCCCACCTGAGGACCTTTCCTCTGCTCAGGCCTTTGGCATTGTTGGTCTTTCTCTCCTTTTGTTACCTTCCTCATAATCCTTCTTCTTAATAATGTATTTCCCCATTAGCTTCCTCCGCTCTGTTCCTCTTTCTGCCCACAATCCCTTATCTTCCTCTTTGTCCTCCTCTTCCTCTCTTCCCATGATGGGTTGATGAGATAAGGTCATGGGTATCTGTCTGTGCAACTCCAGTCTTTCCCTCTCCTCCTCTCCTCCTCCTCCTCCTCCTCCTCCTCCTCGCTCACTCTTCATTTCACCCCCTCTTCCCTCCTTCCCTCTTCAGTATCTTGTGTACATATTAAAAGTCTGTACCTATTCTATCTGTATGGTAATGCAGCTAGACACAGCTGGAGACGGTGTGTATATACACCTCTCTCTCTGTCTCAGTCTCCCTCTACCTCTCCCCCCCCCCCCCCCCCCCTTCCACCCATTCCTCCCTTTGCTTCTGAATTGCCTCCATTTGATGGTGAGTTTTTTTTCTCTTTCATCTGCCTACTCCTGAATAGCAATGCTTTAAAAAGAACGCATGCTCGTGTTTGGTATTGGGCAAATTATGTTATTTTATGAGCCTACCCCCCCCCTCCCTCTCACCTTCAACACACGATATCTAAGCCCTTGTTTGCGCATCAGCTCTTAACATGCGGTTTCTCTAATCATTGGTGCGCCTTTTTACTGCCGTTGTTATCGTCATCTGGGTTCTGATCCTATTAGTCGCGCTTCCCGCGTCCGCTGAGAACCCCGACGACAATCGTATTGTTCGTCTGCCGTTGATGGGCTTCGTCACGGACATGAGACACAATAAGGGTTACAAGCTGATGCTAAAGGATTTTCTGATCTGGTTTTAAATGGCTTACCAGGCTCAGGTTAAGCTAAATGCAATGACACCAACATAAAGGAAAACTTTGGGCCTATTTTTTGGGAGGGGTTTCTTGGTTTGTGCTGACAAGCAGATTCATTCATGAAAGTATGAGCATAGGGTGCTTCGTCTGCTGGAACTTCCATCTGTTCTGTATCAAATCAAATCAATTCAAAATCTTTAATATAAAACCAAGGTGTTGACTGTGACAACCTTGTCAGTTTTCCTGCATTTGAAACTTGTACATGTTCTGTGAACTGAAAACAACCATTTGAAGAAAGGCAACATTAAGGGAACGTCTTGATGTAGTGGCTACGAGCCTTTAGTCACGTTAGCGAGCATTACGTAGCCTTGACCTCATGATGGATGACTGGATGTGACTCCTGATACCTGCCGAACACGACGTCAGCCCCTAGGCCACAGGCAGTGGGCTGTCGACGCCACTCAGGACAAAGCACTGGCGTCCTTCTTTCTCGCTCCTGTTCTCCCGCCTCTCCTTGGTCTCAAAGACGCGCCACGATGATCCGTGTCATATGAAAGTGACGGTGCGTTTGTTTTCCGCCGGTGACTCTAATGCATCTTTCATCACGGGGACACCCTATCCTGTCATCAGAGGCTGACATGACGTTGGTCTGTGAGGGAGACTTTCCATTGGCCTGCTCCCAGGGCCGCAGGGCTGCTGGCCACTGTGTTCTGATCCACACCACCCCAGCCTTGGAGTTTGACTCGGGAAGGGCTGTCATGTTTCATCTACTCGTGGAAGCACAAGACAAAATGGCTTCCAAAGAGTGGGGTTATGGCAGTATGTGCATTACCTAATTTTGTGTGTGTGTGTGTGTGTGTGTGTGTGTGTGTGTGTGTGTGTGTGTGTGTGTGTGTGTGTGTGTGTGTGTGTGTGTGTGTGTGTGTGTGTGTGTGTGTGTGTGTGTGTGTGTGTGTGTGTGTGTGCTAAATTTTCCATTTTGTGATTGGGATTTGATGGACATGTCAGTCCTGTTTCCTCCCCCTCCCCCTGCCTGTCCCCTATTCCCCCGTCCAGCGGCCTTCAACACATCCTTTTAGCACCTTTGTTAACGCGGCGCCTCCCCCCCTCTCCTATTCATATGCACACGTTCACACACTCCCCAGCCCCAGTGGAACCAGATGAGTCCCTCTGCCTCTTACAAAGAACCCCTGCTCATCCTGCGACTAGCTGCAACCTCTTCACGCCACCACACACACACACACACACGCGCACACACACACACACACACACACACACACACACACACACACACACACACACACACACACACACACACACACACACACACACACACACACACACACACACACACACACACACACGTGTACGCACACACTCGCACGCGCACAATACATAATACACATGCCCAAAATGCATTACACACACACATGTGCACATAATTCATGATGCACACACACTCCGTACATGATACACACATGCGCACAAAATTCACACAATATACACACATGCATGTGCACATAACGCACAATACACAGACGGGAGCATTGTGCCTGCGGAGAGGAACCCTGAGCGGTTGCACCACGAAATCACTTTTCGTCTGTATCGCACCGTCTAAAACATACATACAAGTTGTAATGTTTGGCTCAACACAACTGGGTAAGCAGAAATACACACATTTTTGACACAAGCACATATTCTGCGAGAGGAAGTTACTTTGTGCTTAAAATACAGAGAGGACGGCGTTGCACCCCTGACTTGCTGAACTATTTCTGGTTAATGGTCTTCTTTTGCCTGGGAGGGGGTTTGCAATCAAGGGGTCTGTGTGATGGTCCTCTCTTCTACAAACTCTTGCATGGAATTTTTGCAGTTCACCTGTTCCCCACAGAATAAAAAGGGAAAGGTCAGTCATGTATTTTCATCAACAAAGCCTGCTCGTTAACAGTACAGCGTCGATCGTTTGGTAATGGCCTAAAATATTTCACAGTTGTACATAACAACAACACATATTTATGTTGACTTTAGACAACAGCTTTGGATTTGGCATTTAGTAATCACTACATGCATAGAAAAATAGGAAAAACGTCTGGTGACTCGGCGAGATGTAACGTCTAACAGATATTATTACTTTAAGACTTAAGGCTTCTGTTCAAACCCACACACACCTGCTTACCTTGTTTATAATGGCCGCTACTGATTAACACGCACAAGGTCAAGGGCCTAGTTTGGCTAATGACCTCCCTCGGTCTCTCTCTCCCACCCAGACCCTCTTCTCTGCCACGCCGGCCCGGTGAGCGGGTTGCGTCCGACACTGCTCTAATGAGGTGATGACCACTCTCCGGTTGTAATTGCCTCAAAGTCCTTTTAATTTCTTCCCTAGTTATTAATCATATGCAGAGTTATTTAAAATTGCATGAATTAATCTTCGATTAAAAAGGCCCATCAAGAACGCCAAACAATTAAAGAGTTGGGCTGAATTTCCCCTGGGTTTTGAGCCTCCTTTTTTCTTTTTTTTTTCTTTCATATAATGAATATTATTCAAGCGCTACATTCAGGTGATTATGTCATTTTGATGTGGCCGGACTGGTGATTAATGCAGCCGTACCTTTAAACAAATCCTCCCCCCACCATGGCATCGCCCTCGTCACCGTAGCGACAATGGCGACCTCCATCAGAACGGTGTGAGGTGAAGCCGTCCCCCCGCCACCTAAGAGCCCTCCTTTCTCGTCTGCACCCGCTCCACTGAATGTTTGTGGCCACAGTAGGCCTGTGATCCTGTATCGTGCACCATGGAAAAAAGATAACAAGTGTGCATGCATACATGCATGAACACACATGTGTGTGTACGCGGGGGACATTGTTGTGTGTATGTGTGTGTTTGTCCGGTAAGAGGACAAAGCAAAGCCACGCACTCTTAACCAGGTCAAATGCCATCAGACACATTCAGTCTGTCAGGGTTAGTTTCTAGAGCCGCGCCACGGAGCTGGTTATTAAAGACATCACTCTGGACTCACCTCTTTACCCCCACCACACACACACACACACACACACACACACACACACACACACACACACACACACACACACACACACACACACACACACACACACACACACACACACACACACACACACACACACACACACACACACACAGTTGGAGGCAAGGGGGAATGATTGATGAGATGGGTATCCAGCACATCGCAGCACCCAGGAGCGTCCACTCCACCCCGCTTAGACTGACACACACACACACACACACACACACACACACACACACACACACACACACACACACACACACACACACACACACACACACACACACACAGTGGTACTAATATGAGAGTAATTAACCTCAGACTGTGTTAACCCCAGCTGCACATTAGAAGGACACTAGGATTGATGGGGTTCCCCTCAGTCCTTCACCATGTCCACAGTCTGGACAGCAGTAGAACTCAAGGGAGTGTGTTAGTATCCTCTACTAAACTACGGAAAACTCATCTGCCGGCTAACTGTACGCATCTTATACACTGCAGAAGCAAATCCGTTGTCAAAATACTGCATAAGCACCTTAGGCATATATGCAGTGTTGACCAGCTATTTTCAAGATATAATGTCGGTCTGTTTTTTGTTTTTTTCGGTTTGTTGTATGTAATTATTGCCTATTGCTTCTGGTTAAATATGGTCTCACCTTCCATCATGACCCTGTACGCTCTGCAGAGGCTGTAGGTGAGCATGTTGGCATTTGATGCCACTGCCTAAGGAGAACGTTCACACTGCCCTACTTCTTTCAACAAAGCGTGTAGGATTTGGACATTGTGACTAGAATCAATTTCTCCTACCCTCCCGAACAATGTACCATTCAAAAGTATCTTTAAACATCTTGTGGCTTGGGATAAGAGGTGTCATCATAACAACCACTACAACACTGCAAATTAGATGAATGTCTTGAAAATGAGGAGGCTGCACCGATGCAGTAATGTTAAGTACGAGTTACTGACTAACCAGACCGAACAGGCCTCTGAGACCAAGTGTCTCTGCCCGCGGTGTCTTCTTCTCCTACTTAATCTTTTAGTCGGGCCTGAGCTCTTGTGAGCTGTTTGCCAGGATGCTGTCTCTTCAATATGATGCGCACCCGTCATCAAAATCAGTACCGACAAGTCCATTCACAGAGGCCCCGGTGCAACGCTGTTTATCTAATTGTTCCCGGGGCGCGGGGACAAATGGAATTCATGGGTCGGACTCAGTTTGACGCGTCCCATTTATAGCCTCTTTCACCCGTTGACCTCCTGATCTTTGACCAGATGAGAACAGATTTAGGTCTGGGGAAACCGCCCGCGTCGGCTATTGAGCCGCTTTGGGTAACATTGGACATCTTGGTTTAAAGTCCAACTGCCTTGTTCTTGCTCTTCTGTGGAATGGAAACAAGAGCGGAACATATGTTGGCGATTTGGTGCATGGACTCAGGCATAGTTGTACAATTGACCTAATTCAGGTTTTCCTTGGTTTGCAGGGGATTGAGAATGTGGTCATCCAATTTTCTATCTTGACATTGCCTTGTTTTATTAAGATATAGTTTTATTGACATTTTTTCATGTTTTCATACATTTCTAGCATTATAACAGAAAAACTTGGTCTGGCTCCCGTTTGATCTACTTTCTTGCATCAGCTGAGCCAAATCATGTTGTTTTCCGAGATAGAACTTCAGTAATGTCAGGCAGTGTTCTAACATGACAC
This sequence comes from Melanogrammus aeglefinus, assembly GCA_900291075.1. Lineage (NCBI taxonomy): Eukaryota > Metazoa > Chordata > Actinopteri > Gadiformes > Gadidae > Melanogrammus > Melanogrammus aeglefinus. Next base: position 85,532 of record OLKM01000757.1, read on the forward strand.
TTTGACTGAATGGTGATTAATGGAACGTCTGTGTAGTTTATGGCAGGGAAATCTTGTCTTCTCAAATGATGTACCCGTTCTCATGTTGCCTGCTACCAAAATCACTCGCCTCAGGCTGGCAATTCCACCTAATTTGAGTGGAAAGCCTTTAAGAGGACTTTAACGAGAGTAGCGCAAACTTACAATAATAACTAACAGCACTCCAAAAGAAATGTAGAGATTACAAAAACTATTTTACTAAATAGTAAAAAGGATTTTATTTCAAATGGATTTTATTTATGAAGGATTTTATTGTTCATTCAGTATATTACCACTAACCCTTTCAGAGTCAATTCAATATATTTTAAAAGACGATTAAACCCACGAGGGCTTTGTGATAACGATTAATATCCGTTTAAACAAGTGGACCTTTTCAATCACGCCTGTGCAATTCTCTTATGCAGGATCACTCCTTCATGGTGCAGTACAACGACGGCAGCACGGAGGTGGTGTCTATGTGGGTGTGTGGCTGTCTGGAGCAGAGGACCACCCAGCAGGGCCAGGGACACATGTGACCGGGGCCGGTGGGTAGGGGCTTACCTATCAAGCCCCAAATATGAACCTGTGCCTGGGCGGCGGGATGGATTATTGTCATGTATAACTTAAAAAAGGTATACAACCACTGTATATTTAAAATTTGGTCGTTTCAGAGATGTATCCAAAATGATGCTGTTGCTTTTCAAACAAATGTTCCAACAAAAAACTGCCATCTATTTGCCTGTATGTTTTTTGTGTGCCACATTTCATTACCTCGCCAAACTAAACTGTTTGCCATTTTTACCCCATTTAATTAGCATTGCTCCCTAAATTTCACTTTGTCTTAACACTCTACACTCTGTAGTCCGAGCAGCTCTAGAAACCTGATCTTCACCAATGCGCCTGTATGTGCAGAAGGTGGCTCCAGCCCTTACCGCAAGCATCTATGTTTAATGTAGTGGCATCAGAACAACCCTTAACAGCCAGTGGGAGAACCAATGGACTGGCATTGATCCTCTTATTAGATCATCCTCATCCATGCTCATCTCGGGGCTCCCTCTCGCTGCTCTGCCTGGGGTTCAGTGTAAACCCATCTGTTTGGATCTGATTCATCAACCCTTCATTTAGAACCCCTCATTTGTTCAGGTTTTACAAGATCTGAAGGCTACTCTGAAGGCGTGTGCCTGGCCTTAGACATCATAGGAAAGGTCAAATAAATACCAGTAGTACTTTTGACAAACTCAGATGAGATGACTTGCCCCCGGGATATCTTTAAAGTGACAAGATATTCTAATCGTTAAACCTTGTTGTTTTAAGCTCCCAAGTTTGTTTTGGTCCAACATTATTGCCAGCCATCTCTTATACTGGTCTTAGTAAATAGGGTCTAATATGACTACTACAACTTGAACAGATACTTCATTGTAATAAGTATATTTCGGTTGTAGAGAGTATATTATATACACTTGCCTACATGTAGTTCTATGGATACCAAAGTGTACATTTGCAAGCCAAAGACAACAAATGTTTAATGAATGTTATATATAAAGTATATAATGCCATGATACCAATACCCAGATAATGTTAGGTAAGTAAAGATATAGCCTTTCTTTAACATATTTAGTGAAATGATTTTATATTTTGCCAATTTAATATTTCAGACGGAATTGCATAGCAATAGTGCAACACCTAAGGCGTGTAAACGTTTTGCATGAAGAACTATTGGTAGCCATTTCTAGCGCCATCCTTAAATGTTTTTCCGACAAGGCAACTGGTTTGACATAGTGACATCAAGTGGAAATACATGTACAGTATGTATTTATTTTATTTTTTATACTATTACAAGTGGTGGGGATTGGTTCTCAATCTGAATTGTAGAAGCAAGCGTTGGTTTTGCTAGGCCACTACACTAGACACATGATACTGTATAACGTTCTGAATCGAAGAAATAAAGAGTTTGTTGTGTTTAAAACTGCAATTGTCCTCGTAAAGGGACCTGAACGTGCCGGGCCACGGGACTGCATGGACATGTCCATGAGAAACACGTCCCTATAAGGACCCTTAAGCATGTCCATTGCCATCTGGTTGAATTGGAACTGACTACATTATAATGCAAAACATCATTCTCATTCAAATGTAGATTACCGGATTGATATGAGTCAATTTGGATTTTGTTGATCATTGGTCACTTGCTCTGTGGAACAGTTATAGGTTGAGTCTTCTTATACTGTTATTGTAGCCTTATATAGAACAAATTATTACTTGTGTTGCACACAAGTACAGCAGAACTTGGTCAGCACGGAGCAGACTAGAAGTTCATTGATTAGCGGCAAGAGCTTCAAGTTAAACTTGTTTTTGTCTTGTTCATTGGATTAAATGAGAGATTGATTGATGTCTGAAGTTTGTTGTTTTATTCCTGTGTAAGTCTTGCCAACTTTAAGTTGGACTTGTAATTGATGCTTTTTCATTATTAAAAAACATTTTATGTTTCTGAGTGACCTCATTGTTTGACTTTCGTTATATAGCTCAAATAAAATGTTTTACTAAAGAAATATTGCCCACTTCTAAAGATGCACATGCATGTTCTACAATGTAGAACATGAAAGAAAAACATTTGTTCTAAAAACCATTAATATGTCATTTCATGTAGAATGTACATGTAATAAAATGAATATATTAATGATTTTAGAACCAATGTTATTTTTCTTCCATATGCCATGGCAAAATTATAAATGGGTGCCACATCAAAAGAAAATTAATTGACCAGTCTGGTTCTACATGTTTATTCTGACTTGTTGTATGCTCTCAAAAGTAAATTAAAGTGTTAATTTCCTCAGGACTTTCTGGTAACATTTCTGTTCAACTTGTAAGCGCTTGAGGCACACCACTAGAATAAGTTACAGCATTCCTCTCAAACTCTGTTTGGTTTCATATCAAATACTGTATGTTTTTCGATGGAAGAAATGGAAGAATCCAGTATTAAAAATTAGTAATATAAATATACAGTTCAACACATACATTTGCATATTTATCTTTATTTCTGTCTTTTGATTTCTGTATTGCATTGAACTGTGGTGAGACAACGAGTCCTAACAAGGCCTTATACTGAGAAGATTTATGACAAAGAGTTCTGTTTTTAACATTTAGCTCTTTAAAGGGGCTGATGAAAACATATGTTTGCACTTGTAATGGCCTTGACTGCATGGTATTGAGACCAGGGTTTTCCAAAGAAAACCTTTTCACAGCATTTTCTTAAAGGATAGCACTGCAGTCTATTGAAACCGTAGATTACTGTGACTTGCATTATAACTAGAAGTGGGATTGGGATCAAAATGAATTCAACACAAAAGATAAGAACATATTATGGTCCTTATTTATAAATCTCTGTAATGCACCTACACGTAGTTGCTACATGTAAAATTTATATATACATGACTTAGTCACTTGCAGTGAGAGAGAGAGGATCTCAGGTGAGATTCGGTTGTCATGAAGAGATACAACAGTGTAAAGATATTTGAGGCTTGTTTCATGCCATCCTCATCGGTTTAAAAGTCGTGCAACATGCATCCAATCTCACAGAAGGTTGATTTTACTCCCTTTACAAGCAGTGAGAGACTTCTAAAGACACACCTCTCTCAAACAAAACAACAAACCAGGGCGTCCAAACTTGAAAATGTGTTTGATGTAAATGATAGGCCTACATATTTTTGTTACAATTCTTCTATAAAGCCTGTTGTCTTGCGGGCAAAAAATATAGATGATTTCTCATTATTTGGTCAATATCTGGCAGGTCTGGTCTCTTTTCTGGCTTTTGATTCAACTTGTACATTTTACGTTGTCACGTTCATATTAAACATTAGGACTGATAAACCCTGCTTATACTGAAATCACTTAACTATTATTTCTGTCAAGTACATTTATTTTATCGGTAACATCAGCAGGAAGGCTTTTAATTCATAAAAAGGCAAAAGGCTCATAAACTTGCTTCCTGTTTTATAAGTCTTGTTTTGTTTTTAGGATGAAAAAAGTGTCATCAGGATGGTGAAGAATATGTAGTAAATATCCTCCCCTTTCGTTTTGCATAATGTGTAGTCTATGATGAGGGATAGCCTACTTTTATTTCATTGTTTCCTCTATCCGCGCTTATTTTTGAGTGCATGAGATAGGTGGAAGGTTTAGCATCCATAATGTTATATCCTCCCGCACACTAGAGCTTCAGCACAAATGTCATTAATGGGTTCATGTTACGCAGTCATTAAAAGACGCTCAGGAACTTTGCCAACTAGTGTATGGTGTGTATTTGATTACATGAAATGCCATCTATCAAATAGGGGGAATAGCTGTATTGCTGAAATACTTACATTTCAAAGCTCCAATATCTGATACAAAATGTGATTCTGCTGAATTTGTCTCGATGCTTTATTTAACGTTTCAAGCAAACGTGCGTAGTAAGTAGGCCTATGCCTGTTTGCCCTTGTGTGAGAGGTGCCCTTCCCATGTCTGGGCGTCCCGTCCCGGATATGCAATATTTGTCCCGTCGGCGCACCGATTAGTCTTTTGGGACAGGAGGTAATACAACACATTGCTGCACTTTTTATTTCGTCACATAGGAAATTATCTAAATATAGACTGGCTACTTGTAGGACTATAGGAAGCAATAGTTTCCGTTCTCAACGCACATGGGGAGGATTTTGTGGTTAATGATGGCCTAGTTTGACGCAATGAAACGTTAGGTCCACTAGCCCTTGCCTACAAGGAACAGCTTTAATTGTCGCCCCACTGTTCAGTAGAAACACAAGGTGATGCACATCGTTGAAGTCCTGCCGATGGATGTGCAAATGATGGCCAATGTTGTCCACACTCAGATATGCTTGTCAACTGCTAAACCAAGAAGATCAAATGATTGACTTGTCAAGTCGCCTATATTGGCTATATGTTGTTTCCTGCATACATGAAATATACGGCTCTATTGCTACTATATGCACATAGGCCTACCATGTTACCTATAGAGACATTAAGTCTAGAGTGGGATTTCAATTCACAATCTCATCTTTCGGATTTTTCCGCGGGGATATTGATCACCACTCATTGTTTAGAAATGCGTCTTCATTTCAGTCCGTCCAGGACAATCATACCCCCGCCCCTCGCCACGGGGGCTCTTACATTGTGGCGCGCCGATGACCTTTTCACGGAGCGGTCCAAGTTGATTAGCACATCAGCCGGCACAATGAGTGGCCCGTCTGTACACAGCCATTATCCACATCTCTTTATCAATGTCCTGTAATTAAAATGTCACCGTCTAATTTTCCAACCAGTAGGGCCCTTCCGTCCTCCCTATCGTTCCCAATCGTATGCCAATAAAAAAAAAGTAGCAATCGAAATGCTCTTTTCACCGGAGAGCAAAGAAAAAAGGACACGGGGTAAGCGTTTAAGTGCGCCAAACAACTGGTGATCAATAGGCCCGTGGCCTAAGAAGACGATTGATCGTTCTCTAAAAGGGAATTTATCGGGGTCATGGTTTATGGGTGCTGCTGATACAACTGTTAATTATAAAACATTTCGGGGCTCAATTGCCGCTGTTATTAAAGCTGTTCTGATTTGGACAGGTTTGATTTATCTTCCATGACAGAATGCAACTTGCCGAGAGCTATATAGTCCCAGTTAAAACGGCCTTTAATGGTTCTTGCCTTTTTTGTCGAATAGGCCATATGACAATTGTGTTTCGGGTGTCTTTGGTCAGGCGCACTGATTGATAAACCAGATCGCAAAAAATGAAGAGCGACATATCGTAGGTGAGCTTATTATTCTGGTTAGTTAGTTGTTGCGAGAAACATGTGCAGTAGGCCTAATAGAAACAGCAGCTGCAGGGCTACAAGCCACCGAAATGCTTGACTCAACATGGAGTATAAGCCCCCTGTAAAGACTTGTACGGGTTTATTGTTTATTTATACCGACTACGAAAAATAATCATTGCCACGATTGGCCATGTAGGTCAACTTACCTAGATATGTCAGAGCGTCTTACTATAGCCTACAATTGGCTATCCAAGGTCGAGCTACAATAGGCCTAATATATGTGTCTGAATAGGACCCTCCCCCTCCCAAATGCAATTAAACGTTTATTTAACCTAATAATAGCCAATAGAATTGGATGTTAGTATACTCACAGCTTAAATATTTAATTAGTCTGAGTTCAACTTGTGACTTTGGAATTCTAATGACTTAAACCCAAACACATTAATATTTTAGGACACGTTTGTGTAAACCGTTGAATGCATATAAATGAGGCTAAGGTAATTTGCCCCTTGAAAAAAGACCTCATTGATGTGTATCCAACAGTAGCTTAATAAAGGGCTCGCCTAAAATTACCGTTGAAATGTCTAATTAAAAACTCGTACTGCGCTGCTCTCGTGCACAAGATGCGCGCCGAACTCCCGCTTTAATGAGCACGTCGCCAGCCACGTGAGCTCGCGTTTCTCTGGAATAAGCGCGGTGACAATAGCGCATTCAGTCAGTGGTCTAAATAATTAAAAGGAAAAGAATAATTACAGTATAAAATTGTAATTATTGTTGGGCTGGAGGAAAGCCTCTTGATTGTGAAACGGGAGAGGATACGCTTAGGCTGTATCAAGTTTAGCTAGGCTCCTTTCCCCATCAATATTGCAGGGAGGTAAGCTGATGGAACAGCCCCGCCATCTGAGACAGGTGCGGCGTGAGGCTAATGCGCTAGCCGAGACCTCCGACTCCAAAATAACACAGACCCCATCAGAGACATGCACAAGTTGTTCCTCTTAGGCCTAACTAAACAGTTGTTTTTTTCTGTTAGGGGGGGGGGGGGATCAACTTTTGTTATAACCTAAACATTAGACAATAGGCTGTTAAGGTAGGTCTACTCGTTTTGGCTGGTCCTAAATTTGGTTTGATAAAATAGGCTATTAAAAAAACTATCCTCAACTTAATCCAGCCTTTATTTATAGATGATTTACGCCATTCAACCACCGATATGCCATTAGCCGTCCAGTCTGTGGACTCATGTTTGGACCCTCAGATATAGCGAATGCGTGACTGCAGGTTAACCGATGAGGCATCGATCTGGTTATGAATATTTAATAGTGTTTTAAATGTAACCAACTGGGTCCGATTACAATGTTGTGGTTTACATGCACAGTTCACATAATTTGCCCTCGTTGATATATATATTTATTTAATAGACTGCTATTTTCTTTATTTGCCCATTATTTTAATACATTCTTCATTTTAGCATTCATCAGTTTGTGTTTAGTGTGTGTGTTGTCTTTGTGTGTGTGTGTGTGTGTGTGTGTGTGTGTGTGTGTGTGTGTGTGTGTGTGTGTGTGTGTGTGTGTGTGTGTGTGTGTGTGTGTGTGTGTGTGTGTGTGTGTGTATGTGTGTGTGTGTGTGCGTGTTTGTGTGCGTGTTTGTGTGTATGTGTGTGGCGGGGGGCGACGGGCGTGTGCGCGCGCTTATGTGTGTGTATGTGGGGGGGGGGGGGGGGCTGGCGTGTGAGCAATTGACAGACTTGCCTGGGGCATATCAGCTCTTCTTTGATTCGGTCTATTTTCATTGCAAAGTCTGAAACGAAAATGCAGTGTGCGATTTAAAACGTGTCGAATTATGTGACAGGCGAACAAAGGCACAAGACTCCAAATTCGAGACTTTCTTGGAGAGGCCTCAAATTGATTTCCGTGTCCACGAGAAACTTAACAGATGGTCGTGTAACTTGATAAATTACACACTTTTTCTGTCATTTTGTTGCGCGCGATACGATACCCACACCCCATTTTTGTCAATTTGATTTATTTAAGATGCCTTTGTTCAATGTCATTATCTCTCATATTAGACCTACCATGATTAAGATGAGGCTACACTGTCCCTTTAGTTTATATTCGACGTTCATTGAATAATAGTAGTCAACTAGGCCAATAGCCATTATTCTGGCGAATATTTATGTAGGCCTAATAATTAATTTAGGCAAAGAATCCATCGGTCGACTATTCGTCATTCAATCTCTGTAGGTCTTCATGCATTCAGTCATTTATTTATCTAGCCGCTTAGCCCTATTTGCTCAATATTTTGTTATTTTTGTATAGGCCTTTGGCAACTTTTTAGCGAATCTGCTCCAAATGCAGCGAATCTGCTCTTGTTCCAGGACCGGGACACAAAGTGGTTGACAAAAAAGGGATCGTTAAGTGGGTGTGCCTTTGCTATTAACTTAGTGGTCATTTGTAGCGCGAGGAGGGGAGATGCAGTTAGAAAGAGAGCGCCATGTGGCCACTGGCTGTCATCTGCCATTCAGCTCGGGAGGACCGAAGGGGATGGATGTCTCGCTCGTGCGCTAACAACAAATTACAGCTTCTAGATTTTTTGACCCGGCAAAACTTGTAGCCTATGTATGACACTGGACTCTGCTTATGTGACTTTGACTCTGTCTGAGTTATTTTTTAATATCAATATTGGTTTGACTCGCATCGTGGAGTAGCTATACCGTTTGTTTATTTTTGGGAGAGAAAAGGTAAGATCCTTCTTTGATCTATCGTGCTCCTTTCGTTTCATAATGTAGGCTACTGTCATGTTGTTATTTTTTTTTTTATTATAAAAACCATTGCTCACAATTCAAGTCACCTTGGGTCAATGCAACGAAATCAAATGCTTGGTGAGATCCCGTTGTCACTCAATATTTTACCGCTTAGTGTCTTTTATGGCGACAAATGAATGTGATTAGGCTATAGGCTATAATGCAGCAAGCGCACAGACTGAGAGGGGGGCTCAGACCTACTTTTCAAGAAAACCACACACGATAATCTTCGTAGAAGCTTTACTTATATATAGGCCTAGCACTGGTCTTTTATTAACAAAGCGAAGAAGCGCAGTGTAACCGGTGTAATTACCAACAAAGCGGCTTAGTTGTTCATTTCCTTTTTGATAAGCGCATTGGCGCAGCTCAGGCTGCGTTTTCCCTCTGTTCCCCTGCGTATAAGGACCTTATGTGCCTCTTAAGCAGTCTCCCGAACCACTTCACCGATTTAACGGCATTGGGAATAGGTCCCACTAACGTTGGGTTTGGATAAACTAAACGAGATTAGACCAAACCCTCCTTCCCAATAAATTGCAAGTTAAAGGCTAAGTTTAAATGTTTAGGCCTGCTTCTAAATATTGTTGGATTGCATAATCATGCTGTAGCCTAGAATTAAGATTGCACTCAAAAAAAGAATGATAATATGTAGCCTAATATAATAATGCACAGAAAATAATAATGTCTGCTGTTCCATCCGCATTTCCCACCTGAGATCGTATCTTCATTATATTTATTCTAACGAACGATCATTGCGTGTTATTAATGTTAAATTGTTATTTAGGCCTACATGTTTTTGATTATCATTTTTATTGCCATTTTTCTCCATCAATGTCCTCCAAAGTGCTCCAAAAGACCAGTATCTCCATGCATTTATTCGAAGTTTACACTTTTCTTTCAGACTTCCAGGAATGGAATCGATCCCCAGCCAGCTCTCAGCGGGACGAGACTCCAACTCTTCCCCTGCGTTGAAGCAGGACGCGCAGAGCTTCTCCAGCAGCAACTCCCTCAAACCCAACCAAGTCAGCGAGACCTCGCTCTACGGGGTCCCCATCGTGTCCTTAGTCATAGATGGACAGGAGAGACTTTGCCTGGCGCAGATATCAAACACGCTGCTGAAGAACTACAGCTACAACGAGATCCACAACCGTCGCGTCGCCCTGGGCATCACATGTGTCCAGTGCACGCCGGTCCAGCTGGAGATCCTGAGGCGTGCGGGCGCGATGCCGATCTCATCCAGGCGCTGCGGTATGATTACCAAGCGTGAAGCCGAGCGGCTGTGCAAGTCCTTTCTGGGTGCACACAACCCACCCAAACTACCAGAGAATTTCGCGTTCGACGTCTCTCATGAATGCGCCTGGGGCAGCAGGGGGAGTTTTATACCCGCTAGATATAACAGTTCAAGGGCTAAATGTATTAAAATGCACCTTTTGCAACATGTATTTTTCCCCAAATAAATTTATATTCCATTCCCATCGCACGCCCGAGTCCAAGTACACCCAACCAGATGCAGCCAACTTTAATTCATGGAGACGACACCTCAAACTGACCGACAAAAACTCCTCTGACGACATTAATCATGCGTGGGAAGATGTTAAAGCCATGTTTAACGGTGGGAGCCGAAAGAGGACATTACCTATGAACGGCTCGGACATGTCCTCTCCCATGAAATCACAGAACTCGTCTAATCACACGCAAAGAGGTTCCCCCGAGGTCGGCCACAAAAGCTTGAGGTGTGACGAGGACAGAGGGACCAGCCTGAGCCTGTCGACCGCCCCGCGGAACTATCCAATCATCCCAGTCCCAAGTAAGGGCTTTGGGATGCTCCAAAAACTTCCCCCGCCTCTGTTTCCCCACCCCTATGGATTCCCTGGGTTCGGATTGTGTCAAAAGAAGGATGATGGTTTGACAGACTCGAACAAAGCCAACGTCCCGGCTGTCTTTTGGCCAAGCGCGAAGGATAGTATCTATCCCACTTTCCCGATGTTTTGGCCCACAGCTGGCGGCCTACCACTCCCACCTTACCAACAGTCAGCCCCCAAGCCCCCGACAGAGCTCTTTGGCGTCAGACAGAATGACCTCGAGGCTTCTGACCAAAGTGACAGATGCACCACCACCCCCAATGACAGTTACCACGACGGCGAGCGCTCCCCTAGCGCTCAATCAGCCCGCAACGACGAGGACAAGTCCGGGGACGAGACGGGACATTCTTTCGATGGCCCCACCAGCAAGAGGAAACTGAGCTACATATCGGCCTTCAGACCTGTGGTAAAAGATGCTGAAGCCATTGCCAAACTCTACGGCAACCGAGACACCTACAGCGGCGTGCGTTCCGGGTACCTGTCGCCAGACTTTGTCAGCGAGAGCTCCAGTTACAGGTCAATATCACCGGATAGGGACAGTGTGGATGACCCTGACGTGGACGTGGAGTCGAACCGGGGACACGAGGATGAAGACGCTATTCAAATGTCGGCAGAGTGTCAGAGCTCCCCTGTACTTGACCTGGCCCACACTGAATCCAAAGAAAACCAAGCCACTGCTGCCCCTAGTTTGAGACCAGCATCACCGGAGGATGCCAGCGCCGCTTTATCTGACGAAGAGAGGACGAGTGCGCAGGTTTCAGAAAACAATATTTCAACACAGGATGAAGTAAGAAGGTTTCCAAGCTGTTCCTTTAGCAGTGGAGAATAGCAAAATCTATTTTAAAACGAGGTCTGGACCCTAACGTTCTGTGTGGTAACTTGCAGTGAATGTTTATTCAACAAACCATGGGGTTATTGGATTCCCCAATTAATTGCCCTTGCTGCTGACATCTTTCTACGTAAAAATCCTTTCATCTCGGAGTATGGCTACATATTGTTAAGCATAGGCCTATATATTCGACACAAAAGTACATTTGTAATTACTAATACTTTAAACGCTAATTAGTTGCCATTGGGTTGAGAAAAAAAAACAAGCCAAATAGGCCAATATATCGTAAATATATGACAGCTCCCATGGTTTGAAGACGTGGCACAATTATCTGAAGGAGTCAGGGTGTAAACGTATACGTGCTCAGAGAATAGGTTTGGCAAAAGATGGAATTGTGTATAATTGGGGTTGTATAACACATAATTGTTTTCTTTTTTGCAGGTTGAAAAGGATAGGCACACGCTAGGCACACGCTTTTCGACGGAGTCGTCGTCGTTTGAATCAAAACACCTAAATTGCCTCAACGAATCAAATGGTAATTATTACACCACGCAACGAAACGGTTGTTTATTTTATGTTACGTTTTGTGCCGTGTACATCAGATCATGTAGGCCTATTTTTCTCATGGTTTTCATAAAACGTCAACGCATAAATTTCAGGGACTAAACTTGCGTGTGTGTGCGTGCGTGTGTGTGCGTGTGTGTGCGAGGGTGTGTGTGTGTGTGTGTGTGTGTGTGTGTGTGTGTGTGTGTGTGTGTGTGTGTGTGTGTGTGTGTGTGTGTGTGTGTGTGTGTGTGTGTGTGTGTGTGTGTGTGTGTGTGGGTGTGTGCGTGGGTGTGTGCGTGGGTGTGTGTGTGCGCGCGCGCGTTGGTGCCCGTGTTAGTGCACAAGCGCTAGTGTGTGTGGGTGTGTGTGGTGTGTGTGTGTGTGTGTGTGTGTGTGTGTGTGTGTGTGTGTGTGTGTGTGTGCGTGCGTGCGTGCGGTGCGTGCGTGCGTGCGTGCGTGTGTGTGTGTGTGTGTGTGTGTGTGTGTGTGTGTGTGTGTGTGTGCGTGCGTGTGTGCGTGCGTGTGTGTGTGTGTGAGTGTGCACACGTTTCACCGATTCTGTCTTCCCTCGTCATTTTGGATAGGAAATCGACAGAATAATGTTAATTCGGTTTTGTTAAATAATATAGGCCTGTATAGGCAAACCATGAAACAACTTCGTGTATCTGTGTTACGCAGTCCAAGACGCTTCGCCTATCGACGTCAGCGTGCACGGAAAGGATATTGAAAACATGGCTAAAGGTAAAGATTGTAAAATAGAACATTTTTGCATATTTATTGTACAAGCTTTTATGCTCAATATAGTTTTTAAATATTATGTTTGAACAGCCAAATACATGGCAATTCATTCCCAGGAATATAAAGGCCACATGGGCTGGTTGTCATACTTTCATATTATATTATTATTATTATTATTATTATTATTATTATTATTATTATTATTATTATTATTATTATTATTATTATTATTATTATTAATTTATAACGAAGTTTTATGTTTACAATCAACAACTGATCATCGGCATATCATGATATAGGCCTACTGTTTTGCATGGAAGGCTTAATATTTGTCAGTCTGTTGATTTTGAGGATTTCAGCAATTGTATTCAAATCTAGCCCTGCTTGTTATTATAGGCCCTACGTCTAATATCAGTTGTTAACCACTTAATCAACAGACACGGAGTTTGACTTAATTTTGCAACACAAATCGTTTAGAAGCTATTAATATTTTAATGAAAGGAGCCAAGTCGTCGTTGGCGCCTCTCAGCCCAAGGCGAGGCAGCTAATTATTTTACAACGCTTGGAAAAACCGTGGGGCTCCACTATTAGCGTTGCGGCCTTCGGGCCATTCAAGGCAATTACTGTGGCACTGTGCAAATGAAACCAATGAATTGGTCGTTTCTCAGAAATGGGTATCACGGGGATTCTTTTTTGTGGAGATTGTTTAAATTTGGTCTGCACCAGATGAGATTGTCACGTGACCAGGTATGGTGTTGGTATAATAACGACACAAAAATGCATTCATTTTTTTTTGCAGAGGAACTCCAGAAACAGCTCGTGGAACAAGTTGAGTTGAGAAAAAAATTGGAGCGAGAATTCCAAAATTTAAAAGGTATGCAAAAAGGGTGTTATTCTCAAGGGTGATACTTTATTAGCAGAAGTGTGATAAATGAGTGAAAATAGTATGTAGCGCGCACGCGCGCTACATACCGTGTGTGTGTTGTGTGTGTGGTGTGTGTGTGTGTGTGGTGTGTGTGTGTGTGTGTGTGTTGTGTGTGTGTGTGTGTGTGTGTGTGTGTGTGTGTGTGTGTGTGTGTGTGTGTGTGTGTGTGTGTGTGTGTGTGTGTGTGTGTGTGTGTGTGCGCGCGTATTCTCACGTATGTTCATCTGTATGACAAACTTATACCATGTTCAATCTAGAATGTAGTTTTGCATGCTCTTCAGATAACTTCCAGGACCAGATGAAGCGGGAGCTCTCCTACAGGGAAGAAATGGTCCAACAGCTGCAGATTGTTCGAGGTGGGTCTCAGTAAGTTTTATGTAGAATATAGAACTTGGTTTTTTTCATTATTCTGTATGATATTATCTAGTTATCCTCATATTTGAAAGAAGCCTAAGTATATGTGACAATTGCATATTAGAAGATGAACAATTTATATATACATACATACAAAATTAAAACCTTACTGTTCTGTTTGGGATGGGTATTTTCACTACTAAACCATTCTCTAGAAAATAGAATAGACAGCCCATTATGTCGCACTGTATCAGTTACATGCAGTCATCTTAGCTAATAACACAACCCTTTAAAGGATTGGTTTAATGTTACAGCAACACAGCAGTAGTGATAGCCTACACATAATGGCAATCCACGTCAGACAAAGAAAAAGCTCCACCTTTTTTTCTTTTTATTGAATTGTATCGTATTGATATCATCTTATATCAAACTTTGTTAAATGGCCTACATTGTGCAGCGAATTGGCCCAAAGAAAGACTACGACATAAACTGAAAGGTAATTTAATTCACTGCAAAAAGAGCGGACCCATTTAAACCACACAATTATTGTCTTTCATAATTATGCAAGTGCTACTTTTCCATTGGAAATGTCCGAACCAAACAAATTCATCGAGCTGTTCAATGCGCGTCCCAGTGAATCACAGTTACAATTCGGTTTGAGAAAATGAGTTATGGTTGAAATGCCACTCCTAGCAGCTCACGCTGGTCCTCCTTCCCTGTTTCACCCCTAAGATGCTGACCCTCCACCCCTGTACCGGAGCCTGCACCTCCAGCCCCCGTCTGCTGCCGCCCTGGCTGATGGCACGCCGCGGTCGGCTCTCTTCAAGACGGCCAAGAGCAGAGGTCCCCCTCAAGAGTTCATCTACGTTCGCCTCCCATCTGTGAGCCATGGATTACCCACCTACGGACATGCGATTAACTGGAGCACTTGAAGCGAAAGCTTATCACCACCACCACAAACCACCACCACCGCAACTAATCCCAGACCACAAAATCTAGAACTATTTGGAAATCCGGATGATGTCATTTTGACAACATTCTGACATCCAGTCCAATGCATTGATGTTATGAGGCTGCAAAGCATTCAAGAGGCCGACGCAAAGGAATCTCCACATCAGAAGGGTCTCCTCTTAAGATATTCTACAAATATAATAGACTATACAAATACATACAGTATATCTATAATGTGATGATGTGCAATGAATTGTACAATTGTGATATTAAGTTAAATATGTATATCATGATATAGCTTATGTTGTTTAACATATTGTTTCTTGTTTTACATATATTTGTTTTGTATTGATGTCTTTTAATTTTCTTTGTTGCTTAGATTATGTGGCCCATTGTATGTTGTTGACATTAAGCACTTTAAACGGAAACAAAATATGAATTTGACCACTGCTGTAACATTACACCAAATTATGTCATGATACTATCTTTTTAAATCTATATATATTATTTTGATAGAGCACTTATTCACACAATCAGCACCACTTCAGATCTAAGAAAAGACCAAAAGGAGGCGGTGTGTCGCTCAAACAATGCGTTCTTTCTCTGCAGTGTACAGTTTGTTTACACAGGTGAACTATATTGAGCCATTTATACACATGTGTGGTGGAAAAAAAGCAAAGAAATAATGAAACAAAAAATAATCAAAATCTCGCAGGTTTCAGGTTTCAGCGAAATGCTCCAATATAAAATAAATACCCCAATTATGTCTTGCTTTATGTTGTTTAAATAAAACAAGTGATTCACCAACATTCGAATTCACATTCATTGATGTAGCCTTTGATGCTCCTAAACACTGATCACCCTGCCATCACGATCAACAGCATTGATATAATTAAGTTTTGGAAAGAATCACAAAGGCTACGTGTAAACTGCCATCTCATGTATCCCCTTGGCTTTATTTAAACCATTAAACGTGTGTATAATTATGATTATTATGATTATTGTTATTCCTAGGCCTATTTATTTTTTGACACTTATGAAAACAACCCTGGGAGAAGTGATTACCACGGCGATACTGATGTCTCTGATCATCTATCCACGACGACTCTGGGGTTACTCCAGTCCATGTGGGGCCTATGTATCCATGTTGTTGTTATTAAAAATTGGTAGCCACTGACTGTTTAGTCGACTGTCTTTTCTATTTTGTAGTAGAAGCATGACACCTAGCGGTCTTTAGTAGAACACAGGTTACCCCTTATTAGATATAAAGAATGCCTTAACAGGCTTCTATAAGACAACTGCATTAGTGCATGACAAGTCAAGTGGACTTATAATGTTTGACATTGAGTCAGGGCCTGACCTGACCTCATGGTGAAACCTAATTCATCTAAAGGGACGACTAATAGGTATTGATTCCACGTTCGCTCTGATGGCTCCTTTTCCCCAGACACTTGTGAGACAGATATTCACATAATGACAGTGAAGTGATATATTCCCATTTATATTTCTCTCTGGAAATGAACCACCTTTTTGGCATTAGGATGGAGAATTTGTTTGACATTGGGTTCGTGCCAAAATGTTTTTTAATTTTATTTTTATTTGAACATCAGCGAAAAGGGAGGTTAGGAACTTCTTTCCAAGTAATCAACCTTCACCCAAGCTGCAATGGCGTGTATGTGCCTATGCTGTCCTCGCACGTTCTTTTAAGGAAATATGTTCAGGCCTTTTTAAAGGAGAATTAACGTGAGCTTAAACTTCCGTTTAATTGACATCGGCTAAAAACACAATTTGCACAAGCCAAACGAATCAATGTCTGCAAAAAGATGACCGATCTTTGTATTTACAAGTTTGTGATGTATTTCGTTTTGCATGTTTTTAAAGTGATACAGCGTTTTGCTTGTAGGCTTTGTTAACAGATAATAAACATACAGGCATGTTTTTGCTGTCGTTCTTCTGCAGTTTATTTCTTGATTCTGCACTTGATCGTTACAGCTGCAGCTGACTTTAAATTCAAAATTAAGGCACCTGTGGTAGTTATCTCATGCAATAAATAAATAAATAACATGCATTGATAATCGATTTGTGAAAACAATCCAGATAATTTATATTTGTAACAAGCATTATGATTTTTGCAATTTACTCAGCATAGGCCTACTGAGTGATAAGTCAACAAGGAAATTGATAGTTGGAAAGAATGGTTTAAATCAGTTCATATATCAAACGTCAAGCTGTTCTATCGTCATTGTAATTAAGAATTGCATGAACATATTCCTAATTTGAAGAATCTTAAATCAGTTCATATATCAAACGTCAAGCTGTTCTATCGTCATTGTAATTAAGAATTGCATGAACATATTCCTAATTGTGAAGACAATCTGGATGACTTGATCATTAATCGTTGTTGGTAATTGATTGTTTTTTTATCCATTCACTGTTCCTTTATTAATTTATTCATACATAAATTGCCGTTTTCTTTATTTGTAGCCTATTTAATTTCCCTCCCTCCCTGCGGTTTAGGTGCGCAAGGTGAGTTTGTTGTGATATGCTGCCATCTACTGGTTCATGGCTTGAAATGCAATAATCTGAGTTTTGAGCCTCTAAAACAGTTTTTCTCAAGGTATTTGAACGAAAATATGTTAGGTTGTAAACTAATTTACCCTGATTAATTTTTTTATTATAATTTGAATTGTAAAATAGACAACTTATAGGCAAGAGTGACAATAAATCATCAGTCAACTGTTCATCAAAATAATGTAAGTAAACAATGTATGACCT
This sequence comes from Melanogrammus aeglefinus, assembly GCA_900291075.1. Classification (NCBI taxonomy): domain Eukaryota; kingdom Metazoa; phylum Chordata; class Actinopteri; order Gadiformes; family Gadidae; genus Melanogrammus; species Melanogrammus aeglefinus. The sequence continues at coordinate 103,113 of OLKM01000757.1, forward strand.
TGAACCAAAAAATTTTTTTTTAAAAACGCTTTAGCCTCACAATACAATTCTTAATAGGTCCATGCGCAATACAGATTGGCTGAAAAAACATTCCCTCTTGCCATTTGCGCGTCCGCGGCATGGCCACGGAGGGTTCTGCGCGTCCCAGTCATGTGACCAACTTCTATCACGCTTGCGCAAAGAAATACAAGATGGCGGAGAGTGCGGAACTGAAGGTAAGGCGCAGCTTGAAATCATTATAAATTTAATCGGTTGTCAGGCGTTTGCAAGCAAAGTCCTATTTGGACTCCGCGACTAAAGCTTAAGATAATTTTGATTTTGTTAAGTGTTTCATTTAATTTGAAAGAACATGGGAAACATTTTTTAATCTCCAAAAGCCAAAGCCCAGCCAGCATGTTTTTGTTGATATTGAGAGACAAGCTGGTTTGCCGTAACTGTTTACTGTCTGGACGCTACATGCGTTAAACGTTATAATGACTTCATCATCTTCGTATGCGAAACAGACATATTGCTTTCATTCATGGTTATGCCGGACGCTTACTGTCCATTGAGTTATATTTAAGATTTCAGTCACAGAGATGAGATTTCGGTGAGCGCCGTCAGATGACAACTGGGTCGATGTCAGTTATTATCTGATTACTGGCTGTTTTGGCTTCAACAAATCCTCATATTCATTCATTAAGTGCCATACAATTGGAAGCTTCAGCAAAGTTGGTTGACAAAGTTTATTAACGGAGTAAATTATGATTCAAACTGCCGAATGGTGTAGGTTGGTATTTTAGGTATTTTATTTGCTATAAAATCAGACCTTTTTTTTTTTATCGCTGAGTATACATGCTTCATAAAAATAAACTTTTTTTAAACTGGGCATTGCTTTATCACTTTGCTTGATAAAATATAAACAACTACGCAATGTTTGTAACGTTGTCGCAATAGTGTTATTAGTTTAATATTGCAATCAAGAATTCTATGTGTTAAAATGTTCAGATGAATTCCTCTGCAAAGTGTTGTAAAAGTTTGTGCATTTAAACAAGTCAGGACTCAACGAGTCATGAGGGAATTCATCTATCCTACAGATTGGATTTGTTTCAGACAACACTATCAGTAATCCATTACTTCCATTTTAGGCTGCTTAATTTGACTAAATTGTAGCAAGGTTATTGCAGTAAGTGAGCAGACATTTGTCTGCAAATACATTCTCAGTAGTTATTGGGTCTATAGCAGAAACACGTTTCAAATGAACGAGGCGGAGTCAAGCTCAATGCATCTACTCTTTTTCTGAGCTATACCCTGATGTACCGGTACATTTTTTGTTGCAGAAGGTTGTGTGCCCATATTCTTGGTGTGTTGATGGTTCTTCTAGGCACCTGAAGAAAATGTCTCTTCTCATCTGGAGGTCAGAACCTCCTTATGCCTCATTTTATGCCAGAATAACTTGAGACCAATAGCTTTACATTCGTTCTATGAACAAAGTAATCTTACAATTATTTTGATTTCTAGCTAGGGATGTCTACCATTATTTGTGAGACAACAATGACATACTCTCTCAAGGCAATGTCTTCCTAATGCGGTAGGTGTTCAACCATCAGAAAGCAAACATGTCTTAAAGTGATTGTGCATGTTTATTCATAGTATAATTGTATTGCCACAACAAAGTGACCATGGTGGGTCCATCAGCGGGACTCAGAGTATGTCAGAAGTGCTCCCTCTCTCACCTGCACAGCTGCTGCTCCAGCAACAACCTGGCAGTACAAATAAATGTCTGTGTGCCGGTGGCTTATAGGTGGAGACAGTCTATTTGTAGAGCCTGCGGCTAGGTTAATCCCTGATGATACAGGGCCGTCACTGTGCTCCCCTACATCCTCTCTCATCACCTACCTCTTTCTTTCTTCGTCAAAGTCGTTACCACCAGTGGGCCGGCGATAAGTTCTGAGAGTTCCTGACGTCTGCTGAGCTGAAATCACTAAAGCAGTTGATGACTGTTTTCATCTTTGCTCTGTATTTCAAATTGTGTGTGTGAGTCTGTGTGTTCACCTTAAACACAAGCTGGTGTTTTTAGCGTTGTGTAGTGGTGGTGCGCAGTATCACTTTAGACACGACCTGTCTAACTATGTTTGGCACGTTGATAATGATGAGATTTGGATGTTAACATTGCTTTTTAGACTGAAGTAAGAAGTATATGGAGCACACATTGCCAAGTTTTGTAAAATAACACTTTCTCTGACACACGTAAATGCACTGCATAAATTCACCTCTGACGTCCACAACCGGCCACAGTTCAGTTTTCAACTCTTGACTTTAGATTGTAAGCTGCTAGCATGTCATGTATCCAACCTATATCTATATGTAACATATGGACTCCGGAGACCCCAGTGCCGTCAGCCTGGGCTACAGGATTGATGTCCAATAATAGAATCCCTGCTCTTGTCTCCGGAGAAGGGAAACCTGTGGGACCACCGCGGCTTATTACGGCACCCATCAGCTAAACACACTTTAATTATCTTCTCCATAGGCCTCTTTGGTGGGGCAAACGGCGGGCTGGACCCCTGTGCTTGTGTCGTATATGGCTGGCATATTTATGGCTATTTAGTTTTGTAATTTCAATTCATGGTTTGCTGGATTCTGGGTGTGGCTTCACAGTGAAAATAAACATCATGTCTCTTTTCAATTGAAGTGTACATGATCTACTAGCATTGAGTCATATTTTTGTGTGGTAGGTGGAAGGAATATTAGCTTTAGCATTAGCACATCACACATACTGAATAATTAAGCAGCGAAGGATGTAGCCAGAATACATAATATGTTGGAAGACATCAAATGTGAGCCTTTGTTTGCCCCCCCCCCCTCCCACCCTATATTATGTAAACTGTAGAGAATCAATCCAGGTACATTTAAACCTGCTCTGTGTAACTCTTTCAATGCATCCAGCCAGCACTTAGGTTATAGTGGTATATATTTTTTCAATGTTGAATAATCGATTAAGAATACAATATCTCATCCGCAACTCAATTAGGCCGAAGAGATTTTCTATGTAAATCTAGTCTGTGAAGAAAATTATATTTTCCACGAAAGTGTTGGCTGCTGAGGAAAGAGTTACATTGTACAGTTCTGGCAAATATACATGACAAAATACCTCAACAGGTAAACTTGGAAACCCAACTGGCTTTGGACTTTGGTTTGGATGACTTTAATTCAAATATTTGAATGAAAACCCTGGACCCACGAAACATTTAAAATATCAAGAGGAGGCTGTGCGTATGGTGGGGTTTGTTTGTGTCCGCGGGTCCTTTTGTCAATTTGAAGTAATGGTCACTGGTCAGCTCTTAACTGGCCTTTATTAGCCGTTCTATACTGTCCTGCATGTTGGAAATAGAACTCAAACTTTTCCTGCTGTGATGATGGTTTCAGTATACAGGTCATCACACCGGTATGTGTGGAGAAAAGAGAAGCTGTTTGTGAGTGAAAAAGAGACAATGATGGTCATTGTGCAGTTCACCCTTAGAAGTAAGGTGCTCATCATTGGTTAAACCTTGGTACCAGCAAGAAGGTAAAAGTTTCACTTTTGGTTCCTGTGAGTTATTTTCAGTTGTGGGCATCCATCCACACAGCGCTCATTACCCCACCACTAGCTGCTTGTGAACCCCCGCTATCTTGGCTCCACATCACACAGATCCTTTTGGATATCAAAATGAATCAGTTAAAAATGCAAAGCATTTCATGTTGACTCTCTCCTGAGGCAGGCTGGGTTTGGACTAGGTATGCCCGAGGTGTACAGGTAACGTCTTTTGAGGAAACATTCATCTGGGTTGACTCGGTTTTATCTGGCAAGCGAGTATTGTTTTAATGTTAAAGAGGGGATTTTTTGGTGTTCTTGGTGTTGTTTTTGGCTGTCAATTGTTTATCTGTTGTATGTGAAAGAGAGTTTCCTGTTCAGTCCCATGAAGTCTCCTGAAGGCTGATACCTGATGGCGGCCAGGACAGTGTGCACTGGCCTAATTCGTACTGTAATGTAAAAACCTGGCCATCCTTTAACCGTGTACTTCCATGGGATCTGTATGCAGATGTACAGCAAGAGACATGGTTATATAGAGTAACCAATCGCAATCAGTGACTGGGTGGGGGGGAGGAGGACAGTGAGTAAACTGGACGGATAGTGAGAGAGAGGGAGAGAGAGAGCTAGAGACATGAATGGGTAATGTAGGGCTGGCAGTGATTGGGAAAGCGAACGGGCAAAGAGAAAGCCTAGAGAGACAGTGAGTGAGACAGAACGAGAGAGGCGTGGGTGTGGGGCTGGGGGTACAGCAGAGCCCCAGACTGAGCTGGATGGTTAAGAGGATGGGGGATGGTAGTAGAGTGGAGCTGGGGAGGGGAGGGGGAAGACTGGCTCAAAGAACAGCGGGAGGAGAAGCTTTTATGCAATAGCCAGGTAGTGCACAGTGCAACCCCCCCCCCCCCCCCCATCACACACAATCACAGAGAGATGCGCGCACGCACACGCGCGCACAACTAGTATTCGCAGGCAGCTCTTCTGCAGAGCCTGTGACTGCAGTGCACTATACTATATAAATATTTCTTTATATTTTTGTTTTATTGGACATTTAGTTCACATTAGGGGTGCAATGGTGTTGTGTAAAATGAACCCTGCAACTGATTTTAGAATGAGCTCCAAAGAGCCGCTAAAGAATACAGAAATGCGCTAAATGACAAAATCAGCACATGCGTAGTTGCGGCAACATCACAGGTAGGCGCACCTCATTGACATCAGGCTAAAATAATTTCTGTCCCAATTAACTGTTATTAAAACACTCAGGGCTTTGCATGCGGCGCCATTTCTTTGCCGCCTTACACTCTGACAGCAGGAAGACATTATGGAGGCCCAGGACGTCTGTGTACCACATTATTGGACCACGTCCACATTATTAATGTAGCATGCATATTGTGCTCTACACTGTTACTTGCCATTGTGTTGTATCCATATAAAGCCCACTCATACCTGCAGGGGGCTTTTCACTTCAGAACAAGGAGATAACGGCTCCTTTTAAGTTTCAACTTTATATGTTAGAGCCACTTTATTACCAACTAACAAATGGAAAAATAGCGATGCACCGATTCTTGTACTGTACATCGGTCTCTGCCGATATTTCCCTTGGAAATTGCCATCAGCCTTCCAGCAAATACAATGATATTCATAGATGGCAGGGAACATTGATTATTGGTTGTGTCACATCAACAAATTGTTATTTTCAGTATTGGTTTTACCTATTTAAATGAGATTCTGTCCCTTTATTAATGAACCTGTCCAGAACATGTAAACCAACACGCCAGCAACCTCCTTGGAGAGCCAGTGAGTTAAAACTCTTTTACACCACACCACGTACTAGAATTATAGGTGCCATTACAGTGATTCATGCATCAAGGTCCAAAACCAATGATCTCTGGTTACTTGAGAATGGCAAAGAGAATAGTCTTGCCCCACATAATAACGCCCACAACCACAACACGGCGGCCACATACTGTAGACAATAACATCTGCGTTGATGCTAGCGCTATAGCAAGCCTGAAAATGGACACTTTACTTCCATTTTTTTCTAGTTACGTACAACACAAATTACCATTCAATGACCAATTAGTTGGATGTATACCGGTCATTTCTTGAGACACTGGCACATAAGAAACATGCTGCTTTTCGTCTTCCATGAAAGGCACATTGGGACTGGGACACGACAGGGTACCCCGCTGGAAGTCGGTGGGATAGATGTGTTGTGCATTGTGGTCCTGTTTCTCCAGTCCTTCTATGGCATCCCACTTGGTGTGTGATTTTTTCCTCCCTAACAGCAGCGTTTGTTTGTGGTGCGTTTGGAAAGACTAGTTTTCTCTCGCCTCTTTTTGTTTTTTTTACATATAGTGTCTCTCGTCTGCTCTTTTTGGTCCTTTCCTTTGGCACGTCTGTCCCCTTTTGTGTGTGCAGGCCCCTGTGTGTCTGGCCATGGGTAAAGAAGTGTTCCTCCTCAGGATCAAATTGTATCTGTGTACGTGCCTGTTACTGTGTGTGCAAGAGGGTGCATGTTTAAATGTGTGTTTGGGGTGAGGTTGAATGTGCCAGTGTGTGTGTTTCTTTCTATCAATCTGCCGGTCTGCTAGAGATAGTAGTTAGCTACTTAACTTAAAAACAAATTGATGTTTTGATTAAAATGTCAGATTGAACGGCTTTAAACATCCAATCCATCTTATAGGGACAGTCCAAAAAGTGCTAGCAGCAGAATTTTAAGATGCAATTTGCAAAATCAGTTTATGGTTTGAACTTCCCCTGTGAACCAGTTGTTCTGTACTAAACTAATTTGGATACAAACCAGTGAGTGATCTTGAGCATGTAAATGAGTAAAGTGAAGACTAATACCCGTGAACATCTTAACCAGTTTGCTTGATGGAAACCAGTGAAAATCGAAATGAGTTAATCAGTAAAGCCGAACCTAAGTTTCAACCAGGGAACATCTGAACCAGACCTGGGTATAAACCAGTGAAGATGGAAACCAGAAGGGACTTGGGCTCCAGCCTGTCTTGTTATATCAAAGCACACCGCCACGCCCCTCGCCTCCTCTCATTACAGCACTTCAGAAAACATCAAAGATTGCAGCTCTAAGGTGTGTGTGTGTGTGTGTACACACACACACACACACACACACACACACACACACACACACACACACACACACACACACACACACACACACACACACACACACACACACACACACACACACACACACACACACACACACACACACACACACAAGCTATCCCATTTCTCGTAGTAACGGTACGGTATCATGTTTTATCTACGCGTCCCTAATGCTACCTTATTCCTGGGCTGAGAGTGGGACCGGCTGACCTGTCATTGAAAGCAAGAGTGTCAACAACACGAAAGACAAGCTAATAACTGTCAATCTACCACAACAATAATAATGTATTTGTAGTTAAAAAATAATAATTGCAAATTGAAACCTTATGCAATTTACATTTTAGTGCGTGAGTCTAAAAAGCCATTGAATTATAAGCATCGAATATTTATGCATTGAAATAACGTATCTGAATTTTTTGCGTCTGAATTGAACTCTGTTTTCAGAGTTAAAACCTTTAAAAAAATTCAATATGCAATATTCAGATGTAAAATTCGACTTAATATTTCAAACGTCCCCATATTCAACATGCCAAGTTCAGCTGTAAAATTCAATGTATGAAATTCAGAGTTAACATTGGGAGACCCAAGGAAGAACAATTGATCCTAGATGCTAGACTGCTATCAAGCAGGGAGAGCGAGCAGCAATAAGAGCGTCACTCGCTGGATACCCGACTCTGATGCGGGAAGGCATGTGCTAAGCAGGTTTTAGCCATGTCCAACGAAAACGGCTGAGATGATGCCTTGATGGGTCCTTCCGTTATGCCACCACAGAGGCATATGAACCATTTTGCCTCAGCAACTCAAGGTTCTATTTCCCGATGTCACAGCCGTTGCTGTTGGACATGGCTAATACCTGAACTCTGCACATGCCATCCCGCATCATAGTCAGGGATCCAACGAGAGACGCTCCTTGCTTGACCACGATCTAGCATCTCGATTGCTCTTCCTTTGGTCCCCGGGTGTTAAAAATGAATTGCATGCATATAATTTTGCAGCTGAATTTGGCATGTTGAATTTGGGGACGTTGAGAATATTTAAGTAAAATTTTATGCATTGAGGTTTACATCTTTACAGCAGAAAAAATTGATACGTTATTTATGGGATTTACGTGATTAAAATTCAATGGCTTTTTATTTCAAAATCCGATGAGACAGATATACTTCAATATGTCTGCGTCCAGTTTGTAAAAGTGTAAAGCAACTTCATTGTGACCGCTTTCAGCTGTCCATTGCCCATAGACACCACTTGAATGACTCCCACCCACCAGTTGCGCTCTCAGCCTTTCAGGTACCGAAATTTGAAAACGATTGATTTTGGTACCGAACCCGAGACAGAAGTCAAACTGCATTGGTGAAAAAAATACATATTTTCTTATTATTGGGTCATTAACAGCAACCCACGGCTGCTTAAGCCTTTCAAAACTTACAGAGCTTTGAGTTAGTAGGGTTAAGCTCTTTTAAGTGTTTTGACTCATTAGCCAACAGAATAACAAAGAGGGGCATTTTATGTGATTTGGGGTCCCAGCGTCAATCAACATCCAACTCATTTAATCCTAACTAGAATGGCAGGGTTGCAGTTGACAGAGGCTTTGCGATATACACCTGTATACACCACTATTAAAAACCTACATAGACATTATTCTTATCTATTGTGGATTGAAAAATTTGCCGATTTCCATTTGCCCATTTTTATCAAACATGCCCAAATTCCTGGTATAAAGGAACACGACGGGGTTTCTTAAGATAGTGAAAGGTGCTGCTGGGGGTAATTTCCTCAAAGCAAATCCAAATCTTTTTCTTAAGTACTTCCTTTTGTTGGAGCACAGCCTTAAAGACAGCTTTTGTGATTATTTCTGTACTTCTCTTTTGGTTTGAATTCCCCCCCTGATTATTCTCACTATGAATAACATGGATTCATGAAGTTGACTGAGACATAACAATAATTTCATCGGTCACTTCTCAGACGAGTGTGTCCTTCCTTCCTCCCTCATAGCCCCATATAACTCCCCCACAGTGCCAGCACACACACTCAGCTCCTCCCTTCTACTGTGTTTTCCTTGGCGCTGTAGAGAATTTAATTTATTTTAGTCTCTCTCTCTCTCTCTCTCTCTCTCTCTCTCTCTCTCTCTCTCTCTCTCTCTCTCTCTCTCTCTCTCTCTCTCTCTCTCTCTCTCTCTCTCTCTCTCTCTCTCTCTCTCTCTCTCTTCCCCCCCATCCATTGTCCCATTCTCTTATCTTCCCTTCTCTTCCTCCCCTTTTACTTCTTTTCCAAATGCTTGCACAGTATGCTTTGACTAGAGACAAATGTCTCTAGTCAATAACACACACAAAATCCATTCATTTGTGATTTTGAAACGCAACAATGTTTGTAGTTCTCTCTGGATTATTGCCAATGTAATGAAGACCTGTGCTAGGCTGGTGGCTGCCCTCGTTTAGGTTCCAACAGAACTAACCACAAACATTGCAGGGGACTTAATCCTCGGGATGGGAGATGGATTACCATTGGACGGTATGTCACAGTACCAAACCTCCACAGAAGCATGGTGATGGAGTAAAAGAACGGTCTGCTGTAGAATTTCATTATTTTCCATTGTTTTGTTTACTATTGGCAGGTCCTCTGCGTGACGTGCAGCATCAACTCAAACCGTGCAACGTCATCTCAAAGCATAGTCGATAGTACGGTTGATGAGAGAGCAACAAATGACTAAAATCAAAAATACTCGGTGTACTCCGGGAGCTGAACTGCGGCCGAATCCGGCTGCGGAGAGCTCGGCGGCAAGTCCGTCAGCTCAGCTCCCGGAGTACAATCCCTTTCTCCTCCATGTCGCGGTTCATGGACTTCAGAGAGTCAAGGCCAAAGTTCCTTTCCCCCAATTCCTCTCAACCATGGCCCCCCCCACTAAGAGTCTTTACTTGTTGTTGAAGTGCCAGAGACGTCAGACGCAGTCTTTATGATTCATAATATCATCCGAGGTGCACATAGCTTTAGGCCATGATATTGGATGCAATATTATAAAAATACCCATATATGATATTATTATTATTATATTATATTACTTGATATATATATAGAGCTCCAGGAGTCCACAAACGGCAACAATCCCTTCTCCTCCTTGCTGTGGTTCAGTCTGACAGCTCATTGGTCAATGGGCAGCAGCTCATTGGTCAATGGGCAGCAGCTCATTTGCATTAAAGCTACAGACACCAGAAACAGCGCATTCTGAAGGGACTGAAACAGAGGGGAATAGCGGTAGGCAAGATTTCTTTTCTATTTTATTTTATATTTCCAGTGAAACAGCTTCAAAAACATGTTTTCTAGAACTCAAATACTATGTTTACTTGTTGGGAAAACACCATAATATGTCTCCTTTAAGAATAATATTTGTCCATGTTTTGATAAAAGATTGAACCAAAGCAATGCTCAAGACTATCATATTCTACTGGTGGAGCTGGGGACACTAACCTTTTAATTTGGTAGCACCCTAGCAAATTTGTTTGCACACATTTTATTTTTTTCATCTCACTTGAAATCAATTCTAAAATGTTTTTATTGCATAGATGGCTTTTTTTTTTACAGCAATTGCCTCGACATATTTTTCCAACTAACCATCTATTTGCTCTTCTCTTTCTATAAAAAAAAATCTCTACCTAAAAATAATAACAATTTATTTCCTTCTGTCAGCCAGAATAGCGTATACGGTATATAGCAATAGCATACAGTCGCTCTATAACTTCCAGCAGCGATCCTTACCATCCCTCATATTATGCACAGAACAAGACCTATAAATCAAACCTCTGATGAGGGTTGTCCTTCCAACTACTGCCGAATGCGTATGCAACCTAGGAAAAATTACCCTCAAATCGATTTGCGATTTCCAGTGTCCAGTTAACCAAGAAATCCGGTTCCGTGAAGACGGGGGATTTTACCCCCTCGGTTTTACATAGGCAAGACATTGAAATTGCCGGCATGCCAAGCCGCGGCCGAACCAGCTTGGCAGTGTAAAGATGATTATTGTCGAGGTATGTTCAGGTTTTGGTTATTTTGAATATCAATGAGATGCGAAAAATGACTGGGCTGGAAACCCCATAAAGATGGCAATAGCAGTAGTGGCCAACAATGCATCCACATGGACATTTCGGTGGAAAAAAGCTCACTCTGCCACCTCATAAACGGTCTCACGGATACGCGAAACCTGGCCAACCCTTGGGTCCAAAGACAAACTATGTTAGTCGCCTGCTTGACCAAGTGCTCAGGGTAACTCAAATTCTTCCCATAGCCCAACCGCCCCCACTGTGTTGGCTTCAGATGGCTTGAGACCCCCAAACCTCACAGATTTGGCCACTGAAAAGCATGATTGAAAAGAGCTTGACACCCGATGAGGATGACTCCCCCACCGCGGGAGCATGAAGAGAACCATCCTCCAGAACCTCTGTGTCAAGTCTCCTGACACAGGAGAAGAAGTCCTGCTGGTGATCACAGCTCTGGACCCATGCTTCAAAAGCCCCCCTCAACTTCACAGAAAGAGGGTTTATTTTCTCAAAGATCATAGAGAAAGCCGTGGATCACCTCAAACAATAAAATCCACAGGTAATTTAAATCAACTCTTATCCTTCGAAATAATGATCCATAACTGCAAAATGGAATAGAAGACTATAATCCGATAAAACAAAATGCGTTAGTGTTCGCACTTCATAATCGCTAGTGTACCGTCAGTTCAGAATGCTAAAGGTATTTTTAAATAAATAAGTTACATTTTTTCAAAGTAAACGTTGGCACAGCCTCAAATATACTTTCACTTGGATTTGTTTGTTGCTGTTTTTGTTTTGTTTTTAACCTAAAGGGCCTGATTTCTTTAAATGTTTGTTGCTAATTAGCCCCTTGATGAAAGCTACAAATCACCTGCAGTGATGGCCAACTTCAAAAATCCCTGATTTGAACGATGAATGATATGATACGGTGCTTTAGTGTGTTTTGATAATTTCTCTTCTTATTGAAAGCATAGCCTTTATCTTCAAACTGATTTGGTTTTGAGTGTTGACTAGCGACCACATGAAAAAGAGAAAACGGCTCAGAGCTAGCACTCCTGAATAGCCCTGTTTGAGAGAGGGCAAGCATTCCCAAAACGGCAATCTGAAGCTAACGTGATTCAATACCAAGATAACAAAATAGTTAGGGGGATCCTGCCATATTAAGTTTCTGTGTTTCATTGTCAGCTTTGTTTTCAGTTTTGAGTGTCTCAGACGTAGTGTCTTTTAAAAAAATTACATTGTTGCCCTTCTTTTTCAGATCTGTGAGAAAGGTAAAGGCGCAAAGATTAGTGAGAGAGGAGCGCTTGTCCACCTCCTGCTATTAAGGGATGAAAGAAAACAACAACTCTCCTCCAGCCCTCAGACCTCATTTTTTTTCAAGCAGTTGAGCCAGTGCAGGCAGCAAGAGGAGTGGTTAGGGAAGTGAATCCCTACAGGACACTGCCTTGCATTCCCCTCACCAGCACTTCACTTGAATCTTGGAAAGTAAATGCACATGCATACCCTTGCTGTCCCCGCTAGCCATGTTCTGTCTGCTATCTCTGCAACATCAGTGCCCGGCCAAAGTTTATTTTCGACAGCTAGAGACAAAGTGACCACACAAAGGTCCCTGTTAAAACCTAAGATACAGATTTATTAATGGTGGAATTTGTTCGTCAATATATAACTTTTGTCATTGTATTACAAGGAAACTAGACTTGATATTTCTTAAGTTGCCCTTGGATTTTTTGATTTGATTTTGTTATTCTAGTAGTGGTTCTCTGTAGCCTGAACTTTATTATTAGGTGGAACCTTTTTAAATTATATTTAAACTTGCACTTCGACTTTCATCAGTCCACTGCTTCAGGAATTGGCAAAAGATATTTGCTGTAATATTTGTTTCATGGCTTTAATAAAAATGTCAGTCAATATTACTCTGTAGTTTACTGCTCACTGTACCATACTGTGAACCCTATACCATGGTATTTAGTGACCATGGCATTTAGTGATGAATGAGTTAATGGAACAGTCCCATCCTAACTTAACTGGTCATTCCCACAGTAAAATCCATACACTTTGTTATCGGCTGTTTGGCTCCCTCTCTAGTGATCAACCCAAAATCTGAAAATTGGCAAGATATTATTTTCAAACTGAGGTTAGTCTGGCGAAAAGGTAACATGTCATTTCCGGGAAATGAAAGGTGTGAACGGTAGCATTACGCTTAACAGCCGTGACTATACAGCAGTGAGAGGTTCTCTGTGGCTGTCAGAAATGAGGTGTGGACTCTGCTTGGAGGCAGTTGGTAGTCCCTCTCTCATCATGAGATAGCACATTCAGCTTTCCAGCTCCTATACAGGGCAGCAGGCTCCTGGTCTGTAGGAAATACAACAGGGTTGTAGTTTAGACGGGAAGAATATAGGAAAGTCGTATACTGGGGCTAATTCACTTATCCCGCCACCCTCTTTAATTTCTCTCTTAGTTTGTATCTTTGCTTCATGTTGACCTGTAAAGTGCCTTCAGGTGCTTTGATAAGCGCTATAGGAATCGTATATTGTCATTCTTATAATTATTATGTCCCAATGAGGTAATTTGTCTGTACTGTCCGTGTTTTGTGTGGATATTAATCTTGTGTCAGGGTCTGTGTGTTAGTTTCTCTGTCTCGTCAGACGGTCAGAGGGTAGGTCCTCTTTCTCCACATTCTTCTGTGTTATCTTGCTGTAGATTTTTCCTTCTTTTTTTTTCTTCTCTGTCTACAGAAATGTATCCCATCTGCAGTGTGGTGGATGGCTGCTCCTTTGTGTTTGCTTGCATTCATGGGCGTAGAAGATGCAGTCTTGCTCTGTGTGTGTGTGTGTGTGTGTGTGTGTGTGTGTGTGTGTGTGTGTGTGTGTGTGTGTGTGTGTGTGTGTGTGTGTGTGTGTGTGTGTGTGTGTGTGTGTGTGTGTGTGTGTGTGTGTGTGTGTGTGTGTGTGTGTGTGTGACTTTGGGAATGTGCTTTCATGTGAGCCAGTGTTTGTGTGTATATGCAAATTGTGTGTTTGTGTGTGTGTGCGTGCGAGAGAAGGAGGGCGGCCCCTATCATTATTGTGCTTTTCCTTCTTTTCGTCTCCCTCCCAACCCCCACCTCCACCTCATCCATATTTCATAGAACCGGCCATCTCTGTCGCCAGCAGGTGTATTTCTCGGTCAGATATATATAGAACCATAATATCATGGTGTTTTTCCTTTTCCTTCTACCTGCTCCATCTACCACATGCTTTGGAGCCAGAAGAATGTTAAACGATCCCAATCACACCATAATTACATCCTGAAGGTCCTCAAACCTCACGTCCTGTCAGTCTGTGCTATTTGGTTTCCATCTCATCAGTGAGAGTGATGTATTGGTATCTGTGGTCGGGCTACAGCCGGTGTGGTTGGCAGCTTGCTGCCCAGAAGGCTGCTACAATCCCTGGCCCTTCTGTCCCCCGATCCTACCTGAAGACTTTTAGTTTGAATGTTTAATGCATACAGCTTTTCACCTTGTCTGTGTGTTATGGATGTATCTGTTTGCATGCAGATGTTTCGTGGGAGTGTGCTCGCATATGTGTGTGTGCGCGCGTGTTTGCCTGTCGGCTCTGTATGTATTTTTTCAGACAAGGCGTTGTATTTATACCGTTTACAGTGGCTGCTGTCAGGGCAGCATTTACATCAACATCCGCCCAAGACTGTGTGGTCAGCTGTGGTTTAGTGCACCCCTCCCTTTATCCGTCCCCAAACATACACACGTGGAGATATACACTGAGATAAACAGACACAACCCAAAACCCTGTCTAGGGTAGGACCCTGATAGGGGGTTGTGTGTCTTATCTGAGATTCCATTAGCCATATCAGTGTGTCTATCACGTTGTCATAAAAACACCAGCAAGTCATCTGAAGCACACATTGACATGTATGTATTGACATGGGTTCTCGACTGGGATCCATGTGTGAGGGAGAGAGAGAGACTGAGAGAGATGAGCAAGGGAATGGAAGAAGATACAGAGGGAGTGCCAGAGAGAAATTGAGGGAATGCGGTAGAGAGAGAAAGGGGGGGTGGGGGGGGGTTGCAATAGGGAAATGGAGAATGAACAGAGACAGAGTGAGAGATAAGGATGACTGACAAATAGAGAGTATGTTTGGTGAAGCAAGTTCGGCTGACTGGACCTCAGTGTGTTCCAGCTTCTCTTTCATTCAAGAGACTGTTGGGTGGTCTCATGCTTTGGCTCGGACCTCCTTCTTTATCCTATTCATCACGCATCCAACATCAGCGGTTCAACAGAAAGTAGGGATGTCATTTCCCTGTGAAAAAAACGGTTTAATCTTGATACTCTTGTTCATATTCCCTAATTCTCTATCTCTAACCCCTGCCTTCTTATCATTGGCCTGAATGAATATAAATGCACACCAAATTCAGATAAGAAATCACCAACAATCATTTAGTTGTTGGAGCTATGAAGAGAAATCACGACAGACTATCGTTAATGGAGTATTTTGTATAAATTGCTTACAGAAACTACCTTCAGAAATAGGAGTGTCTATAGATGTACCGGCTACAATTTTTCATATTTGTCTACGCTTTATTATTAGAAGCCTCTCTCCACGGATAGACCACAGAGAACCTCTGGAAGAGGGAATACTGCCACATCAAGTAGGGTCCAAAATGAATACTTGCCACCAGCCAACGGCGGATAGACTTGACCATGTGGCAGGGGTACCTGAAAACAATGCTTAGCTGGTCGGTACAAATATGAGAGCAAACGTTGGACCCGTTCAGGTCAGAAAGCAACCAGTTCCTTAATGAAAAGGTGGCGACGACCCATCATCCGTCACGCCTCCTGCTTAATAGACTGACTGAGCACTGCCCTCCTCCCTATCTATCCCCGCTCCAGCAAATGGTGATGAGCCTGCGCGTGTCGGAGCTGCAGGTACTGCTGGGCTACGCCGGGCGCAACAAGCACGGACGCAAGCACGAGCTGCTAACCAAGGCCCTGCACCTGCTGAAGGCCGGCTGCGGCCCCGCCGTGCACGTGAAGATCAAGGAGCTGTACAGACGCCGCTTCCCCGCCAAGATGGTGTCCCCCTCGGAGCTGGCCCCGCCCGTGCCGCACCGCCCGGGCTCCGGGCCCGGGGGAGGGGGTGCGGCGGCCCTGCCCGCCGGCCTCTCCCAGCTGGCCTATGAGGGGCTGGGCGGGGCCCCGTCGCCGGCCGCGCTCCTGCCGCTTACCCTGCTGGGCCCCGGGAAGCATGAGCTGAGCGGCCTGCCGCCGCACCACCACCTGCCCGCCTCGGCCTCCCTGCACCCACTGCACCCCGACGTCAAGCTGCAGAGGCTGCCCTTCTACGACCTGCTGGATGAGCTCATCAAGCCCACCAGCCTAGGTGAGGCTCATGGAGCACGTGTGTGTGTGTGTGTGTGTGTGTGTGTGTGTGTGTGTGTGTGTGTGTGTGTGTGTGTGTGTGTGTGTGTGTGTGTGTGTGTGTGTGTGTGTGTGTGTGTGTGTGTGTGTGTGTGTGTGTGTGTGTGTGTGTGTGTGCGTGTGCATGCATTAATATATATTTTTTAATCTAAGTTAGAGAGATATATCTATTCAACAGATTCGGCTACCAAAGAGTAGAGTTGGTTGGTATTTCTTGCATACCTAAGCCATAAGGTCTCAATGGTTGCAATGCATATGTTGAAATTGTTTCAATAAGCACCTGTTGATGTACACATTGTTCCGTCTGTTTGTGAGGGGCCAAGCAGGAGAGACTAGCCTGTAGCTCCACTAACTGCCTTAAAGGTGACATATAATGGCGCATTTCCACCGGCGGCTGTGGGTCGGTTCGGTTTGCAAAGGTGGGGCGCGGTTCGCGTTTCCACCGCCAAAAGTGGGCGTGGTCCGGACTGAGTCGTGATGAGCCGCACTCGTACTCCTCCGTTGGGGTACTGAGACGTCTGAAATGGTGCCAACAAGTTTGAGCTGTTGATTGCTCAACAGAATCTTCACTTTCTTTTGACGGGGGAAAATAACAAAAAAACACAGTACCTGCAAGGTATTTCTGGACAAAGGCGAAAGCTTGGTTTATTGAAGAAAATGTCGCGCAAAACTTTGACGTCCTTCACGTTCATTGTTTTCCTTGGATTTATTAGCAGGCTACACTGTGTCGGGCTGTTGGTAAGCATCGTGAGGTCACGATGCTTACGTAGCTGCCGAGGCTTTTGCCATCCGGCTTAAACCCCCCCCTACCATAAGGGTACTGTCTGCGTGTGTCGCCGTGAGCTGGGCCAAACCGCACCTTCACTACTGGGCTGAGGCGGGCCAAAGCGCACCCACCGGTGAAAATGCGCAATTATACCACCAGGTGTGAGTGTGATTAGCCATGGTATAATATGTCGCCTTCAAGCTGGTTTGCGGTAGGTCGTGGCAGAGTGACTTCCACCGTTCTATGTCAACAGAAGAAATGGGATTAATTTCTTGCAATGCAAAACCTTTCTTTGTTTGGTTATGGTCTCAGTGGCTAGGTTATGTATCTCCAAGTCCTGGTTGAGAGTTTTATTTCATTAAAGGTTATTTAGAATTGAATATGAGTTTTGGCCAAAGTCTAGTGCAAGGCTGCTATTCATGTCCCTCAAACATTGATTGTTTCCTCCATCGGTTGCGAAAATTGACTAGTAATGCCGAGTGGGTCTCTCTGTAGAAGGTAAGTCTACACCCTCAGAACGGTTGTGTGTAAACCAATGGCTGACTGCTTCCATATTTATGATATGAACTCAAAACCATCACAGTGTGATTTTTGTTGACTGATCCACATTATTCTGTCAAATTAAAGCCAACGCATTGCATGAAGCAAAGAGTGCATCAGTATGAGGAGGAACTGGTCCGGAGCCTCTCCATCAGCACCATGGGATCTCTGCTCCTCTCCCCGTATCCATCCTCTCGTGTCTCTGATCCCTCTGATAACTTTGTTTATTACACGGCTCTATTGAATGCTCCTCTCTGATTGGTCCAGCGCTGCGTTCTGCGGTCTGTTATTTCTGTATAACGGACCGTCGTCATGTATAACAGACCGTTGCTAGGGACAGCGTCATGTAAATAGAAACTTTACCGATCAATCCTTGTCACGTACACGTCCCATATCACAGGACAACAACGCCCAATTCAATATAAATATGCTACTAAATAAAAACTTTACCGACGAATCCTTGTCGCTGCTGAATCATTGTGGGTTATTATCTATTGTTTATTATTTATTTCACTCGTAAAGCCGTGTAATAAGCGGGATAATGTATAGTTAGTCGGTTGTTATGGAGAAATAAACCCCTTGGAACCCTCCGCTTCGCGTCGGGGTTCCATACAACCTGTCGGGGTTTATTTCTCCATAACAACCTCCGAACTATACATTATCCCTTACATATTATTGATCCAAACATCATGAAATGGTCTTTCAGTTAATCTGTTTCTTTACTGACTGACCATGATAAATGGGTTAAAATCAGAGTGCCTCTCTCTCCTCTTATCTATTTTACTTCTGGTCACTCATTTGGACTGTTCTCTTCTTGCAGATGTTTTTTTAAGGAGAGTTTATCTGTGCCAGCTCTTCATCCAATTAGTGGCCTCTAGGTGTGCACAACTTCCATAGCACCGGGCCCTCCTACCCCACCCATCAATCAATCAATCTTATGATCACTATTTGTATTAGACCGTTATTTCCCTCTCGACGTTTGCGCCATTTAGCTGCGACCGCTTGGAGGTCATGTGAGCTGCTGACCGTTAACGGTCTTGGAGCGTCCAGTTCTTCTCTCTCAATAATCCTCTCTCTCAACCTTTTTATTTTTTATAATTGGCTTCTCAATGCCCACTTGGCTGTCTTACTGTCTCCCTCTCTGTCCCCCGTCCCCCACCTCTCTCTCTCCCCTCCACCCCCTCCCTCTGAGACAGGTGCGTCTACCCCCAGTCAGGTCTGGCAGACATTATTAAACAAGCCCTGCGCCGTCTCTCACGCTACTTCAAAGACAAGGATGCCTAAACTGCCTCAACAAACTCGGTAGTGCACTGTGTTTATATCCGGAGATTAGGCAGACCCTGCCTCGATAATATGTCTCTGGGCCTCTTTGTTTACCAAAACGTGAACTGGTAGACCTGTCTTCTCTCTTGTCTCCAGCAGTGGTGGGCTGCAGGAAGGAAGTATGGTTGACATCACATAAATATATATATCTTGTGAAAGTACGGTACTCTTAATAGCAGCAAGAAAAAGGCACAACCAGGCACAGGGAGAAACGGACAAACAGGACAGATGGTTTCAAAGTAAGAAGGCTAACTTAAACAAATGTTTTCTCACGAGAGGTTGAGGTTTAAAGCAGCAACAGACACTGATTGGCCGACGGCGAAGAATGCAGCAATATTGAACAAGCGTTGAACCGGTTCATCTTGAAATCAATGCGATAGAGCCTAAACACCTATATTTTACAGACACTAAATATTTGCAATAAGACGTATAAAATAAGAAATACTAATTTGCATGGTAGGGTTAACCAATTGCAAGCACAGTGCTATTGGGGGTGTGTTGGAAAAGTGACACTATTTTGACTGAGCACCCTGCGCATACTGGGGTGTAACGCTGATGTTGTAACCTTTTTTGGGGTGGCAAAACGTCTCTTTTGTCTGTGCAAGCACACCATGCTCTGGTATACAGTATCAAGGCCGAAAGAATCCAACCTTCTCTGTACCTTCACACCTTGATATTGATCAGCAGGAGCCATGTTTGGGTGAAATATTCATCGGGAGGCATGTTGGGATGAATTTCCGGAGCCTCAGAAATGCCGCGCAAATATATGTGATGTGTACCTTTTATACCGCATTAGCATTTTAATGGAGTTGGAGAGCACCCTGTGATTAATTTGCCTGCGGCTTCATGTACAAACATGCTGCCAGCAGTTCTGTCATCACACAGTGTGTTTGTCTCAATACCTCCTCATTCTCTCTGCCAGTCTCTCTCTCCTCATTCTCTCTGCCAGTCTCTCCCTCCTCATTCTCTCTGCCAGTATCTCCCTCCTCATTCTCTCTGGTAGTCTCTCCCTCCTCATTCTCTGCCAGTCACTCTCTCATTCTCTATGCTAGTCTCACTACCCTCATTTGCTCTGCTTGTCACCCTCATTCTCTCTGCAAGTCTTTCTGCTGGTCTCTCCTCATTCTCTCTCCTTGGTCCCTGCTAGTCTCTCTTTTATTCTCTCTGCCAGTCTCTCTCCTCGGTCTCTCTGCTGGTCTCCCTTCTCGGTCTCTCTGCTTGTCTCTCTCTTCTCATTCTCTCGTCCAGTCTCTCTCTCCTCAGTCTCTGTGCTAGTCTCTCTCCTCAGTGTCAATGCCATTCTCTCTCTTCGCATTCTCTCTGCCAGTTACTCTCTCCCTATTCTCTCTGCCAGTTACTCTCTGCCTATTCTCTCTGCTAGTTTCTCTCTCCACAATGTTCTCTCCTGTAACTCTATGCTAACCCTCTCTCTACTTCTCTTTCATTCTCTGCTAGTCTCTCCATGTTAATATCTCTCCTCTAAATCTCTGCTTGTCTCTCTTTCTCCTTATTACTTCTATCTCTACATGTCTCTCTGTTCTTTTGTTCTGCCTCCTCTCAGCTTGTTTTCTGCTTTATGCTCCCTCTCTAAAAAAGGAAAGAAAATTGCAACGCAGAGTATTGAGGTCTAATACGCATGAATGTAAAATCTGAATTGTGTACACACACACACACACACGCACACGCACACGCACGCACGCACACGCACACACACACACCACACACACACACACACACGTTCGCACACACACACACACACACACACGTTCGCACACACACACACACACGTTCGCACACACACACACACACACGTTCGCACACACACACACACACGTTCGCACACACACACACAAATGTGCACATACGTATAAAGCCTAGCACCAACTTACTTATTAACATTTAAATAAATGATAATGCACACTTCAGTTATTAACAAACCAAGAGAGAGGGAAAGTATGAGCAAGGTTGTTATAGTGCTACTTTTAGGTATGAGTATGAAGGGGGGGGGTGGAAAGGGAGGGAGGAGAGTGAGGGAGGGAGAGGTGGTATGGAGAGTCGGAGGGAGGGAGGACAGGGAGGGAGGGAGGGCAGTAGAGGGAGGTGGGAGAGTGCAGAGGGAGAGTTGGAGGGAGGGATGGTGGAGAGGGAGGCTGGAGAGTGGGGGAGAGAGGGGAGGGACAGTAGGAGGGAGGGTTGTGCAAGGGAGGGCGGGATGCTGCGATATACTGTCAAGACAAAACGCCTGGGAAAGATGATGGAGCTCATTTCTGGAGGCTGAAGATTTGATTGGCTGCAAATGAATAATAGACAGCCCTAGCTTTGAGGAGAGGAGCCTCTTTATTATGATAATGATAGAGTCATAATGAAGCCCACTGGTGAATAGTTATTTATCCTTTTATCCACTGTCTGTCTTCTCTATGGCTGTCGGTGTCTCTCTGCCATCCTTTCCATCCTCTCCAAATCACTGTTCACTCCAGCTCTCGCTCTTTCTCACTCTCTCACACAATCAATCATTTGCCAACCCCATGTGCCCCCCTCCCCCCCCGTCCCTCATCTCAACACGTATTCACTCATTCGCTTGCCTGTTCTGAACTCTCTCTCTCTCTCTCTCTCTCTCTCTCTCTCTCTCTCTCTCTCTCTCTCTCTCTCTCTCTCTCCTCTCTCTCTCTCTCTCTCTCTCTCTCTCTCTCTCTCTCTCTCTCTCTCTCTCTCTCTCTGTGTTGAGGATGCCCTTCCCCCACACACTTTCTCGCCTGGCTTATCGCTATCTTGCCCCATCGTTCTCGCTCTCTCTCTTTCCCTCTCTCCCTCTCCTTCTCTCATATGATTAGCTCGTTCATTGTGTTGCCTTTCTCTTTTCGCCCACCATGCCCCCACTCCTCAGCCTCCCACTCGCTGCCTCACCTGTTGTTAAGTAACACGTGATGCTGGGTTGCAGTTGCTACGGCCACAAGAAAACAAAGAGACCAGGGAAGATGTGTAATGTAAGATATATTTATACATACAAGATATGTATGCGTGTGTGTGTATATATATATATGACTGGCAAGCGTGTGCTCTCAATCCACAATCCATTTTTGCATTACATTATAGGATCATTACTGGCTGCCTAATTCCATCTCATCAAGTCTCATTATCCATCAAGCTCGCATAGCCCGGCCCCTGGGTTTCTCTTGGATATCAATTTGGTGTGAATGCATTATACATGATTTAATCACCATATCTCCAGCCACAAGGAGAATGCCGCCGTGTTTGTGTCGAGGTTCTTGTGCATTCTAATGAGCTTTCATATTTAAGTGTTTTTTCAGATTCATACAAAAGGAAGGGAAATAATGGGTGTGGGTGGGGGATAGGGCTGGTGGACAATTCGTGGAATGCAAATTATAAGAACCTAAGCTTGCGGCCGTGGTCAGAGAAATGGTTTCAAATATAAATGTAATGCTAAGAATTAATGTCCCTGACCGTAGCAGCGGTACATACAATTCTTAATGAAAACGGGCACAGCCAAAGAATTGAATGGGCTTATTATTATAGCAATCGAAACCAGATGTATTGACATTTAAACTAAGCCTGAAAAGAAGTTCTGCCTGCTTGATCATTAGAACACATTCCTAGAAAATAGTTAGGGGAAGGCTAGGCTGGGCCTAGTATCTTGGCTGCTATTCCTACCGAAGAAGCAAACGTATCCAAATCGATTGTGTTTCTTCACAATGTAACAAAAAGGATGTCTAATTTCTCTGTATTAAATCAAACCTGACCAGTAATACAAATTCTAGGATTTGCAATATGCGTTTCGTCTCCAAAACAATTATTTCAAATTCAATGGGATACGGCAGAATATGCATTGGCTGAAATTGCCACCATATTTTTCTTCAGACACGCATTCTGCCTCTGAGCTCATATTGGTTACCTGCTAACTGGTTTGTTTTCACTGCACCATAGGTTCTAATGATATGGCCTGGATCCAAAGCAAAAAAACCTTGTGTTTAGCTAGTACAGTACTATGTGGTATGGGGGTAATGTAGTAGACAATAGACTTACAATTTGCTTAAACATTATAATCTGAACTTTTAGGTAGCCATGTTCCTCATTATTTCCCACAGTGCAGTGCAACTACAAGCCATAAGACGCCTACGGTTATGTCCTCAACCTGAGCAAACAGGCAGGATCTGGGTCATTGCAATAAAAAAAGGAAAGATTATGTATGATATGAAGTTAGCCCAATTCTATCCAATGCTCCACTAATCCATTAACAAAGACCTACAAGTAATGCAACTAAACTGTATACAAGGAAGCACTATAGGGGTTGTAATACAATGTATTGTTATTAGGTATTTGGATACCTATTGTTATTCAAGGGTTTAGGTATTATTATTAATCCGGATTTGTCCACCTATAGCTCAGCCCCTGATAGAAAATAAGTTTTCAAGTCTCTCTATGGCAATCTGACCAATGTTGGCCGCTTTAATCAAACTATCAGCCCCGCCGCCCGATGGATTTTTATTTCTGAAACATGCCTTATTGTACATGCTAAGAAATGTTGCCTCTTGGACCCATAATATCAGTCCGTGTTTTTTTCTGTACAGTGGGAAATTTAGGAAAATTTCAAAAAGACTATTCTGAAACACTACCTCAAATGACAAACAATCATCTCCAGATGATCTGTAGACGTGTCTGATCTTAAATTTAGCAGGGAATTATATTATATCATTATAAAATATCCGACATAAACTGCATCTACTATTATTCCTAGTCTGTGTCTTTGTGTGTGCGTTTGTCTTTGGGGTATGGGTGTGTTTGCATGTCTGTGTATGTGTATATTTTTGTACCTGTTTGTGTGAGTGTATATTGTGTATGTGTATATTGATATGTGTCTGAAGTGTCTGTGTTTGTGTGCGTGTATCTTCGGGAGTAAAAAGATATTGAGTGCTGAACAACAAAGACTAGACTTTAAACCCTGTAGTTGCGTCTAGGGGTAATGACCGTTATCTGCTCGAAAAGGGCGGTCGCTGGTTATTTATATTTTTTTTGTACATTGAATAAATCTGTCAATGTGATCTTTCCTCACGATCAGCTAGCTGCCCGCCCCATAAGCAGGCCGTCAAAAAAACACGTCTCTGTATGCAGCCTATGCTCTGAAATCAAATGGTAAAAAAAACAAATCGTACTACTACCACTCAAAACCAAAATAAGTAGTATTCCAACCAATCACCGGCAAGGGGTGGGTGTGGTGGGGTCTTGCGTTCATTATAGTTTTTACTGAATGCACGAACAACGGAAGGGAGGGTCGAGCTAGCTCTGTTTGTTTGGGATCTCGCTTCACATACCAACAGAAGTGACGTCACCCAACATCACTGGTACAACCTTTAAGATATTTTACACTATAAAGCAATGCTGCTGACCATTGGTATTTGAATAGGCTTGATTGTCACTGACACTGTACAAGATAATTTGATGATTAAGTTTGGTTTATTTATTTGCAGAATAAAATAATACAATAAAAGTAATGGATGGAGAACATTGGCAGAGGAAGCACATTTCCATATTTTTTAGAAGACATTTTGAGCGATGTACCAATACAAGTTCAGGAGAGGGACAGATACACCAGAGTCCCTCCACTCTAGCCCTATGTGCCCCTGCTGTCTGTTTGAACCATGTATGGATATATTTCACGCTATGAGAACACATTTGGATGCCATCCACGTTCGCTGGGGGCCTAGGCTAAATCCAACCATAATATTACGTGATAACCAATGGTAAAATAAAGGATGGATATTAAATAAATAGTCACACTCCTCCATCTAAAGCCAGAACGGGGAGGCATATACCAACTGCGGGTCTGGTGGCGATAATGGCTGGACACTGACTGATGATTCCTAACTATTTTCCCCTCAATAACGCCATTGTTTTGGCTTTTCAGGTTTAATTTAACGTCGCGAGACCAACCGTAAGTTTTCCCCTAAGTTCCCCGCTTAAGACGCTTCATTATGGACTGTGAATATCCAATATATTTCAAACCCTAACTCACTTTGACAAGATCACTACACCATGGATCATTCAACCGTTTGCTTGCCTTACTATTTACATTGTTTATGTACATCCTTGAGTTGCATACAAACACGGCAATCAATTGCGTACAAAACAGGATTGAGTTGAGTTATCAGCTCAGCAAGATCTTTCCTACAGTAACACAGATGGTTGTAGTCGTTGCAGCACTTGCACGTCAACATTTTCCATTTTCAAACGCTGGTGTCTCCTATGGATCTAACATGGTTTTAGTTAATGCCTCCTTGGAAAGAATGAGTTCTCCTGTAAGCATTAGTTAATTTTCCTTGATTAATATGTAATGGAATTCCTGTATTTTAACCATCGATGTCATGTTTTGTGTTGTTATTTTCATGCACAGAGTATTTGATTCAACGTTGGGCTCTCTGTACAATGATTTGATCACTCAGCCTCTAGGGTGCTTCCCTCGTCAACAACATAGGAACAACCAGTGATAAAACCGACAAAGCATTACAAAAAATAGACATGATGGGTAATAAAAGCCATAGAAAGAAAATGTCAGCTGAAAACTGCCAATCATCACAACCAATTTTAAAGTGCATATTGTATTATACTGTTTGTGTGTGCATGCAAAAATCTTTAATCGAGGCGGAGGGAGAGAGACGTGCCTCAATCAATTCTATCTGGACATTTTGCATTTAGCTACTGTATGTGTGTCTGTGCGGTCGTGAGCATGTGTGTGGGTGTGTCTGTGCTTGTGTGTGTGTTTTAATGCGCTCGTGTCTGCTTTCATGACCCTGCCACTCAAATGGCACCCTGCATCTATTTTTAGTAATCAAGGCGTCAATAATAGTTTCACAGTGGCATGCCATATAAATGTATACATATATACACTTAATTATCCCACATGTAGCCTGCAGGCAGTACACTTATCGCACATACAGCTGACACAAATGCTCAAATACAGTCAATGTTTGTCTACTTCTTCTCCTGTGTTTGTAGGGTTGTGTGTTTTAAGCAATAAAGGCCTTCCGCAATTCAAATAGTTTAGTCCTTTCCAGAAGGGTGTGTATGTATGGAATGAGAATCCTGTCAAACCTGAAAAAAATAGTTTCAAAGGCCTGTAAATATGTGTTTGAAAACGCGACCCCTTGAGAAAAGGTTTTGCAACATTGAAAAAAGAGATTATAGCCTGAAAAAAGTTTCAAACATCTGCAAACATGATTTTGTGTTCTATTTTTCCTTCTTCATAATTTTCAGTTCACAGGCCTGTGAAACTATTTTCTTTAGATTTGAATTATTACAGGATTCTAATCCCATATATACGTACAAACAATTGTTCTGATCAATGTTTAGACCTGTGTGTGTGTGTGTGTGTGTGTGTGTGTGTGTGTGTGTGTGTGTGTGTGTGTGTGTGTGTGTGTGTGTGTGTGTGTGTGTGTGTGTGTGTGTTAGTCTGTGGCTAGTCCCTTTTCGTGAGATTATATTTTCTGATCCTATTTTTCCTTCATAATTTTCAGTAAACTGAGATTCTGTATCAATGTTTTGACACACTGATACAGCGCTAAGAAGTTGTACTTTTAAAACAACACATCTGCAAACACCGTACAGCAAAGACATATTTTCTTGACAAAGACATCGTCTACAAGCTCATGACTTTTAGGATTGATGAGTATTTGATCGGGAGAAAACATAGTTTTACTGCGAGTGAGTGTTTAAAAGAATGAATGAATGAGGGTAATGTTTTCCGCGCAGTTCCACTATATGTGTGCACCCATCTGTTTAAACACACGTAAACTAAACACGTAATGCATAATACAGTCCATGGCAATGTATATTAACGGGGGGACACATACATATTATGAACACAGGTCGAGAATGTAAACAATACTGGTAACAAACAATGTTTGTTAATGGATTGACGCTTATCCTTTAAGAGACCCACTGTTGTGGCTACAGGACCGCATATCCTGGGCTATGTGTTAAGTTCTCTTTGCCGAAATTTACATGACGTCTCAGTGTTTCTGAAGTTGTAGAATAAAACGCTATTCCATGTTTGAATTAGGCCTATTATTTGGCCATAAACTGAGCCATTTGAAGTTGGAAATTCATGTGGTCACTCATCTGTCATCGGAGACTGCCAACACGTTTTCAAAATATTAACTTGTCAAGTTCAAATGTGCTCATGGCTCTTAAAGGGGGTGGGAGATGGAACTCTCATTGGTTGATTGCATGTGTGAAGATGTAAATGGCATCTTCACTGTGTTAACATTTTTTAAAAGATTCACGTGTTCCTGTCCCTGTTAGCCCTGTCATAGTCTGCAGCTGTGGCTCATAGGTTAATTGAGCCACACCCATTCTGGTGCTCCTTAAGAGGACCAGAGTTCTAGACTGGAGGGAGGCTTGAGTTGTGCAAGTGAATCAACTGCTGTGGTTTTGTTTGTTTTGGTGGAGTTGAACAGAGGCATGTTCCACAAAGCCAGTTTTATCACAGGGTTAACCCAGGGTTTGCGGTAACCCTAGGTTTTCCCGTTCCAAAAGGATCACGGTATGTTAGTTGCTATAGAAACATATGCGCTGAATCAAACCTGGTCGGAGCAGGTTTTGCGCAGGTTAAGTTTAAAGATAACCCGGTTTTGCTCAGGGTTTTTAAAGCCACGTTCACCATAGCTTTTACGTGATCACAATGGCATGCCCTTTTGACAAGAGGCCTGTTGATATCGGAGCGCAAATAATTCGTGCAATTCACAGAGAGAGATTAATTAGACCACGGCTCGACATGTTGTCCTTTCCGGAGGACTTTTTGCTGGAGAGATATCGTTTTTCACATGATTCTTTGATATATTTAAATAACCTTCTCCGACCCTACATTGCAAATGTTACCAATCGTGGATCTGCCCTCAGTTCACTGCAAACCATTTGCATAGCTCCCCCTGTTTTTGCAACGGGTAGCTTTTTATACAGTGTAGAGATGCTGAGCACATAGGCAAAGCCACGGTCTGCCGCTCAGTACGTAAAGTTTGTCTTGCGCTGAAGCGGTTGTTGCGTACCTTTGTCGTTTTTCCAGGCCATAAACCCACGAGACGCATTAAAATGGAGTTTCACCAACTTGCAGGTCAGCATTATCAACTTTACGCGTTCCCAAATGGCACCGAAATTATCCTTGTTGACTTTTCATGTGGTCGTTATATTTCAGGATTTCCAAATGTTATTGGGTGCATTGATGGCACACAAGTGCCCATCTATAAATGAGGCTGATTATGTGAACAGGAAAGGCTATCACAGTATAAATGTTCAGGTAAGTGTACACTGCCTATATTGGCTATTTCCAATATCTCTATGGTTTGTTAATCGCTGTCAATCTTTTTTTTATCACTAGATGTTATGTGATGCTTCCCACATAATTACAAATGTAGAGGCAGCTTCGTGTACTCCATTTGCAAATAAGCCCTAGCGATTTCCCGCTGAAGATGAAGACGATATAATTCTTTGGTCATCAACTGAAATAGAGGAAAATATTGTTTTAACATTCAAGCGACATACTTGGCCAATAAAGTAAGTGAGTAGCCTAGGTAGGATATGTCTTACATGCTGTTATTGCGACCCTGATGTACCCGCCGCTTCCTCAACCACAGTCTGTTAAGAGACAAGTGAGTTTGAGAACACTGTTAGTTTAGTTTAAATCGTCAATAATGACTTTGAACTGGCAAGAAAAAGCTAGGCCTATACCTCAGTTCTTTCAGACCCATCCATGGCACTATTTTCATCGGCCTCCTGTCATACAAAGAGCAATTATAGGCCTATTGGCTGAGTAGTTTGAGATGCGCTTTCAACAGAAATGATTAAAAAAAATAGGCCTACCGAACTTGCATAAACTGGAGGATGTTCATTCGTAGCCGGCTTGATTAAAAGTAATACTCTGTCTTGATCTGTGAAGTTGATTTATTAGTCACGTTTTGGAATAGAGCCACATATACAGCAGGCATACAACAAGCATGGGGTTTTCTATCGAGCTACAAAAGAACATTTGGAACATTTGCACTGTGACATGCACACGGCTTGCATGTGTTCAAAGACATACAAAAAATAAAATACAAAAAACCTACATTCAACCAGTGGGTTGCCAGTGGACGAAGATGGCCCCGGACTCTCTGAGGAGGTACCTCCAGGTATCCCCTCCATGCCAGGGCGCCCTGCGTTAATGCTTAGAGCCAGCTCCTCAACTTTGGTGAAGGTAATTGGAGGGCCCGATCCAGTCTGCCGACTGTTGGCCCTCTTACGATTGGCTTTAAAAAAAAAATTGGCTATTTCAATGCAGGAGGAGTGACAATTTTAATGCCGGACTGACAAATATGTAGGACAATGGTGGGAAAAGCTTACCAGCTTATACAACGTTTTTGTATTTCATTTTTACTTGTTCCAAAGTTCGTTTGGGGGCCGTCAGATTACATCTTTCTAGATAACAGATTATGGAATGTTAAGAAAGCTTAACTGAGATAGGCAATGAATAGATTCATAGTTCAAATATTTAGGATAGTGCTTTTACCATGACACTTACGAATTTACGCCGTCAGCTATCCTCTGCCAGGCTTTATTTCTCATTATGGCAGATGCTTTAGTGTTGCATTTCCTCAATATCCCTCCCTTTTCCTCATCGTAACTCTCCAGGAGAACCTGGAGGTTGAGTTCAGTGAAATATGCGGCCCGTTTCGCCATATTGATCAGGATTTCCATGATCCATTCATCACGTCTTTATAGGTTTGTCGTGAACGCGCACAACCCTGTGTTAACCAACCCCGAGTTGATTGAACTAATGCATAACCGCTGCTGTGGAACCGAAAACTCTGGGTTAGTCAGCACAGGGTCAATCAACCTAGAGTTCAGCGTTAACTCAGTGTTTGTTAAACCTCCGTTCGTGGAACACCCCACAGCTGTCCTGTGGGGCTGGCCAGAGCCTGAAGGAGGAATAGCTCGGGAACTCCTTGTTGCTGATGTGAGCCTTGTGGGGAGCTATTGCCAAGCCTTGACAGAACTGTAGTGGTGGAAGACAGCAATGGCTGAGGACTCCGTTCCTGATGAGATCCAGTGGCGGACCAGTCTGCGGCCCAGGGAAAGGGCCAGTGCTCGGAGCCCCTGTTATCTGCTGGTACTGCAGAGGCCTGAGCGGATTTTGCAGGTGGCTCGAGGTCTGGATGGAGGAAGTCTCAGAGCTGGGCTGTGTACTGTTAAGAGTGCAGTGTTTGGCCAAGAAGGAGTGATCTTGGAATGAAGATTGGACGTCACCAGAGATACTTTTTGAACTGTTTATTTAGCACAATATTTTACCTTTTTCATTGAATGCGCTTGAAACTGTGTTTGCAAGCTTAAAAGAGGGGGAAGGTAATGTGAAGATGCAAATGGTATCTTCACTGTGTTAACATGTTTTAAAAGATTCACGTGTTCCTGTCCCTGTTAGCCCTGTAATAGTCTGCAGCTGTGGCTCATAGGTTAATTGAGCCACACCCATTCTGGTGCGCCTTAAGAGGGCCAGAGTTCTAGACTGGAGGGAGGCTTGAGTTGTGCAAGTGACTTGACTGTTGTGGTTTTGTTTGTTTTTAAGTAAACATGCTTTTTACCAAAAACCATGTGCATCAAGGAAACTCTTTCACACACATGATACGCCCAAAACACTCCTACGGGCACTCAGACCAACCCATTTTAGATTTGCGTTGGGTGCGAGTAATTTATCCGTTATAATGGCAATAGTGACAGAGATCCGCCCACAAAGCTACTTGCGTTACGTGTTTCATACTTGCGTTTCAGACCGTTAAAATAGGGCACATAGTGTGCATAAGTCTTCATGTCCAACTGTCAGGTGTGTTTCCTATATCAGTTGTGTGTATCTTGATAGACTGATTTCATTGTTCTTGCCAGTCCTTTATAGTTATCGGAGATATTGGGTCTCATGCAAGAATATGTTCATAGTATTCTCTCTCTTCGTCATACTTTTGTGCGTACATTGAGTGTGCCACATCAGATTCATGAATGCTGAGTTGAAGACCTCCCTTTGAATTAATAAAATAAAACAACATTTAGCTGCTAAGGTAGTGGCAAAGCAGTGGAGGACAGTGGAGGACAGCTTGGCAACGTCAAGCGATCCATGTGTCCTTGTAGTTGTCGACGTCACTACTTCAAAACAAAAATATTGTTCATGTCATATTTAATTATTTGGGGTAGTAAACCGAAAAAGCCCTTTTTATTTTGGTCAAAAATTGAATGGTGAAACTAAATGGAATAAAGTTGCTAAACCGGCATTGAGTTCTGTAAAATACATGAAGTCCGCTCCTACAAGTTAAGTTTTTTTCAGAGTGGTTGATTTCTATTGGCTGCTCACCCAAGTTCAAGCGAGTGTGACGTGTGTCATTAGAACATTTGACAACACTCTTCCTACTGAACCAGTTATTTATAAAATCTTATTATACAACAGTTAGTTCCGACCGGTCCCAACCGAGCAATTTGATTGGACAAGAGACGTTCCATGAGTGCTGATATACAGTATAACAGCACTGCGACTTTTTACAGACGAAATCACTCCGCTGTACGGGCGTTCTAATAGCCGTCGCTGCGGAGCCGAATAAATGATTACTAAACAAACAAATCATAATCTCTTGTTTCTTATTACTGTTAACTAATAAAATGTGCTCGTAGCACTGTTGTATAAAAGCAATATCACACTCGAGGTCGTGCTGTTGTACTGTATATCAGCACGGCTGTGATTATCTGCGGCACTCGGCCTGCGGCCTCGTGCCTACGACCGAATCACAGCCGTGCTGATATACAGTACAACAGCACTCCCTCTCGTGTGATATTGCTTTAACGACTGTCACGACTGCTCGGATCGTAGGCGGTCGTAAGTTCCTCTGTTAAAACAGGGATTTAATTATCCGTTAAAGCTTTAAATTGTTCCGAAAAGTAGGCTATAAGGCAGAACAGTTTGGGCAAGTGCAGAGAGTTGCACCCTGAAATATCAATATCAGTCAATATCAGTTTCAGAAGATCAGCCGTGCTAAAGCTTGCCGAACCTAAGAGAATATATATATATATATATATACACAAAGAAGTTGAAGTTTAGAGTTGTTGAGAGAAGTAATACTTAAGGCCTGCCCAGTTCTGGTCCCTCTCTCACCAAATACACCAAATTTGACCCCTAAAATGCAGATAACGCAGTATATAAAGATCTGTAGTAACTCATTTATGAAATTTGTATTTGTAGAATGTGAAAACACTTTATTTTTTTTCCACAGTATCACCTTGATCCCCACAATAAGAGAAAAGAAAGAAAGAAAATAATATATATTTGTATTTATTTCCAAAAAAAACAACAGCTACAGGGAGCCACAGCCGTGGGGTGGAAGGGCCGAGAGTTGCTGACCCCTTGTCTAGCCATTAAATTGGAAACGTTTGGCCGAATAGGCGTCGTTGTTCTTTGCTTCTAGTTTAGAACACTCGTCGATTTGTGCATACCGAGTATTTTTGTGATTGCAAGATTTGCTCTTAAAACGTTTGCATGAAATCTGTGTGTGCAAGTGTTTCTTGCATTTGGCCTGTTGTGTACCTAATCAAATGATATACTCCATGTACCTAATGGAATGTGCCCATAAGATAAGGCCAAAAGGACTTTTTCATCTCAGTCCCCGGAAACCAGCCTCAAGGTTTGTTGTTGCTGTTAGAAATAGCATATCACCATGGCGATGATGATGGTACTTAATTCCAATATATGACTTGTTTATGCCTTGAGAATACAATAACCCCAAAGACACAAAGGAAAACAAGTGGCCCTTTTTTATATTGCTTTTCTCCAGCTGCCTCTAGACCTCAATGTTAAATGGCAGCTGGCACTGACTTATTATCGGGTTCTGTGTTAGTCTCTGCCTTACTGTCTCTCTCTCCCTCTCCTCTCTCAGCTTCAGACAGCAGCCAGCGGTTTCAGGAGACGTGTTTTGCCTTTGCGTTGACCCCACAGCAGGTCCAGCAGATAAGCGGCTCCATGTAAGAACAGCTCCCCTAACTCCATCACCTCCTCCTTTAACTCCTTCACCTCCTCCTCCTCCTCTAGCTTCATCACCTTCTCTTATTTGGAGCAACTCTTCATCCTCCATTAACCTGCACCTCCACCTGCTCTTCCATAAACTCCATCAACTCCTCCTCCTCTTACTGAATTAGCTCCCAACATCTCCGCCGGCTGTAACTCCAGCACTTCCTCCCCTAACTAACACCTCCTCAACCTGCTTTACCTCCCATCTCCTCCTCACTCTTACCCACACCACCTCCTCCTCTTCCAACTCAGCACCTCATTCAAATGGAATTCAAATGGATTTGATTTGATCAATAATCGACACAAAATAGTCTATAATCATCCAAAACCGACAATGATTTATTTCAAATGGTTTAGGAAAATAACTGAATTCAAAACAGTATATGATGACATAAGCCCAAAATGTCTGAACAAATGACGGGCATAAATGATGGCAATCATGAAACCGCCTCAACTGACAAACCCACAACACAATACTCGCGCACACACACGCTCGACAAGAATACAAGCAGTCTGCGGCAGACCGATCGATCTCGGGCCACCCTTAATGCTGCGTTCTGTGTTGCTCTGCAGGGACATCTCGGGGACCAAATGTGACTTCTCAGTTCAGGTTCAGCTGAGGTTCTGTCTGTCTGAGACCAGCTGTCCACAGGAAGACCATTTTCCGCCCAATCTCTGCGTGAAAGTCAACGGGAAGCCCTGCAATCTGCCGGTGAGGGTCATTATCGGGAGCATTATCCAAAGCTGTAGTGTATTTATGCATCACGGCATGCTAACCAGTTGTGTAACTGTTTAGCATAGCAGGCGATCTTCTGCATTGGACTTACACACATGGACGTGAACTAGTTTAACTCACTTTAGTGGGTGTCAAATACAAAACATGACTATACTAGTTTCTCTGTCCCTCTCAAAAATGTATTGTTTATTGATTTTCTTGCAACCCGCTGTAATTTCACTGTTAAATCAACAGAAATAGCCATGTAAACTAGGGATGTGTGCGACTTGATTACATACCATTTTTGGGATATTTTGGCTCTGCAGGGTTTTCTTCCTCCAACCAAAAACGGCGTGGAGCCGAAGCGGCCAAGCCGCCCTATCAACATTACCTCCCTGGTGCGGTTGTCCACCACCGTGCCCAACACCATCGTGGTGTCCTGGACCTCAGAGATCGGACGGGTAAGTGCAATTTTTTTTAAACATTTGACAATGACCAGTCTTTGATCACGTATGTGCTGCTCCTTCCAATTACATGCGGTTTGATTTTCCCTCTAGTGGCATGTGTGGTGCATTACAACGAAATGTCCAATAAACTGTGAATAAACTGTTGAATCAGATTAGCGTTTAAACTGTACCTCTTTTGCGGATATGTTTCTTGTCAATTGATCACAAGACAGATTTGAGTGCAATCAATCAATGCATGGGCTGGAATTTTATAGATTAAAATAACTGACAATATTGCTGCGGACAGATGTGCACAAATTTAGCCTTACCAAATCAGTTCACAGACCAGATATATGCCGCTGTGACTCCTATGTACCACCAACAGTAGCTATTGCTTACTGTGAGGGCAGATACCAAGAGTTGCTCTTGCTGGTACAACCAGCTAAATTATTACATAAAGTTTGGCTAAACTGCTGGAACATAAATAGAATGCAATTTAAAATATATACATATATTATGTCCTAATTTGCCCCATTTGACTAGAGCTGCAACTAACGATTATTTCATAGTTGATAAATCAAGCGATTATTTTTTTCCCAGATTAATCAATTAATAATTTAGAGAAGAAAATGTTTTAATTAATAGCAAATCCCCTTCCCAAGTTACCATAGTCCAAAGGCTTAAATAGTATTCATTATTAATTGATCCCTATACCAACATTTTGTATCAATGAAGCATTAAGCAGAAAACGTTTAGTATGTGTACTTCATATAAGGGTTCAACTGATTATCAAAAAACCATCCGACTTACCATTGCAGCACTACATTTGACTGTACAGGAGGGATCTTTTCAGACTATTTGATGGCCAGATTTATTGGAATCTGGGCCATTATAGACGTACAGACTCTAAATCTCTCTCTGTCTAGAGAGCCGCACTCCTGTTACGCCCAGCGTGCCCTTGGTGTTCTGCCTTGCTCATCTAAAGTGACAATCACCTCTCATTGGTCCTTGTCACCCATGCACCATCACGCATCTGTTTTTCACCTACAACCTGCAGCCCATTCTGCTAAATCTTAAAGACATTGCACTTTCTACAATTACAATTGGGGCATTTAGCAGACGCTTTTATCCAAAGCGACTTACATCGGTTAATACACACATTGAACACACCGACGGCAGAGTCAACCATTCAAGGCGACAGCCAGCTCGTCAGGAGCAGTTAGGGTTAACGCCTCGTGCCCACTGCCTCCGTCCGTTGACTGATCCCCATTGACTTTGAAAGGGGACGGAGGCGCAATGCATTGTGGATCCGTGCGCTGAAGGCTCTGTCAAAGAGTTGGAAAATGTTCAACTTTTTCGGCAGTGCCGGATCCGTCATCCAATCAGATCACGTATGCAAATTTAAGCACTGTGACACTACTCGGGCTCTGATGACCCTGGAAACCTCCCCCATCCGTCAGCCACGCCTTCTGACGTCCTTTGACTGACGGTGCAATGGGCACGAGGCGTAAGGGTCTTGCTCAGGGACACATCAACACTCAGCTAGGAGGAGCTGGGGACTAAACTTGTAACCTTTTGGTTACAAGACAACTGCTCTACCTCCTGAACAAAGCCAACCCCTTCTTTTTCACATTTTCTTTTAATTATCTATTTTATTTTATTATTTCATTTTATTGTATGACTATGTTTCAATCTGAAGCACTTTGAGTCTGCCTTGTGTATGAAAAGTGCTTTACAAATAAAGTTGCCTGGCCTTGCCTTGCCTCTCCTGGGGATGTCTACAATAAAACAAAGTCACAGCCAGTGTAGAGGACTACTAGAAGCTCTGCCCTTGTTTTTCCTAACATTGTACACCTTGTGTGTGTGTGTGTGTGTGTGTGTGTGTGTGTGTGTGTGTGTGTGTGTGTGTGTGTGTGTGTGTGTGTGTGTGTGTGTGTGTGTGTGTGTGTGTGTGTGTGTGCGCGTGCACATCTGAAACGTGTTTGTCCACAGAGCTACTCCATGGCAGTGTACCTGGTGAAGCAGCAGTCGTCCACTATCTTGTTACAGAGGCTACGCTCCAAAGGCATCAGGAACCCAGACCACTCGCGAGCACTCAGTAAGACACCCATAACACACTTTTCCCACCACTCCATCCACATTTAGCCATATTCGTTCCCTTTCCACTGAGTCTTATCATAAACGTTTGAATGTTTGACCTGAATTGTGTCTTATCATGCAAGGGTGTGTCGGTCCTCTGAATCAAATCTGAGCTAATGGCATAGCTTGTGGTGCTTGATCTTCCAGCTTTCTGTAATTGTGAAATGTGATATTGATCCTCTATCTATATCTATATCCATGCCATTTCCTCAAGCTTTCTGCATCGACCCCTGCAAACAGATCTTTAAAAGCAGTTGTGTGTCGTTCAGCGGGCTGATGTTTTAACCTGATGAAGCTACATGCTTGGCTTTCACGTACCTTGATATGATATCCAGATCAAAATAAAAGAACGACAGAATGGTACAGGTATGAAATGAAATGCGTAATGTATAATATCAAGGGTAAAAAGGTTTTTCACATCAAAGGGGTCTTTACACCTCATGCTAGCGCTCAACATTAATCACATTTTATCGCTAATCATCTCTAACAGATTTTATATTGAGATGAATGAAGTTAGGATATACCATGAACAAGCATTTATTAACATCACAATACGCGTTTAGATGTTTTAAGAATTACTTCAGTGCCAGAAAGACGGACTGTATACCAGAGCATTCTCAGATGGGTTTTTGTTATGGAGTTTTATTGTGTCAGACTGAGGAAGAAGAATAACTATTGAATAAGTTTGCTTGATACCACTGACCCTGCTGCGCTGCAATTGTGTGTGTGTGTGTGTGTGTGTGTGTGTGTGTGTGTGTGTGTGTGTGTGTGTGTGTGTGTGTGTGTGTGTGTGTGTGTGTGTGTGTGTGTGTGTGTGTGTGTGTGTGTGTGTGTGCGTGTGTGTGTGTGACGTTTGTTTTGCTCTTCGGTTACAGTCAAAGAGAAGCTCACAGCAGACCCGGACAGTGAGATAGCCACCACCAGCCTGCGGGTGTCCTTACTTTGCCCGGTAAACATTCTTCTCGCTTTCACATACTGTCAGCTCCCCGTCTGCCACTTACCTTAGGCCCGCCGGACACAACACTGGTTTGCTGTTTGAGTTATTTCTTGAGTTTTTTAGTGTGTGTGTGGAGTGTCTGTGTGTGTGTGTGTGTGTGTGTGGAGTGTCTGTGTTTGTGTGATGATAATCATTTCTTATAAGAATATTCATGGTGGCAAAATATTTGGTATAAAGAAGCGTGGGAAGGAGAGACACTCACAGCTTTTACTGAGCAACAATCAATTGGTCTCCTAGATTTTTCAAGGGAAACTTTCCCATCGTGGGCAGTGACATCAAAAGGATTGAAGGTTTAATATTAGCAAAACAAATGGGAGGGGGGTGATTGGACATGGCTGACAACAGCCATGTCCAATCAAGTTAACAAGAGAGGCAAGAGACTAAGTTAATTTGAAATACACTGTGGACATGTCAAAAGATGACACGGCCACTAAAGGAAACTACACATCAACGATATCAGGCTATTACATGGAACCGTCAGAACCGGCCTTCTTGTCTACTGCGACGATACAAATGCTGGCAACCATTACGCATTTGAATTGGAGAGAGGAAGGGAGCTACCTACTAATTGATACAGTGGTCATTATTATGAGGATGCAGTTTTCAATGGCGTGTGCATGCATCATGTAACACAGGCCTCACCATCCTACTCATTGGGCATCCCATGTTCATGCGTGTACCTTTCCCTCGTGTGTGTGTGTGTGTGTGTGTGTGTGTGTGTGTGTGTGTGTGTGTGTGTGTGTGTGTGTGTGTGTGTGTGTGTGTGTGTGTGTGTGTGTGTGTGTGTGTGTGTGTGTGTGTG
Source organism: Melanogrammus aeglefinus (assembly GCA_900291075.1). Lineage (NCBI taxonomy): Eukaryota > Metazoa > Chordata > Actinopteri > Gadiformes > Gadidae > Melanogrammus > Melanogrammus aeglefinus. Next base: position 141,042 of record OLKM01000757.1, read on the forward strand.
TGTGTGTTTGCGTGTGTGCGTGCGTGCGCGTTCCGTCGCAGCTGGGCAAGATGCGTCTGACCATCCCGTGCCGGGCGCTTACCTGCTCCCACCTGCAGTGCTTCGACGCAACACTGTACCTTCAGATGAACGAGAAGAAGCCCACCTGGGTGTGTCCCGTCTGCGACAAGAAGGCGCCCTATGAGCACCTCATTATCGACGGGTAGGACACACACACACACACACACACACACACACACACACACACACAGAACACACACACACACACACACACACACACACACACACATCACACGACACGCACCCTATGAGCACCTCATTATCGACGGGTAGGACACACACACACACACACTCCTCACCACTGATTCCTAAACGCCAGAACACAGCATTCAGCACCACCGCTGGCTCGATGCTGCGTTGCATGTTTGCGTCTGCCCTCGTTCAAGGGACACGCCGAGATATCTGTCAATTGGTCTTCCCCGGATTCAGAAAAGGTGTTCATTGTGTTTCAGCATTTGCTTGCCATTAGCCGCTTCCATTGACTTGCAGTTGAGTTACTGTAGTTTCTGTTGATTGGATGTGAATGTGATGTACCTGTGATGCGCCGGTCACCCAAAGCGTAAACTACCGGGCCTGAAGCGGCTGGTAATTAATAATAGCACCGTAAATGGTGCTGCATTATCAGTGCGTTTTGTAGTGAAACTGCAATCTTGTTGTGTTTTTTGCTGACTCATGTTTGAAGAAGATACTAATTGAACACGTCAGAAACGTCATCATTACTGTCACTTCTGGCTTCAATGAAACAACCGTTCCCAATATAATTTGTAAAAATGACTTGGTTGTTCTGGTTGTGTCACTCCGATAGGGTCCTTTGACCGACGGGGATGTCCACTGCGTAGCAGGCGTGTGTAGCGTGTGTGTTACGCCTGGTAGCTGTGTAGCATGTTCTCTGAGCCCATGTTTGAGATTTTTTCCTAAACCGCTGCAACCCACAATGCACTGTTTGGAAGTCATTATACGTATGTCATGTTTACTGTAGCATTCTGCTACAGTTTAGTCAGATTAACATATAAATGAGTTTCCATGGTGATCTAGACTGTGATTGTTGACGGTGCCCTCTCCATAATCATTTCATATGCAAGGGATTTTCTACACAAAGCGTTTTCAAGTTCCTTGAAATGTTCAGCTGCTGAATTTGATAGAAAGCGAAACCAAACTGACTAATAAACATTGACCACAGGAACATCATATTAACATTTAAATGAGTTTCCACAGAAATCTAGATTGGTCATTCTGTTATTCAGATCTTTATAGCTGTTATCTGCCAGAGTAGATGTTGAAATGACAGTTTCAGAATACCGTGCAATATTCTTGTAATGTTCGTTTAACCAAAGAAACATTAGGTTTAAAAAAATAAATGGATTACTTAATTTGCTTAATAGATAATAATCTAGCAGGGGAGAATAAACTCTGTCCCGGTCACGAAGTTGCTGCTGTGGCAAATAGTAATAAGGACGTTTTTATTAACTTACAAATAGCCTTGTTATCATACCAAAGTGCTTTAAATAAACATGCAGGACAATTTGATATGTACTGCGTGCATTTTTAGTGTTGATCGAGTTTGCAGCCATTATTGAAAACGAGTTTAAATTGGGATGGGAGAATATAGGCGCTGAACCAATGTCTTTTAGATTTCACCTTGTTGTTTTTTTAACCTCAGATAAAAAAGGATCAACTTGTGTAGAAACCTAAACAAATACCAAAAATATTGTTTCTGTGAAGACATGTCAGGCAAAGACATGTCAGCACAATGCAGCCAATGTGAGGAGACACCCCAACGCTACACGCACGGTAGAAGTCCACTTGCGGTAGCAGGGCAATAGAGACCATGCACATACAGGATGTATTTTAGACACAAAGCACACCTTAAGCTCAATATCCTCTATCCGCACCGTTAGTATGTGGTGGATGAGGGTTGTTATAAGGGCTAGGTTAGGATTAATGGGTTGAACTATGCAAGAGACCATTACAAGCCGTTTTCCCAGAGGTGTATCTGTATCATCAACATATATGGAGCTCATAACTGATTCTTAAATGTAGCAGATCCTTTATGATTCTTATGAGCGAAACCTGTGTTTGTGCATGATATTTGTATATCCTGATAAAAATAATATTCAAGAGTATTATGTTATTATAGGTTTGTTGGTTGGTTATGCATTAATATTTGATGTTTTTTGATTAAAGTAAACAACAGCCATTTATTCACCCATTTTACGTGCATACCTCATTTAGTGTTTAATGTTTAATGTTGAGCCAATGATCTTGAACAAAAATTGGGTTTGTAATCATATATGATTACAAACCCAATTACATGTAACTACATTATGACTACTACTTTAACCCGTACAACTGGTACTGGTCGCCTAAATTAATTCAGTGCTTAAATGCTACTACTCTTAACCTATATATGTATGTATCCATGTATGTGTGTATACATAATATATATATATAATATATATATATATATATATATATATATATATATATATATATATATATATATATATATTTAAAACCATCTTCGCACATCTGGGTCCGCCAGCTCATCTTTCTTTAGTGGTTTCGTTTTGTTCCGAAGGACTCATTTAATGTGTTACAATGATTGGTGCTGTGCTAATTGCACTCCCAGAATACCGGCGGAGAACCAAGTGTGATTTCTGCTGCTCCCCTTCACTTATAATTCCAATTAGCATTTTAAAGAGGATGGGAAGAGAAAACAACATGCATTCTCTGTTGTGGGGCTAATATGACACAGAACAGGAGCTGTAATTAACAGGCTGGCTACTTGATTTAGCTCCTGCACTAGCGGTGCGACTCGCGTTGCCTCTGTTGACTTTGCCCACGGTTGAAGTTTGCAAACATTTTCTATCATGGACTTGGCAGCATATTTGTTGAAATGAAGCTGGCACGGAGCTGCTTCAGCCCCAGGTGGCGGCCCCCCTCTGCCGGTTTTAGTAAGAGAGAAGAACACAGCAAAGAGGAAGGTTTATAATGTGTGCAGCTTCTCTGCCCTGTATCTTGTCCTCCTCACGTCGGACGTGTCGATGTTAAACGGGGGTCTACGTCTGTCCGTAGGCTCTTCATGGAGATTCTGAACAGCTGCACGGACTGTGACGAGATCCAGTTCAAGGAGGACGGCTGTTGGTCTCCCATGAGGTGGAAGAAGGAGGTGCAGGAGGTGTCGTCTGCCTCCTACAGCAACGGAGTGGACGGTGAGTCTCTCTACCGCTGGTGGGGACCCTGGGGTGGGGGTCGATACTCGATCAATACTCTTCCATGAAGAGCCTGAACACGAAGTACTAGAGGACTAGAGTTGAAATAGTGTGATATCTCTGCCCTGATATCTCAATAGGGATTGTGCACTGTGACTTTACATCACAATGACCCCCTCCATTCTGAACGTATAGGAGCCTAGGAATGTTATTGGAAATGAGGGTGTTTTGGTTATACTTATGTAATAGATCATGAAATTGTGAGTCATTATGGTGGGACATTTATATGTTTAATAGTGCCACTGGGTTCGTATGCTATATATAACCTAGGTTATAGCCTACAGTATATTTCAATTTCTAGAGGCTCTCTCGAATCATCCCAAAATGAGTATCGCCGACAAAAAAACACCTTGATGCATTCTGATTTGAATATATCCATCATTCTTCAACTTTTGTTTGTTATGCCTTAAACATCCAAACATTAGGAACAAAAACACGATTAAAGCATTGACCGGATTGTAAATGATATACTCTCATACCACTCCTATCCTACCTGTATTTCATGGACACGTCGCCTAGCATCCACCCAGACGCTAACGCTACCCCCCCCCCCCCCCCCCCCCCAGGCACCTGCAGGACGTCGTCGACAGAGCAGCGCACCTCGTCCTCAGGCCACGGGGGGGGTGGGGGCGGCAAGAAGGTGGAGGTGATCGACCTGACGCTGGACAGCTCGGAGGACGACGTGGCGGAAGAGGACGACGACGACGACAACTACGAGAGCCAAGATTCGCCCGCCCCCCCTCCGCCGCCGCCTCCGCTCCCGCCGCCCGCCAAGCGACCCTGCCCGTCCCGCTCGCCCACCTCCCCGCCCGTCAACCATAAGGGGTGAGCCCCGCGCTCCCTGTGGGCAGGAGGTCCCGCCTCCACACTCAGTGACCTTGCAATAACAGCATTGTGTATTTCAAGGTCAAAACAGGAGCTGAGAGTCAGAACTGAACATTTGTAACGGAAACAAAATACAATTCTAAACAAATGAATTGTTGTGTGCTGATAGGTCTGATTTTATGAGGGGCTTTAATCAATTCAATCGAAGGGACTTAATAGCCATGGCTGGGTCCACCCACTCAGAACAAACGCTTTGTGAGCACGTTTAAAGATACAATAAAAAGTGCTAATGTGCTTCACACAATCAAAACATTTTCCATGAGTTGGCACCAAGCAATATAACACTCATAATTTAGTGGAAGTTCTCACTCCAATATTAACGTAACCTGCATGCCGACGAAGAAGGTCAGGCTTTTCAATTTATAAAATGTCTCTGAATCATTTATGACTATGCAGTGTTTTTTTCAAAACACTTAGTTTGAGGTCAGAGCTTTGCTGTGATGTCTATTTCTTCTAATTGGCACAATCACAAAGGGTCCCAAGCAACTGTGACACTTGCCTTGAAGTATTATATATTGTATATCTGGATGCCAAACCAATGACTAAACTGTTATTGAGTACTCCTAATATATTTAGCCCTTCATTGCCTGCTTTTCTGTCAGTTCTCAGTTGGCCACAAATGAGCCGTCATACGTGTTTGATGTAGCTCTTTGTGCTGAAGTTATAACTTGTGTAAATATGAGTTGTGAAGAGTGTTCTATAAAAGCCTTGTGAGTCATGACTGGGATTGTGTTATCACGATATTTGACAGAATCCCTGTTGTCTCCCTGCTGTTTGGCTTCCTTCCTTGGAGCTCTGCTCTGTCCGTGTGTCTTGTCTCTTCGGGCCCTGTTCATATTCACTCCTTTGCTCCTTACCTTTCACTATTGGTCGAGAAGAACCTGTCCTGAGATTCACCACTAAATAACTTCACCTTCAACTTTTTGTTTGGTTGTGTTGTGTTTTTCTTTCTATTACGTATCACATGGCCTTGCAAAGAGGTCGTTCTTTATCTTTGTACTGCTTTGTCGAACAACAGCTACCGACATTGTTGTCTGTCATTAAACAACCCCTGACGAGAGACGTGTTTTTTTTTAATCCCCATAATGATCTGCAGGGTATTGAACCTGCACCATCCGTCCCCACCACTCAGCCGCACTCCCAGCATGCAGAGTGTGGATGCCAGCTACATCCCCCCTGTACCTCCCCTCATACAGGACTACAGACCCTACTACCACACGCCCACTGACCTGTCAGGTAAGGACACGCATGCACTCACTTACAGGGTTATTACATAACACAAACACATCTACATGCCTGCCCATGAGCCTCATACTAATATACACATGTCCATTAAGGGTGCTCTACGTTAGAATCGAAAGTTGTAAAAAGAACAAACAGAGTAGGGCAAGGTTTTTTTTGTTGGTTTTAAGGGTCAAGTTGTAGAGATGCTGCTATGCCATTTTCTGTAGTTAATTGAAAGATATTGGTGTGCAAAACCTAAGTCCTATGGGCTAGGACTTAGAAATTCAGACTTCATGATCCGTGCTTTGTGATGTTGAGTGTTTGTTGTCGCCTCCCTTTCCCAGATTTGAGCTTCTTCTCCTTCCTGCAAGGGGACAATCATCAGGTATGTTGTTGTCCCAAAGTGTTGTTGCATTGGACATATGTTTGCATTGACTCCCAATTCATAATGCTGAACGCAGACCTTGCAGTTTCATTCCACAGGAATGCAGGTTCCATAATAAATAAAGTGACGTAGAACAAGGGTAGGAGACACTTTGCTTTACTGAGGACCGAAATAGACCGATTAAAAATGAATAGCTGAATAAATATATGATCAACAACAAAGTGTTCAGCACTGTTGGGTTAAAGATCCACACACACAAGTATGAAGAGGGCGACTCCTTGGCGGTTGGCATGTATTATGAGTTTCTCATGAGTTGTGCAGCCTGTGTTGTCACAAAGATGTTTGACAAGGCACCATCTGTCCTCTGCTAGCAAACCAAGCCAAGACCAACACCAAACATGTTTGGTTGGAAAAGATTTGAATTAGAGCTTAGAGCCGACCCATAAAGGTATAATATGCTCAATAAATCCATAAAAAATAAGTAATGAGAAGCGGTGAGTGCTCGATGGCACACTGGGCGTCGGCATGTTGTGAAGTAAACTCCATGGTGGAAAAAGAACAGAGACAAAAGTAATGTCTTACAGGTTGGCGGACCACTGTGTTCACTCACACACTTTAGCAGCACATCTCATGAGTAATTGAGAGAAAAAAGCTATCTGTATAAATATTTGGCAGTCCCAACATAGTCCCATCAAACCAGTTGGATTTATTTGCTGTTCAGGAATTTATATCTGACGGGGCTACCGTGACTGTTATGATCTCTGTTAATATTAACAGCTGCTTTGACTGTTAATAACCATCATTAGATTCACTCACGTGTCCCGGTCTGTGTCTCCGCCCAGCACTACAACATGGTGATGGCTGCAGCGGCGGCCGCCTCGTCCTCTGAGGACCACGAGCTGCTCCTGAACCGCTTCCTGCCCTACAGCACCGCCGCCGCCGGCTCCGCCTCCTCCGCCGCCTCCCAGCTGTTCCTCGACCAATCGGGCAGCTCTGGGGGCGGGCACTTCTCCGCCCCGCCCACCAACGGCAGCAGCAGCAGCAGCAGCACAGGCGGCGGCGGCGGTAGCCTCGGCTGCCTGCGGGACGCGTCCTCCGCGTCCACGCACTCGTCGTCGTACGCACACGCGCAGTCACACGCGCACCCCGGGGTGCTGGTAGGCCGGGGCGGGGCCGAGGCCAGCACGGCCATTTACGGCGGCATACCGGACATCATCTCATTGGACTGACTGGCCTAGCGCCGGGAAGGAGGAAGGGCCACCCGTTCCTCCCACCCACCCACCCCATCCTCCCCGAGGGACGCACGGCGTTGGTCAGAAGGAGTGCTCGCTGCTGATGATGAAGTCCTGGAGGAGCGGGGAGGGAGGTCACCCCGTGGGACTCGAGAGCAAAGACGGTGGAGTCTGTTAATTGGCTCCGTCGGCAAACTGACCTCAAAACAGTGACCTCAGCATGGTATGAAGGAAGTGGTGTCCTGGAGGCCGATCCCAGGTCACCGCTGAACCGGTACCGACACAGACCACGCCCCCCCCCCCAACACAGGCAAAAGTCACATAAACTAGTAAAAGAGGATGGTTCTTTTTTATATTTAATAGCAACTGGCGGGGTGGAGCTACAGTATGTACAGAAAATACAAATCTATTTTCCTTCATTACTTTTGTACATTCATTCGAGACATTTTCCCGTGTAGTTAACTTGATTATTAATGCAGACTATAATTGAGAGTGCTTATATATACGTTTGCCAACATCCATAAAACAATAGTTTGGCTCTTCTTTTTTGTTTTCTTCTTTGTTGCTATTATAAATTGAGAGTAGGTTTTTTTGTTAGTTTTTCCTAGTTGTACCCAGTTGCTACAGAACCTGACTACTGTTTATTCATGTACTAATAATTTTATTAAGTTGTTAAATTATGTATTATATTGACGACAAAGTTACATATGCATTCCCTTAAGACTCCATTTGATGCTATCTGTTTGGAGTGCACACATGGATTTTTTGCTGTTTTTCTTTGTTTATTCGCTTTTCCATATTTCTTTATTTTCTTAATTAATTCCCAAATGCTTGAACGTTGTGTCCTCATTTACTATTTAAGAGCATTTAAGAGTTCGGAACATTTTGTTCCCTCTCTGAGCTTCATACCTTTTTTCTTTTTGGACCTTTGCAACAGGGAACTGGTATAATGACTTAGGTTTTTTTTTGCACAATGCCAAAAATGAAAGATGCTATCTATGAAGGAAGGTCTTGCAGAGGGAAGTCCAATCCTTGTGCCACAGTGTATTCTCTATTTGTTTTGTTTTTCCGGTCTTGCATGCATATCTTCCACTTGTATTGGGGAGTTTGTGAGGCATGTGGAGGGGCTCAGGCCCAGAGGTGTGCGCTACTTCCTGTCTGTATCACGGCTTAGTGCCCCAGCCTAGGGGGAGGTCGCCGGGCTAGTCGACCAAAAGAAACCGGTGCCTGCTCGTTGGCACACTCGGCACTAGTGCGGTTGTGGAGTAAATGTTGTCACGGTGACAAAAGAAAACAAAACACAACAAGGAATGTCTTACAGGTTGGCGGACCTCTGTTCACTCACACACTTTACCGGCACATCTGCTCAAGTCGGATGGGAAGGCTCCAGTGAGGACAAGAATGATAGACCATAGAAACTGGGGGTGGTTGGAAGGAGGAGCGGAGCAGCCTGGCCACAGCTTGTCTTAGAAAACAGAACACACACACACACACACACACACACACACACACACACACACACACACACACACAACACACACACACACAACACACACACACACAACACACACACACACACACACACACACACACACACACACACACACACACACACACACACACACACACACACACACACACACACACACACACACACACACACAGTCTCCAGAACCAAAGAACCCCATGGTGTGAGCCGCTATGTGGCTCCAGGATTAGGATTTGGACCGAGACTTGTTGTCAACTGTAGACATGAATGTTTCGAAGGTTTTCTGAACACACAGGGTCTGCTTGTACTGAATGTACCTTGTTTTTTTGTTATTTTGTTATAGGGAGGGGTAAAGGGGATCTTAAGTCACCACCAACTATTCTGAAGGGTTTCGTCTTTCTGTAGAGGTATGAAGTTTAATTAGTCTGATCAGGCCACACGCCGCTCCTCCCCCCGCCACCCCTCCCCCGGTGACCTCCACACTCAACCAGGCTCCATAAGTCTCGCCCCCGCCCATTGCACTTTGTCAAAGTCCAATCCAAGCCCCCCGAATTAGTGTTCTCACCCCCGCCATAATACCACAGTATTATGACAGTCACCACAGCATCACCTGACCAATACCACAGTATTATGACAGTCACCCAGATCACCTGACCCAGATCACCTGACCCAGATCACCTGACCCCCCCCTCCCTTTGTCCCTCTATAAACCTGTAGACACTTTGTCACTATCCTCCCCTCGTCCCACAAGAAATCGGGCTCATTTTCACCTCACTGCATCCGCCATTCCTCTCCACACGTCAGTTTCTCTCGCTCTCTCTCCCCCCCGTCCCCCACCTCGCCGACCTGACTTATTGTTTAGATTAGCTACATAACCGCCCTGCTACTCCCCTCCAACCCAAGACCTTGTGTAGTGTGCAGTATTTTATTTATTTTGTAAGCTATATATATATATATCTTTTTTTTTTTTATATATATATAACGTGTTTGATTCAGTGGATGATAAGTATGACTGATGGTCGTAGAGCTACTGTGATGGGGACGTTATATGATTTTTATATCATGTTGATGTGGTTTTTTTTATATGTGCATCTCTCGCTAGGTAGCGCTGATGCTTCATTCAATCATTTCCCAATATATTATCCTTATTTGGAGAGAAGTCTCTCGGAGCACGACCCCGCAGCGGCGTCAGAGAATTTTAATATTTGACGAAAGTGATCGCAGATTCATGCTCATGGCGATTTTATTTATTCGAACGGCTTCACTAGTCTCCACTGTTCTCTACGTCACTTAATGAAACCACGTGGCATCTTCAATTCCTATGGTCAAATGGAGAAAGACTGAACAACTTGGTTTAAAAGGGGCCGAAATGCTATCTATTTAATGTGGTGCATGTCCTCAGATATTACAGGCTGTGCAAGAGGAAAGTGAATGGGAATAGTGCCATTTGCATCTGTGTAACTCTGGGAAAAACCGAGTTACTCAGGTCTGCAGGCAATGTTGACGGAAAAAAAACACTCAGTTTGGTGGATGCCAGTGTCACCTTAGCTAAAGGGAATAGTCAACTATGTGTATTTGTAAAAGTATGGAAACTGCAGTTGTCTAAACGTGGGAGTTTGATGTCTGTTTGTCTGTATGCTCTTTGTCTGTCCATCGAGAGTGAGAGAAATGAATTTATATATTTTTTAGAAAATGAAAGCTACTTTTAAAAACCAAGGACTTTGGCGGTTTAAGAGTCCCATTTTACAGAAACGATATGAAAAAGTCTGACTCTCGTCGATATCTGCACTCACTGCCTTAAATCCACAGGTTCTGTTTTCATAGCTTCAACCCGGGGAAATCAAAAGGCTTTTCAAGAGAGACGAGGATGACATGGTGTACAGTAGACTGTTGTCAGTTTGTATTATGCTAAGTGGAAAAAATATTTATTACCTGCATTGGAAGAAATTGTTTACTTTTAATTGATTGTCTTCTGTTTATGTAGAAAAGTTTAGATGTAATAAAATGCATTCGGTTTTCTTTGTCTCCAACATTTATTAGAGGCCCGCTATTGCTACTGCTTGAAGGAGAAGAGGTGAAAATCTGACCTTGATTGTTCTGAGCTCCAATACTTGCAGTAACTACAATGAAACACTTGGGGGCAGTAGATTCCCTTGTCGGTGCTGCCGGCGGGGAATCTAGGGATGGTACAAGTACAATTACGCACGACAATCAACCGCTTGCGCTGCGACCAAACGTGCTTACTGATTAAAATATTTAAAATATGCCAGCAAAACAACATTTTACACTTTATTGTAGGCCTGCACACACTCCGTCAACACTAAACAATGCTTGTCAAATGAATTTGCGCCAAACGGAATTATGGCATTCAAGTCAAGCATCTGCACCAATCACGATTTAGCCTACTAGGGTTTGGGATTGGGAGGGGTGGGGAGTGATGTGATATGTCTCCAATATGTATTCCTGTGTACCATCGGACATTACTATTCTTGCATCCAGAAGGGATGGATGTTGTGGTTTCACAGCCCTGATGCTATTCCGTGCGTAAGCCTACACTTGGGGCGGAGGACGAGTAAAGTAGCCAATATATTGCCAGCATTAGTACAAAACTGAGTTTCAGGCTGTGTTGTTTTTAGAGGTTGTACGCAGGAATACACCTTGTCGTTTGGCGCTATGGAAGAAGAACTCGAAAGCAGTCTGTTGAACCAGTCTTTGACCAGACTGGACCGCTTCAGCAACCTGGAGGACATCGACGTGATGGCCGACGGTAGTCTGGTTTTGAGACTCCTCATATGCTTCGTTTACTCGGTTGTGTGCGCAGTTGGTTTGGTGGGTAATTTATTGGTGCTTTTCTTTATTCGAGTCAAACAAGAGAGAAAAAAATCTAGGGTTAATTTATTTGTCCTGAACTTGGCGGTGACAGATTTTCAGTTTGTTTTGACTTTGCCCTTCTGGGCAGTGGACACCGCGCTGGACTTCAGCTGGCCGTTTGGAAACGCCATGTGCAAAATCATTCTTTCTGTCACAGTCATGAACATGTATGCCAGCGTTTTTTTTCTGACTGCCATGAGTGTGACCCGCTACTGGTCTGTTGTATCCTCACTGAAAGACCGAACCAGGCAAATGGTCTGTCTCTGCAAAATGGGTCTGCGCAATGATTTGGGTAATGGCAACCGTTGCGACGGCACCAACCTCTATTTTTTCTTCTGTGACTAATGTGACGGGAGAAAAACTCTGTCTGTTGAGGTTCCCAGGTGGGCAATACTGGCTGGCAGTATATCACATTCAGAAGATACTCGTTGGTTTCGTGTTGCCGATGTCTATCGTGTCCTTCAGCTACATTATGCTTTTACGCTTCATTCGCCATCGGAGCATGAAACCGGGTAACCCGAAGAGGAGATCGCAGGTAACGAAATCTGTGACCATCGTCGTTCTGTCCTTTTTCCTCTGCTGGATGCCCAACCAGGCCATCACCTTTTGGAGTGTGTTGGTGAAGCTGAACGCTGCGAACTGGGACAAGGCGTACTACATAGTTCACGCGTATGTGTTCCCGGTTACCGTGTGTCTTGCGCACGCCAACAGCTGCCTGAACCCCATCATCTACTGTCTCATGAGGAAGGAATTTAGAAAGAAACTGAAAGACTTAATTTTTCGAGGATGAGTTGTTCTTGGTGGTGGTGTTGTTGGTGTTGTTGTTGTTGTTGTTGTTGTTGTTGTTGTTGTTGTTGTTGTTGTTGTTGTTGTTGTTTTACCAATTATCATCTACCCAAAGTTTGCCACCATTCACCAAGACGCACCGGGAGCGCACGGTGCTTCTCCATGCGCACATGGAGCGTAGCTTCACAGGATCGAGGCGATTGAAATTAAACAAGCGCGATATGAGGATTGAATCGTTTATTCAATGGTGATTGTTCTATGTATGCTTACTGTTGCCACGTTGACATAAAATATATTCTCGATATTCTAGAGTGGGTTATTTCAGTTGATATGCTCACAGGATACATGACTCTAGCTCACCACTGAAATAACACGCGCGTACTATGACATTGTATGCCACAGTATTGTTTTGTTTAATGTATAATCGTCAACCAAAGGCAATATCTGTATGTATATCCGCAACTCCAAATAAAGTTTAGGCTCCTTGTTCGCTTAATGAACTTCAAACAAAGCTGTTTTCATTGAAAAGGGACACAATAATGCAATGGATATTGTAGCTTAACCCACAAACACACAGACACACACAAACGCGCCCACAAAGGCAACACTTTAAGTCAATAGCCTTCAGAAACGCGATATTAGATAATGAATTATTAAGTTTAAATTTCACACCCTTTGAGATGAACCTGACTGCAGGTAGCCTATAGGCATTTACGCAAATATTATCTTGGGGAGCTTCTGTGTGTCATTATTAAGACTCATTCAAAAATCAATACCATGGATAATTTTACACATTCTTATAGGCATAGGGGGACTATATTCAGGCAAACCAACTGTTACGTTATTTTGAACGAACGAGCAAATAAACGAATATATAGCGGGATGGATGAGGGGTGCGTAAATTATTTACGCTGAAGCGAATAAATCGAACAAAAGTGTATCGAAGGGGGTAGGAAAAGTAATCCTTACGTTGGAGATGTTGATGTGCCTCAAGTTTCGTGTAAAAATAAAACAAGTTAATTTTAGATCAGCATGTCCTAATTGTTCAGCCCGATTTGATGAAAAATGTAATTACTTCACATTTTCAAAGAACTTTTACCATTTTCTTATTCGGCCTACCTTAAATAGGCCTATTAGATAAGAAAATTAATCAATTTCTTGATTAGTGCCTTTTGAAAAATGAACACTAATAATATAAAAATAACAAGAATTAAAGCGAAGGCCAATAAATCAAGTTTTTCACAAGCCTAGTGCCCACGTTAAGTTTCTCCTTGGACATTGTCATTGGTTTCAAGCTTCAATTATTTCTTAAGCAACTCACCAACGTCATTCCTGTGCATTTAGAATGCATGCGAAAAAAAAACGTCTTTCGCCATCACCAGACTCATAGTGTAATTAAATTCGGAAATGTAAATAGTTTGACCTTCTACTACAACAACATGCGGGATTTAATCTTAATGTAGTCCTATAATGCAGTGCTCTTACTTGAGTCGTTGCGCTCGTCGTGGATGACTACGTCAGGCATAGTCACGTGACTGGCGCCTCCCGGAAGCGTTTTGAGAGACGAGGGCGGCGGCGAATCCATGGACGAACCACATCCTCCTCCAGTGTTGTATTTGGATGAAATGGAAACTGGCAATGTGTGAATTTGATCATCCAGAGATCCGATCAGTTGAGTCTGTGAATGGCGCCAAAACAGGACCCTAAACCTAAGTTTTCAGAAGGTTTGTACAGCGGGAAATGATGTACTGATATAAACTGAATTCGTTCCCGTTTTCCAGAGGGGGCGGGTTTGTTTTTTTGTTGAAGCCCAGTTTCCAATATCTATATTATTGCGAAAATTGCATTAAATGTGAAACGAATCAGCAATCGCTACGCATAGAAAGCTAACGTTAACAGCAGAGTTTGACATACAGGATTATTTACCTTAGTTTATCTGTCTACCGTATGTTAGCTTGCTTAGCTAAAGCAGCTGCATTGTGATTGGACGACAGACAAAGCGGCAGCTTTTGTTGCCCAGCTGATTCAGTACGTACGTGAACTCAAGAAGGGTGCATGTGATTACATTAACATCAGTTTTCAAATATACATATTCAAAGTAATATCTATAGCATCTATGTTACTGGTAAACAGAGTTTAGACCTGTACAATGTTTGTCTACCTGTGCTTCGTTTCAGGGGAAAGAGTCCTGTGTTTTCATGGGCCATTGCTCTACGAGGCAAAGGTTTGTCATTGCGTGCTTCTTACGTATTGGTTTGCTGCAACAACAAGACATGAAACCAGTTAATGTTTCTTGGCTAATATAGATACTTGCATTACAGTGTGTGAAGATCAATATCAAGGAAAAGCAGATCAAGTACTTCATTCATTACAGCGGATGGAACAAAAAGTAAGCTCTCCTACCTCCAAAACCATGTTATGGTCCCCTTCTAATGTATAAAGCCTTGGAGTGTTAATGGAGTTATGATCTTGATTTTGGTGTTTTTAGTGCTGCAACATAAAAAAACACTTTCTCCTTTCAGCTGGGATGAATGGGTTCCTGAAAGCAGAGTTCTCAAATATGTGGACAGCAACCTTGCAAAACAAAAAGAGCTTCAAAAGGCCAATCAGTAAGTGAGGCTTTTGCCATAACAATTATCTTTTAAGAAACGTTACCAATGATATGACCCATAATTGTAGTTTTTAAAACAAGGATAAATAGTGCATGTATTTAGAAATGCTTGGCTTTTGTCACACCACAGTATATCAGACCCCATTTAACGAAGCAGTATGTTTGAATATCTCCTGTTGCCTGGCTACTGTGTGCCCTATATTTACCTGATGGATCAGAAAAGAAATGCCTCTTTTACATGTCAGTGATTAGGTCAAGGGTTGACCTATGCCCGTGTGTTTTCTGATTTGCTCAACAGGGATCATTATGTTGAGGGGAAGATGAGGGGGGCAGCACCAAGCAAAAAGATTGCTGCAGTGCAGCAGAAAAATGTTGATCTGTGAGTCCCACCGCCTGCTTAAAAAGAAAAAGTTATTATGTCTTTTAAGATACTTTGTTTCATAACTTTTTCAATGCGTATGCGATTCAGATTAACAAAACTTCACTTTTTTTTTTTTTAAAGGAAAGCAAAGAAGAGCAAGCAGAAGAGTAAGAAGTTTTTCACTTGTGGATAGAGCATCCTCCTTTACTATTGATTATCCATGTGGAACTGTGTGTGTGTGTGTGTGTGTGTGTGTGTGTGTGTGTGTGTGTGTGTGTGTGTGTGTGTGTGTGTGTGTGTGTGTGTGTGTGTGTGTGTGTGTGTTTGTTTTCTGCAGCCCCTGGGGCAGGAGAGGGCACTAGCACCGGAGAGATGCCCCAGGGACCGAGGAAGAAGAGGGCTCGGGCAGATGCCACTGTTGAAAGTGTATGTTGCAAAGTCCAATCCCCCATACCAATTCTTCCAGTACTGCAATACCACACACTTTTGCGAGGGCCAGCCGACTCGAGCAAGTTCTGGTCCTCAGATACATTTCCTATTACCTCTATACAGTAATACACCACATATTAATCATCCATTGCATGAGTATTAAATTTGTGTTAATCGTTAGTCTACAGTGGGAATTATTTGTATTTATTTCAATGGAAGAAAACCCACTTTATTTATTTACTTTGTATATGTGCCTGATCAGTTCCATGGCACTCAAGGTTTTGTTCATGTGCACAATCTATTTATTGGCCCTCTGGCAGCAACAGATTTGAATGGAGCGTCATGGGGGAAATCCTTTTGAACGTAGGGTCTTTCTGAGAAAGGTTGTGGGTACATCTTGTAGATGCGTTTATTTCAAATCTGTCTTGTGTCCAGGAGGAGATGTTCACCAACCGTGTGGAGGTGAAGGTGAAGATCCCAGAGGAACTAAAACCCTGGCTAGTGGATGACTGGGACCTCATCACCCGGCAGAAACAGGTTAACAATCACACACAGGATACACAGAACAAAAGTGTATGTCCTTTTAGAGGACACGGTTGTCTTGGAAAAATCACACACGCACGACTATTCTATATATTAGATTATTTCTTATATTATTATATTATGTCTCAAAGGTGCCGTAGTTTTGATGTGCTACCCTCTGCTTTATGTTGGCCAATAATGGAACGCAGTAATGGGCAGAAACAAGTTTTGTTTTTTTGCTTTCTGCCCAAAAAAAATCAGACCCATAAAGCTGTAGATATACAGGTTAATATCCTATTATAAATCAGTCCACCAAGGAGTGTACGCACGTGGTTCAGCCTGATAGCCAGCCTTTCACATGCTGAAACTCAACCATAAAGGGTTAATTCAAAGCGCTAAATGATTTATGCATAACAATGATCCTATTAATTAATAGTGTGTTACGGAGAACCAAGGCAACAACCAAGAGGCAGACAGAGAACATCTTCTGGTACAGTACTCGGGGGAGGACGTGAGGCGGAGTTCAAAAAGGACAGGCGTGTTCACTGCAGAGTATTTACACCAAAAATAACAACGCTGACGTAAAACGTTGATAACAATATAAAAAATGTATTAACGCTTGCTGCAATTCTTTCAATACATTTTATGTTAACTTGGATCTCAGCATCCGATGACGATCATTTCATCAGTTAGTTACCGTACCTTCCGGCCCTTTCCTCTGCACTCCGGGGGCTGGGGATTGTGAGGCTGAGAAAGCACTGATTTAAATATTGAGCTGACTTTGATTTAAGGTTGGCTGGACTATATCTTGTCATTTGAGAGGTGCTTATAGAATAGTTATGGCTCACTACAAGCCACACATGGTCTTCAATTACATTGCTGCTTGGGATGTTCATGATAAAGTGGATATATGCTGAAAGTTGGACACGAGGTTAAATGAAATGTGAGGGCCTCATTATACTATCTGGTTTCTATTTGACCCCTCAGCATCTGCTTAGCTAACTCCCCCCGTCTCAAATCTTTTGACATATGGGTTAGAGTTACATACAGATGCGCACATTCTTGCCTGATTAGTTTTTATAGGTCACATATCTTGCATTGGACGTGGCGTGTGCACCTAGCCTGATATCGCCGGACCATTTCCCAAATGCCTATTAGACTGGATCATCAGATCATCCTGGTTTCCAAGGGGTGTTATCAAATGACGCAATACAAAATGCCTCTGGACGCAATGGATTAACCTACCATCAATCAGAGCAAAGAAATATCTAACACATCACCGGCAGCAGCGTTTATTGTTTATGAACATTTCTCAACAGTGGGGTTGAAGATATGCCAGAGCCAATAATACATGACTTCACAGATATGTCTAGTTCCCTGGCTAGCGTATGCCTCTTTCCGTCCCTGGTTTATAATGTACGCAAGGGTTATAATTGAGATGGCTGAACATTGAATCACATAACACTATGACAGTCACTTATATGTTTTTCGATGGCCATGGGGTCAACGTTTAACTAGGATATGCTGAAGTACTGCTTTTAAACAAACAATGTCTACAATTTATATTTCCTTCTGTTATAATTCAAATTGAGCCTGGAAACCAGAGGAATCTTCAAGCACATTTTTTTATTTGCTCTAACATGCGTCCGGCCCACCTCGTGTTCAGACTGGTTTCCAGCAGTTCTTGCCCCAGTCAGAGCAATCATAAACCAGTTAACCAATATGGGGCAGGTTTGATCCAATGACGGTGCGCCCTGTGAAAGCGCTGTTGAGACATCTTCACAAACAACTAGCATGGGTGTCGCCAATGGTCCCTTTTCATTACTCTGTTTGGTTGTATGTCCAAACTATCACACATTTCAGAATTTGTCTCGAGTTGTCCGGCAAATTCTAATCTGGTCTAATTTCGTGTGCATACTTTTGGTTCTGGAACAATTTCGAGCATAGTGTAACAATATAATAATTATACCCTATCAAAGTACATCTATTTTACAGAGATGATTTGACAGATTAAAATGTTTGTTTTTGATTTTGTTGGAAACAAAAGTCAAGGATTACATTTTTTTTTTTTTTTTTTTTTGTAATTCATTTTTTACAGTTGTTTCACCTACCGGCAAAGAAAAACATTGAAGCAGTCTTGGAGGACTATGCAAACTACAAGAAATCTAAAGGAAACTCGAATGACAACAAGTAAGTCCAACAGTAGCACTGAAACAGACCGCTACTACATTTAACATACTACTGCGACTTATGAGTACCCGTCTCACAGAAAGCAACCACACACCCTCTCCAACTCCATTTCTGCCCAGGGAGTGTAAACAAACTGAGCCTTTTACCAAGCATGATCCGCGATAAAGACCTTAACATTTGCAGCCTTTTTCTTAATGTTATCTCTATGAGGATTTGGTAGTGGTACTGTCACACCAAAATTGTACAGAGGGCGAAAATTGTACCGCCTACCAACGGACGATCACGTCGAATGATGACTCCTATTATCTAAATTAAATTAAAACAAGCTATCTAGACTTTGATACACTTTAAACGCTCAGTTTACTAGCTAAATTCAGTACAATTCAAATATAAAGTAAAAACAAGTGTTATCTGTATTATGTTATTTTGTCTTGATGAGCGTGAATGTTTTTTTTTAAACCTGCCTGGCAACGGACAATCGCGTTGATCGATGACGTAATGTTTCGACGCGGATTACGTAGGCAGTGCAATTTTCGCCCCCGGTACAATTTTGGTGTGACAGTACCCCTAACCCTAACCCTAACCCCTTCCCTCTCTTTCCCTAATATGGGCTGTAGGAAAAGTGTGAGAGATTATTTTGTGTGTAATTTGTATGGAATGCTGTAGCCATCCTGTAAGTGAAATGCTCTGGTAGAATATCTTGCGTTGACTGTGCCTACCTGGTTTTTATATACAGCTGCCGGCTAATAAGTGACCAACAGAGCATCTCTTCCTGATGAGTTTGTGGGAATCAGTCTTAACTGTCAATCACAGGTTTACCTGTCAATCACAGGAATGCCACAGGAGGGAGAAGGTGACGAGACTTAAGAATATCTAGCCCTTTTCTGCTCCCTCTGCTAACAACTTTCGAATCATGACCTACAACACCTTATCTTTTAGCAGTTTCGAACCGCCTTGGGGTTTTCCTCCAGTGAGCCGATTGTGAGCACGGGCTCCCCTGTGTTGTTCTCAGGGAGTATGCGGTGGGCGAGGTGGTTGCAGGGATCCGGGAGTACTTCAACGTCATGCTGGGCACCCAGCTGCTCTACAAGTTCGAGAGACCCCAATACGCAGAGATCCTGGCCGAGCGCCCCGAGACGCCTGTGTCCCAGGTCTACGGAGCGCCCCACCTGCTGCGCCTTTTTGGTACGGAGAGCCCACACACATGCACACCAACACACGTACAACCCGCACAACCCGCACAAGAGAAAGTGTAAGTGCTCTGTATTGAGTCATTGCAGAGTGCTTTGAGATAAGCACGGCGATAAGATGTTGTACAACCTTTCTTTGCCCTTCATTTCTGTTGGTTGTTTCGCATCCAGGAAATACAGAGCGCTGACTGATTGCACACCAAATTGTCGTGCAATTTTTATCTGAATGCTACTTTGTGATGAGCAGCTTTCAAACAATGCAGACAGCTGCACCCTACCTGAAGTCATGTTAATCTAAAGGTCATGTGGGTCATGTAATGGGGGAGGGGGGAGTCCCTGTCTGACCGTCTGACTCTTTTACAGGTGGACCATTCTTTTCTTATTTTCGTGCAGGCTGTCGGGCTGTTTCCCTGCTGCCTGATCTATACACAGAGAGTGAATGAAGTATAGATTATTTTATACTTTTGTATAATATTTACTATATATATTTTACATCGTAGCTAAGGCAGCAGGAATGAGTTGCTTAGGCAGCCGGCCTGAGCTGTAAAGTGCTGTGGGAAACCCTGGGTTTTGTTGAAGCTTGGCCAACTGCCCAATTTTGGCATGCTCTTGGCCCGAAAAGAAACTCAAGGGACTATGATAAGGTATAGAACGGGTCTTTTCCTGGCAGGCCAGAAATCAAACTAGTATTTTTCAAGCTGGCAAAGGATGTCTAATGGTGAAACTTCAATATCTTTAGGCAAGGTGTCCGCGCATCCTTAAAAAGTCTTAAATTCATGTTTCTGAATTTAAGGCCTTGAAAAGTCTTAAATTCGTTACAAATGTCATATGCTGGTCTTAAATACTGTAACACAAGGCCTTAAATTTGTCGTGGCAGGACTTTTTTTTTTTTTATTATCTCGTGGGACTTTTCAGGAAGGACATGTGGAGAGGCTTCTTTCTTGCTAGCTGCATATACAAAACGATTATCTGCGTGCTTGCTAGCTAGTCTGCGACAATGGGTAGGTGAATGAGTCTCATTGAGTGACACACATGCTATGCTTGAGTTATGATACAGCGGGATCCCCCCCCCCCCCCACCATCGCGTGTTTTAGGTCTTAAAATTCATTCAAGGTGTTATTAAAAAGTCGGCAGGACTTCCCATGCTTTGGCCATAATGAACAAGTCTCCAACAGCTAAAAATCACTGTTCAACTGACTGGATGGTCCAGTTGAGGGTTGTATGTAATGTATTTAACGTGAACACACACTCACACTAATGAGGTTTTAGCCACTCTTGAGTGTTGTGAGTGGTCCTCTGGGCAGCAGTTAGAGCTTGTGTAAAGGTCAGCCTTGTTGGGTGCAAGAACGTCTCCCAACATGTCTTTCTTGAGGTCTGCTGAGGTGAAGATGATGTAGTGAGGCAGACTTCATTGACATGTTGCATGCCTCCAACATTCCAGTACAGATGGAATCTATCTTTTATAGGCATGTTTTGATGCCAAATCAAGCTAAATGCTGCACACATAACTTACACATGACTTATTACAAATTATGAAAAACCACAGCTCGTTTTTTCTTGTCACCTGCAATGGCCATTCGAACAACAATAATCTACAGATAAAGTTAAATAAACCTTATCATCAATGAAGCATTGCTGTTGATTTGAGAAAAAAACACTGCTGAATAACCGAATGAGCGATTGTGTGGAATTGCAGTATTTATGATGCAGACAACTTCACATCACTTTGAGCGTGCATACTGTCTTGCAGGCTTGTAATTGAGTGGAAGAGTTGAGCATCTCTTTTAGCTGCAGTGATGTGTGAAATGTTGTTCCCTTCCATCTTTTTCGGCCTTGTTTGAAATGGCAGGGGGTCGTAAAAGAAACATTGAATGTTTTATTGCGTGTACAAGAATGTTCTAATTTTCTCTAATGGGTCTTGCAACTGTGTGTGCGCTCTGATTTGACAGTTAACGGTCAGAGTTGCTTGGTATCTGCATAACCAATCCTCAAAGCAGCCAAAGTCATAGAGTAGCTATGGGGAAGCCTTTTTTTATTTGTTTTCAAGAATTTGTTTTCCAAACCCCAAACTGTTTGTCTTGTTTTGTTTTCAAAGTGCGTATCGGAGCCATGCTAGCCTACACGCCGCTGGATGAGAAAAGCCTGGCTCTTCTGCTGAATTACCTCCAGGACTTCCTCAAGTGAGTATAGCCCTCGGGTTGAATATGTCGTTACCAGGGGAGTCTTGCAGTGGTCTTAATCCGTCACTCTGCATTCCAAGCAACAGCTAACCTGACAACACTTAATATAATAAAGGACATCATCGACGATGTACCCCACAGTGGAACAACTCAACACGACAATCGAATGAGAAAAGTTGCCGATTTCTTGGTTAACATAACCAAATGCTTGGCTTCAATAAAAATGTTGGATCATTTATTTTTTAGTACATGCCGTCTTCATAGCATGGCCACTATCTCAGTGAATGGGCCACCCCTGTTATCTGTTCAATTTAATTAACAAACATTTGCTTGTTGAACATATTTCCAATTGTGGGGACAGATACATAGACCAGTGTGCAAGTAGAAATAGATATACTCCAGAGAGGTGCTTGAGTGGCTGTGAGGGTAATGGCGCTAGTGATTTGCGGGTTGCTCGGCTTTTTAGTCACGATTGTAGAATTTTGAAAGAGAACATCAGAGAAACTCGGGCATTAATGGTAGCTGATGTGCGGTGATTCATTGATTAAATTAATCACAGACTGTTAAAGTATTTGAAATATTATTTCATATTAGGTTCCATTGTCTATAGAGCACCAACACATGCAATGGGGTTTTGCATGGACCAAATACAGTCAGTCCTATAGGCAATTAACTATTAAAAGATATGTTGCCAAAGAAAATATCTTTTTATAGGTTATATCTTCAATAGAATTTCTCTGCTTATTCAATCAGTTTGTCTATTCTGGTAAAACCCTATTTTCTAGTCATGGACTCCTAAAATATGCGTTTTGTTGGAATATTTTCCCCATAGGTAATGGATATTAGGTTTAATTTGACTGTGCATTTGCAATAATGTCAATTCAAGATTTGAATACATACAAACACATGCATACAAATGCCAAAATATGATTAAGTCTATGATTAACTCTGTCTTGATGATGCTTAATACACATATTATGCCGGTACCTTTTTGTGTGTAGAAGGACTGCAATGTAATTATATTCCCCTCTGGTTGGACTCTTATCAAAAACGCTGTAAGAGTTGTAGACCTTCAACTAATGTTGGTGGAGTAGCTTGTGACCTTGTAGTAGTATTCATTCTTCTGCAACATGGCGATCCTCTTATGTCCCGGCATTCTCCCATTATAAAACAAAAATTATATATGTATCGATTTTTACATGGGTGTGGGTGGGTGGCATTTACGCAAAAAAAATCATTCCCATGCAATCTCCTGCTGTGTTTGAATGCAGGTACCTGGTGAAGAACTTGTCCACGCTGTTCAGTGCCAGCGACTATGAGGTGGCTCCGCCCGAGTACCACCGCAAGGCTGTGTGAGAGCTTACCGGGTGCACTACAGTCTCCTGTCCTCACACAGCCCCCACACAGCATACCACAGCCCACACAAGCCCCCCTGTTTGCGTGGAGCCAACCTCCAGGATCTTTCTTCTCTCTTCCTTCAAGCACCCTCATCAGAAGCCTGACGGGTCTCTTAGAAGTAATGGAAGTCGAGTGGAGAACTCAGCAGCTCGTTATGTTGTAACATGAACTCACCCGCGACACTCTACTCTTACATTTTTCTCGGTTCTCTCTTTTTTTTCAAACTGGTTTACTCTGCGTCGCTGAAGGAGAAGAGGTGCGTGTGATAAACCACGGACATGTTCGTTGACTGTTCTGTTTTTTGATGTTTTTGTACGTTCCATTTTTACAGTGGTCTTTTTAACTTGATGTCGGATGTGCATGTTTGTCTTAGTGAGCATTCTCACATGTTTTAGATTTTTTTTATATGACATTTGAATTGTGTCTTGTGTTTTTTTTCTCCATTTGTAATAAAGATGTATTTACATGATTTGTGTGTGTGTTTCTGTTTTATGTGTCTGTCTTATTTCTATTTTTTCGCAAATATGAGGGTCTTTTATTCATTTAGCTTCTTTTGCTATTTTGAGGAGAGAGAAGAAAGCAGATAGGGTGTACTAAGACAAATGTGAAAAGGCTTAGGATTTCCAAAAATGGATTGGATTCATCGTCATTAAGCTGTTTATTAATAAAGTCAGCCAGACATACAGTGTCTCTGAATGAGATACTTCTCCCAAGTATATCTCATTTCCTTTCAACAGCAGTGGAAGTCTAGACCCAATGGTCACTCTGTTGCAGTGAAGCCTAAGCCAGACAAAGAAGCCGTTATTAGCCATTCAGTGGACAATGAATGTTGAGGATTGTATGTTGGATAAACTGGAGCATGTCCAAGTTGGTATACAAGTCTTCACAGCAGTCCTGTGGTCATAAAGGCAAATTAACCACCATACCTAAATCATGCTGGTAAAAAAAATGCTTACACATGAATAACACAGTGCATATATCATTCTGATTGCCATCAAATAAAATAAATTGTATCAATCCCAATTTTGGATGGTCGATTCTGGTTGCCTTCACTCAAACCTCAGCAGGGGGCGTTGTTTCCTTTTGTGTGTGTGGTGTGGTGTGGTGTGGTGTGTGTGTGTGTGTGTGTGTGTGTGTGTGTGTGTGTGTGTGTGTGTGTGTGTGTGTGTGTGTGTGTGTGTGTGTGTGTGTGTGTGTGTTGTGTGTGTGTGTGTGTGTGTGTGTGTGTGTGTCACCTACTAACGTCTGTATCTTATCCCGAATTATCATGCCTTAAATACGACATAAAAAAGTGTTTTATCTCCTTTTAAAAGTTTTTCGTGGAAACAATTATGCAGGTGTTTTTTTTGTTTTTGTTTTTTTTTTACAGGTAAGGATGACGTCGGAGGCCTCTGTCCTACGTCGTCCCAGAGCTTTTCAAAAGTTCCCAAGGAGCGACGCTGTCGTCAACAAGGAAGTCCTTGCATATTTCGCCTCCCATTGGTCTAAACGCCACAATGACCACTGATACTGATGTTCTATTGGGTGAGCTGATCTGTTGCTCATAGACAAGTACGTTCAGTTTGTGGTTAGGCGTCAGGTGAAAAGAACCCAAACGGGAAGAAATAAGTTAAAGTTTACCTAAGTAACTGCGCTTTTAAGGATTTTCTACACTTCGACAGAACGTATCAAGAAATAACAAGACAAAATGAAGAGTCTCAAGTATCGACTGAAAAAGCATGAAGTTAACATCATAGTAAGTTGTAGCATGTATTATCTGTCTTTCAAATTATTCGTTATTTAATTTGTATACCTTCATTTGAAGTTATGTTATGCCTGTAGCTCAACTTTTTTGCCATCGTATCTTAGTGCTTAATTTGTATGCAATACTACCATAACGCTGACCTTGTCGTTTAATTCACCGACAAGTTCCCGCTGTTACGGCCTATTTGAAACCAACATTTAGAAGCACCTGCTTTAATACTGGACGGGGGAAACCCGTTTATCCTCCCAAGTCTACTACATGGTATACTTCGTGAGGGTCTCCGTGAGATGGCCTGGATTGGACAAACACACCGCGTTCCTCCGCGGACTCCCATAGAAATCAGTGCAACAAAGTAGCAATATTTTGGTTGTCATGTGGGATAACCTACTGAGGGCCTCTAACCCATTAGTATCTCATGTGCTTCTTCTGGTAATGATTTTAGGGTGTAGGCTAGGCTGCACACTGTACGTTGTAAACAACAATCGTATGCTTTGGTTACGAATACATAAAACTAGTCTTAACTGTATCGTGATACTGGGATGGTGTTTCAAAATGAACTCATGCTTAATGGGAGTGTTTTGTATGTATACAATAGTTTAGCTGCCGTTGCATTAGGCTATCTGACGGGACTTGCGCCTACATGGTCCTCGCTTAGCAGAGGGTGCAGTGGGTGTTGGGCACTGCGCAGTAGGGCTCCAAGCAATTACCATGAGAAAGGCAACGAGCCTGAGAAGCTGTCTGCCATGTGATGAATGCTCTGGCTGGCTTTCTTTAAATGGGAGGAAAACTCCTTTGGAAAGGAATGCCTCGCATATTTGCATAGATGGAGCTGTCCCCTGAATCAATTCGGATGTGGTGTTGTATTAATTGATAATAGAATACGTAGGTCTACTTCACTTCATTATTGTGTGTCTTGGTTTGTTGTTTAGCTATCCGTAAAACAGAGTGGCTCATCTATAGCCATATATCCAACTAGGAATTTGAAAGGTCTTTGGTTGTGTCCTGTTTCTAGATTTAATCCGATATACGCCGTATATTAAGGTGCCGTACATGTAGTTGGAGGTGGAAGTGGTGGAAAGGGATTTTGTATGGAAGGGGAGGGGGGCGTGTAATGACATGAAACCTGGACGCAATGATCATTCCCACATTTTTAGTCATGAGTAGGGAGAACCCTCTCATGGAAAGTGACCAAAACAGTATTCCATGCAATCCGAGTAATATTTCCTCTCCCTTTTTGAAAAATATTTTAACTTCTCAACATTCCTTGTCTATTTTTTTTTCTATTACAGGTTACTCCCACATGGCCTTATCAAATGTTTCTGCCCTATAATGAGTTTCTTCATAAATAGCCATTTCCGATTTTTTTGTATCAGCATTATTAGTGTTTATGATTTAATTCTGTCCTGCACACCTAACCTAACATTATTATAGTGGGATAATAACTTAAAAATGTTCTGTGCACAAAAATAACATACAGAAGAGAGAAAAATAGAGAAGTAGAGTAGGCCTAGAGAAAAATTGTTGCCCATCAATGCCAACAGCTGGATGAACAATTGCATGTGTTTGTATCGTATAATTTTCCTAGTATGTAAACAACCCAAACAGGTTTGGTTCAGACAGAGTCTCTCTCTAAATATTTTAGTCTTTTGCTCACTTGGTCAGTACAGGGATAACAAAGCCATTTGTTCTAGATTTTGTAATGTATTTCCTGCGTTTGCACGACTGACTCTCCCTTCAAGTGTGATTTCAGACTTTCCAATATTGTTAAGGCTGACTCCCTAGCTTAGGGTGTGTTTCTGGACGTGTGAGGATGGTGCCGGCATGGGGGTTGGAAATCTCCTACACGATGAGTTTTAAATCTGCCACGCCTAGATTGGCCCGCTGCCGTTTGTTATAATAGTTGACATTACTCATTCTCTTTTTTTTTTAATATGGGTTAGTCAGTTCATCAGAATCATCTCAAACATTCAGGATATTTCACATTGAAATACCTAATGTTTTCAGTTCTTTGGACAGAGCTAAAGAACAAATTCATGCAAGGATCCTTTCCTTTATCCCATGGAGTGGGTCTTACCATATTCCTTTCAGTCAGTGGCATTGGTGCCGTGCTTATCGGCTTTTGGCCTCGCAATTCTTAATGTTCATATATGATGTTCTTCCATTTGGTAATAGTCCGGTTGAGTTCAGTCCACAAATCAAAGCAAAATGTTAAACTTGTGTCCATGGAGGTTAGTCAATATATAAAGGGGGGGTATTTTAATTCCCTTGATTTAGTCTTTTCGTAGGGTGAACCACTGCTGACCTTTCAAAGACTTTATAGCTAGCTTATTGCTTTTTGATAGATCTGGCTAGACCTCCTAGCTGAAGGCTTGAATCCTCCTGAAGGATCTTCCAATGTTGATTTTCCCTCGGGCAATTATTTAAATGTTTCTTTAAATAACTTTCAAATGGGTCAACCAATCAGCTTCAATCTTATTCATTCTGTAAGAATTGAGGAAAAGACAACCATGTCACTGCAATATTTTTAGAGAGGATCAATTGTAAAAGTCAGACTATTGCTTTACCTTGTCAAGAAAACTAGTGATGGTGTATAATGAAATCAAAAATGTAAAACGTCCTGAAAGACCAATAAACAAGGCAACGGTTTTTGAGCAAGGATAATTTCAGCGTTGGTTTTATGGATTATAGACATAGCCATATTGTTTCACTATACATTATAGAATAATTATTGTAAAGATGTTTTAAGGATTTAACATTTTATAAAAAAAATTCAGCTCTGGAACCTCCTCCCAAATGCACGGGCACAAGATAAGATACACATTTTCTTTAAGGATCCTTTTAAGGAATTTTCAGAAGACCTTCATTCATATTATGTTTAATTTGAAATGCAATGCCTTTCTTTCTCATGCATGACCATAATTATAATAATTGTTAGCCCTGCAGCTTGAGTTTTAGATTTTATTGTGTTTTAAAAGGGAGACATTTTAAACGCCATTCCCTCAACAAAGACCTAACCAAAAAAAGGCAAGCTCAGGGACCTTTGCACCTCCACACCCAGGGAAAGACCGATGAAGGGCTGCGACAGGACATATTTGGCTAGATAATAAACAAGATCACACGTGATAAATGAATGATTAACATCCTCTCTTGAGGTAAACACGTGTTTGTAAACTATAGATTATTTGTCTCACAGGAGAAAATGACTTCTAATAACCCTATCTGACTGAAATTCTTGTTGTACTTCTGTAGTGAAGCTTGTTAGCATTACAGTTGGTCCCCTCCTTAGCTGTTATGTAATGCTTACCTTTCCTTCTTCCACTGTTACCTGATCCCTTTTTCTCTATGTATTTTACTTCTTTGAGCTTTGACGCCCTCACCGTGCCCAACCATTCAGTGTCATAAAACACCCAATACCCTTTTCTCATGGCCGGTAACTGCCTGTCTGCATTTTCTCCCTTGTTTTCAATCTGATCACAACCAGCAGGATAGGAGCTTTGTGAACAAAAGAGCCAGGTTCTTCCTCCTCAGTGGGGTGGTGTTGTCTTACTGCTAAGAGTAGAACGGGTCTAGGTGCCGCTGAGGATGGTGTGGTAAAAGGATACGCCACGAGGGGATGGCGGGACAATAGGATGGTTTTGCATTGGGTGCATTTGTGGTGAAAGTACCAAGTAAAAGCATCTCGTTTTCGATGTTATTTGGTGGAGTGGGAAAGTGCACTTAATGGGCGACCATCCCTTAAAAGGTTTGAATTCTTGTGGGCTCAGTTCTCGTGTTATATTACTTTTGGAGGAATCTGTTTCCTTGTTTGAGATATTATGGTGCATGTTATGCTGGCATTGAGCAGTGTCTGCCATAGCCCGGCAACAGTTTGAAACAAAATGATAAAGATATGCATAGATTATTTTATTTTTTCATTAATTTTCATGGTGGACGATTTGAGAAAGTCTTTCATTTGTTGGTTCATGTCTGAATGAATGTTGCAGAGGGTTTTCCGTTTGAGTCATTATGCCCGCCTAACTGGATACACCTGCAATGAACTTTTATTTTGTAGCTCTACATTGGATCCCAGCTAGGCACTATCCCCTGCAGCTTCCCCAAGGGGCACTGCAGTAATGCATTACTAAAGAAACCAGTCTGGAGCCACTATTTTGACTCAACATTCCTTTTTGACGATATCTATTTCAACTGATATGATGCAACATCATATCAATCTTAAGTTGACAAGGGAAAACTGGGAGTAATGGGAACGTGTCAAGGAAATGTAGATGTTCTAGTGTATTGCATTTTGCTCTTCATTTAAATATAAAAACGTTATTGCCACTATGCAAAAGTTTAAAATATGATCTGTTGGAATCAGTTGTGTCAGAAGATTGTATGAGCAATGTCATATTTTAGTTGTTTTTTTGGGGGGGGCATTTAGAACTGTTGGTTTTCACACAACTGTTGGGTTGACTGTCAAGGTGTATTCTCCAAATCAGTCAGGGATGAGATCCCTGATTGGTCAGAAATTAACAGGGAGCAGTCTTAAATCTAAACTGGTGTCCATGTCCTGTGTGTACCACCTCCATCTATTGTTTTTTTATTTTATTAATTTGACTGTAATTGTTAGGTTTTACCGGGGAGAATTCAATTAGCCTCACGGCCAACACTGACACAATACATTGACATCTGAACTAAGTAGGATTATTGTGTATTACTGTCCCAGCAAAAAAACTCTTAAATACTTCGGATGAGCAGTCAAAATGTAACAGCAAATTTCACTGCGCATTTCACTCACAAATAGCAGATTGATGGATAAGCCATGTCTAATTACACTCTAATAATAGCTCTTAATAGATCATGTACCTACAGCACCTTTTTCACAGAAGTGTTAGGGAGATTTTACGGCCAAAACATAGTTGTTGTTTTTTATGTACTTTGCATACTAACTAAGAATTGTAGATAAACCAATGGTATATTTGTTGTCTGCCGTTGAATAAAAGGCAGTCAAACATTGGTCTGTTGATTTGAGTAGGAAATGAGGTTGAAGTTCCATTCGAGCAGAGTTTCAATAGTAACACTTCCCAATGAAATATGTAAAAACAGCTAGCCATATATCATTGTCGAGTTGTGTGCTTGCATTATCCCAAATAATGTTCAAGGTAACTGTATATTACATTTGGACAGAGAAAGAAAAAGATAGAGATTGAGAGACTATATCTGACACAGAGACACTGAGTTATCAGTCCTCGCAAAGCCCCTTCATCCTAACGCAAAAAGGGGGGGGGGGGGGGGGTTTAACAGTTAATCCAGTGGAGACGATTTCTTTATACAGTATATTTCAATATTGATCATTGCCATTGCCTCATACCAGTCACCAAGCTTATGCAAGGTTTCACACACATACTTTACTTGGGTGGGCCGCCCAGGTATATTAACAGCCTCTGAAGTATATATTGAGTCGCCACTCAAGGCGACTCAATCATGCATATCTTTTATATGTTCTGAGAGTACGTTGCTGCCTGTGTCATAGTTTATCATCACACACGCACGTATACAGGCATACAGGCATGCATACTGTGATGATTAGAGTCTTTGAATAGCCCCTCCTACACACTCTGAATCACAACATGATCATAAGCAGGAGGAAGGGTTGTTGTTGTTGTTGTTGTTGTTGGCTTTACGCAGCAGAGAAGACGCCTTTTTGAAATTCCTGAATAGAATCAATCTCAAGTTCACAAATCAGCATGCCACAAATACCATAAATTGAAATAACGAGTTCTATAACTTATTTTTTGGCGCTTTTATGTTTGCATAAAAAGTCAGCAATAGTTCCCATCAATGTACTACAAATATCGTCATTTATTTTAACCTATTTTGTATACAGCATTTGAGCTACATCCATAACGGGACTGGTCGTTGGACTGTTGTGTAGGGCAGGTATTTGGAATGGTTTTCGCCCATAGGGTACATCCCTTGTACTGTATTATCTGCTACTTTACTCTGATCAGGAGACCCTTATTACAGGTGGTTGATCTGAAACAAAAGCAGTAGATCATATGCTGATCACGCCATGGCTGGGATCACCTGTCATCCAATCACAAGCAGTGGCCCCGCACACCATGTGGATCAGGGTGGGCAGTGACCACTTGGTTTCAAAGCCCAAGGGTCCTGGTGACGTGCTACCACGACAATTTCTGTCCCATATTTTATAGTTACAAAGTCTGCAACCCTAGCTACCACCACAAGTGGAATCAAATTATTTTATATAGTGTTATTATATAGCACTATAAAGTGTGCAGTAATGTTTTCAAGTTGCAACTACGTTCAACACAGTCATTAAGTTATTTCTAGTGTGTTGGTTTTGACCAGGGATAACATTGCTTGGCTGCACCACATTTGAATATGCCAAGTATGTAACATTAACTGCTCTGTTTTGGTAGAGTACTCATCTATTGGTGACTTTGGTGACTTGTGCCTATTTCATTGCATGTGGTTTGTCCTCTGAACTGCCAAACAAAACGGTAGACACTGTGCTGTGCGGAGCTTCAGACTTTCTGGATCCAAAATGGCCTCAATCACATTATAAACTTGAGGATCTTTTAATATCTACAGTTATTGCATTTCAGGAGCTCTCAAATGATGGTCCAAAAGTTGCTAGATTATTTAGCAAGATATAACCAATAGTCCTGATGCCAACGGCTTTCTCCATCTCTCAACGTAAATACCTGTTTTATTAGTTTAAATTGCTCTTTTTCTGCAGTACTGGATATGGAGGGATATCGGTCTTGCTTTTAAATGGCACAAATGTATGCAGATTGTCATTCATGATTTTTCTTAGAGAGTTGATTACATTTCAATCTTACTCTCTTCAATAAAACAGTATTGTTCTGTTGTTTGCTGTGTCATGCCTAAATTGGGTGCTATGCGCTGCGCGCTTGAGATGTGGAACTTAATAAACATACCGTCTAGCTCTCACTGTCCCCATGCACAATGGCAGTGTAAAACCAGATACAATTTGATATAATTTGAAGACTATCACTTGCTAAGCAGAGTGGGAGAGCTCTGGGTTAGGTCCCATGGCTACTTTCCTGCAGGTGTCCTTGACCTCGTATGACCAATATTTCCACTTGTGTGTGTGCGTAAGCTGTGTGGTTAAGTGTCAATATGGTGTAGTTTGTTCCTGCAGGGTGTCCTTGACCTCGTATGACCAATATTTCCACTTGTGTGTGTGCGTAAGCAGGGTAATTCAAATAATTAATTATGTAGTAGTTTGAGTAGCTGGAAGAGTAATGCATCTGCAGCAGTCAACCATTTGTAGATTGTTTGTGCGGCCTATTGTATAATCTTTTTTAAATCATCAAAACATCTTCAAAAGAATATAGAATATTAGATGTATATGTGTATGACGATGTAGGGAGATATCGAGTCCTGAACCTTGCCTGAAAACCAGGCAAAAACCAGTTTGTTAATTCTTTGTTATCATAAATCATGCCAAATACATTATTGGATACTTTTTTCTCATAAGGCATCATATTATTTAATTTCATAGCCCTTAGGCTAGGTGGAAGATGGGGTGGAGGGAAGATGGCAGGGGAGAGATTACTTATTTCATCATTCTTCCGAAGAATTCCCTTATTATACTCAAAGCTTGTCTATATTTTACTTTGTACAAGTACCCACATAGACATTTTAACTTCTGTCTGGTCATGTAGGAACGATTTATCGAAATAGTTTCATTTGTGGAGAACATGGAACTATATGGAGAATTCAAATTCTAAAGATTATCTGTTCTCGGTTCTGTGTTATTGGAAATGGCAGTGGTTTCCCATAATTCCACTTTTTTTCCGCAACAGAAATCGGTATATCTCTTACGGATGTCCTTGACTTCTCGGTCCTTGAGACATATCGGTTGTTTGAATGCCTGAGAGATTATTTATAGTCTTATGAGATAACTTGTTTATTATATTTATTATGTTTTTCATAAATATGCACATCAGCAAAGGCACAAGTTACGATAATCATAAAAAAAAAAGAATAGTCAAAGTTTTAATGCTAAAGTAACTGATGTACTATTCAAATAAAAAAACAATAGCCCTGGACCGACGAGGCGACTCTTTAAAGTCAGGGCTGACCGGGCTTGCCTTGCTGTTGGGTAGTCCGAACTAGGCTACTGGGACATGGCCGGGGTCCACACATGAATACTCGACTAGCATATTCCCCTGTTCTTATCTGAAAACACTCACAGACGGGAATGAGAGCCGCAAGGTATATTTGTACAATAGCTTCTGGTTTTATTGGCAGCCCTTCAGAACAGAGAAGTCATTACTACTGAGACAAACCGTGAATTTGTAGCGTTTCTTTTTGCAGGTTTAGACATATTAACTTCCTTCTCGGGTAAACATTTAAGCAGCGATCATCGTTGACAATGAGGAAAATCGTGGGTTTATATTTGATTGTCAACATTTAATCCAGACATCTGAGATCTGTTGCAAGAAACAGGCCTTTTGTTTCTTCCCATTTATTGTTGCCACCATAATCCCTAATTTCAGTCTCAGTTCGTGTGTGTGTGTGTGTGTGTGTGTGTGTGTGTGTGTGTGTGTGTGTGTGTGTGTGTGTGTGTGTGTGTCTGTGTCTGTGTCTGTGTCTGTGTCTGTGTCTGTGTCTGTGTCTGTGACTGTGACTGTGACTGTGACTGTGACTGTGCAGGGCAAAAGGAACCAGATGGATTAAACTGCACACTATTTATTAATATTTCATAAATCAAACTGATACAATAAATGTCTTGGAATTCATATAAAAAGGATAAAAAGACAATGCAATAAATACAATAAATACAAAGTGCTAATGCATAAGTAGACGCTTGTAGTTAAAATAGGGACAAAAACAAGACAAACGGAACCAACATCATGATGGGTGATGCATATACACATATATACGCATACCTAAAAACACACACACATGCATATGCAAACACATAGACATACACAAACACAATCATCAGGCATCAGGCAGGAACCGAGCAGGTGTACATTTTTTCTAAAAGCTCAACACACACACCGTTTTGTAAATGAACACAATCTCTTCATAGGCTTTGTCTGAGTGATCTTCTTAGTGGAATTGTGTTAGGTCAGGATCCTGGTTACTCAGCGAGAGAGACAGAGCGTGTGTGTGTGTGTTGCTGAGGTCAGCTGTGGCCCACCCAGAGTCAGTCACTAAGCCACGGCCCCTGTCTAAATCCAAACCCCCACGCACCCGTCCAAATTGTTAATCTCCACACACACACACACACACACGCATACATACACATACACACACACCTCATCCTCATTTAGCTCACAAACTTAAATCTCCATTGTGGTACCCCCCAAATGCTGCTATTGGGCTGTTCAGGGTAGGTCCAGTAAGGATTGCTTGTCACAGCATGGGTGAACTGGACAACCAGAAGGGCTAACTAGCCACTATCCCCATGGAGCCAGTCCCTAATCCTAAAAGCACAGCGCACGCTAGCCACAATTCAACCCACGTGAGCACAACTCTCCCGGCCTAGAACAGACTTCCTGTAAACACAATCAAAAATGTTCACTGTGTTGGTTCAGTTTGTGTGCATCAGAAGAACCCTGCAAGCATTTCTCAGATCCCCCTTGCAAAACCCAGTGTTGACTAGTAGGGACAGGAATTAGCTGAGACCTTACAATGCAATATCAGGATTTAGCTTAACTTAAACCATTCAGTTTTCAAATGCAGAAAGTAGTTTATCGCTGCTTATAAAATGGATAGCTAGCTCTTTAATTCTGATTGCCCATGCTGGTGTTGTAAAACACATGTGAAGGCACAACATTCATTTTTAATAAAGGGGCTCAATCTCAATAGGATGCTAGTCTGTATTGTCATGCTTTACAATGCCCCATTGGTGTTCCAAACTCAATGTAAACCACGGCCTCTCCTGGCTTATCGCATAATTCAACCTTCTCACAGCACTTCAGTTTACGTCCGTCCCTCCCCCTCCCCCTTTTTTTGTGGCAAGCAATTGGGGTGATCATGAACAGCATCTGTGCCCAGGTTCCATCGTGCCCCGACAAGTCAAATTCAACAAAATATGGCCACATTAACAGAGGTGGATGGCTCTGTAATGGCTTGGACGAACTTGTTGTCAGAGATTGAAAGCCCTAACTCAGTTTTGCATGCCTTGCCCAGCTTGACTTGACTAGCGCAGCCTCTGTTGTGCTGCTGTTATTCTTAAACAAGGGAACTGTTTTCACAGGCCTCAGCAGGGGTGGTATGGGCCGAACCCAGCTCTGTCTGCCTATCTTGCCTGTCTGCCCTAAATCTCTCTCTAACTCACTATATGGGCTATTGTTTTTGTTTTATTTAGTCATTGCTCTCAACAGCTGTTATTCATTTGCGAAGAACATACTTATTGTCCGCGCCACATCGTATGACGTCTGCACATTGTTACTTAGTTGGGTGACTGATTAAACATTTTTTTGTGAGCAACAATGATAGACGCATTGCAAAGATCTGCAGACAGATCTAGACATCCAACAAACAAATTAAAAAAGATCATTGCGGACCAATTTTTCCCCTTTCTACAACGTGATGCTTTTCATGTATTTTGAAAGAGATCAGTGTTAAAATAAATATATTTTTGATGGATTCAGTTCCTTTTATGCCACCACAAATGATTGTTTAGCAAAAACATACTTTCCTCTCCAGTGTTGGCCCAAACCAAATGGAGTTTAGTGCATTGTTATGTTTAGTTATTTTTCTTTTGGAATTGAGTCCATTGTTCTATTACTTTCCATTTTATATGGCCAGCTGGAATAACGCCACGGAACCTGCAGCCAAAACCAATATCCGTGCTTCATTTGTTCATTCTTCAACCACTAAACTGTGTTGTTCCATTGACAGCTATTTTACTGATGGAGTAGTCACTGCATTGTGAAGTTTCTTTGGGAATCAAGGCAGTAATGGCAGTTCCCTACATGACCTAAGCAGAAATACCAGGTATTTTTTCCCAATCCTATCAAATAGTGCTCTACGGTCTACTTAGTGGATTAAATAATTACATTTTTATTGCCGTTTGGCTATGTTGATTATGTGTATCAGGTTGACTCCCAAAACAAAAATCCCAAGGGAAAGATTGTGGTTTCAGTAGTTTATCTGACTGGGATTAGGAAAAAGTATAATAAAAGATTGCTACTTCTCATCACATTCCTTTTGTTTCTCCTCCAATAGTTTTGGAACTACAGCGCTTTTAAAAAAAAATAGATAGTAGATCTTCTTTATTTGGGGAAATTGTGTATATTGCTTAAAATATAATGGTATGCTTTGTGAGGCCGGAGAGAAATGAATGCATAGGTGGTACTGGTAATAAGAATAATTTGGGTTGAATATTTATGATGAATAAGGCTATTCTTGAGCCATAGACCCAGACCTCATGGCACACCCCTGGCCAATCTCCTGGATCGGTTCAGTCATCTCTTTCTGTGTTCCATATCCTGCCTCTACCTGCTCCTGCACCGCTCATCGGGCTGCTCAGACCTGACTGGCTGGCTAGTACCAACAGAGTGTTGCATACCACTTATTAAAAACCACAAGCTATTGAAATGAAATAGAAAGACAGAAATGCCTAATACACAAACATGAACAAATTAAATTAGAGCAAAGTAGATCATTACTTTATTTTATAAAATTTAAACCATCCATAAATCAGGCCTAAACATGGATTAAACATGCCAAAAACATAACAACATAAACAATTCTATGGTATTTCCTATAATCAACTAAAGGTCAAACTTTATCACGCTGCAATCACTTCTTTTGCAAACCCACAATTGAGATTATCAATCAATCAAATCAAATCAAATCAAAAGCCCTTCAATGCAGGTTAAAGCCTGAAGTCCTTTCATTATTTAAAGGTAGAGTAGGTTGAATTTAGTGCCATCTAGTGCTTTAGGTTTGCAAATTGCAACCAACTGATTAAACACCCCCTCCGATGTTTGTCCCTCTCCAAGTGGGAGAAACTAATGGCGCATTTCCACTAGCACGGCTCGGCTCGATACGGCTCGGCTCGGCTCGGTTTGGTTGTGTTTCCATTACAACTGGTGCCTCCTCGACGTGGGCGGGGTCGTCATAACACGGCTGCGCGAAACCGCTGTGACGTCATTTACACGGCGCCGAGCAACGTTTCGTTTCGCGTGGTGCCGTCGAGCTCCCTCTGAATCCGTTCTTCGGCAACCAGAGTCAGGAACGTCTGGACCTCCTCCACCGACCAAGGAGTGGATTTTTTCTGAGAAGCCATCTCGTTCCAAGTCAAAAAGCAGTAAAAAGTGGTGTCTTGTCTCGCGTCTTGTTTTTATTTACATTCTAGGCGGTCGTCGCGCGGTTATGACGCTTCCAGTGACGACACTCATCGGCCAATCAGTGGAAGGCAGTCGGCTGACGTCACGTTTTAGTAACGCTTCGGCTCGCTTGGAACCAGGGCTGAGGTGATACCAACCCGGTTGCAGGTACTGCGTGCTAGTGGAAACACGCAAATAGCGCGCCGAGCCGAGCCGTACCGAGCCGAGCCGTGCTAGTGGAAATGCGCCATAAGTAGCCTCCTGAATGGTTCCAATATTATGACATTGTGGTTGTAGTTGGTATGTAAAACAGAGAGCTGTTTGTCCATGCTATGCTCCCAATGTAGGTATAAATGGCTAATTGAAAGTTAACGAAATCAAATGATTCTTTTCATTCCCCATCATAGGATTACAAACCTAATAAAACATCATTATGAATTTCTGTCCTTTCTACTCGATGCCACTAAATTCTATATTCTGCACCTTTTTAAAAGCAAGCAAATACAATTACCTTGATTTTATCTCATATATATATATATATATATATATAACCAACCTTTTTTTTTCTTTACTCCATTAGCTCGAATGTATGCATATCTTTTATCAGAAAACGTGGGAGTTGGAATCCTCCTAATATGGGATTAGTTATTGTGAATTCACAGATTTTTGTTTTATATTTTTTGGAAGGCCAAATGCAATGAGCTTTGAGGATTTATTTTTAATGCAATCAAGAGAAATCCTCTAAACCCATTGACGAATGATGAAGTGCAGAATTTATTTAAATTCAAAAGTCCAGTGAATGAACAGCTGACCACTTGAATGTATTTTCAGGTCATTATGCTGTTGGCATTATTCACTTTCATAGTTTGCCGGGCCAAAGGTCACTAGGTGGGGGTCAATGGAAAGCTGATGCCTTGCCTGGGGAACAGCTTTTCAGAAGTAAGATAGCAAAGTGCTGCTCTAGGCTAAAAGGGTGTGATACAGGCAGCTGGGCCCTAAACATCTTCCCTTGTGGATCTATACATGCTCCTTTTAGTAAATCTTTCCTAAATGAACCATAGTGAACTATGAAATCCTAGTTCACCTTAAGTGACTACCTTCTTGGCTAATGGACTCTACTCAAATAATGGAAATCTATAATCTTACCAATTACCATATCCATATGTTGGTGCCATGTAAGTAAGCCCAATAAGTGATCATTTTATGCCTTTGTATTCAGCCGGAGGATTAACAAAAGTAGTATATTTTAGGGGATACTCATTTTGAAATCATGCAGAGCTACTTTGAAACAAAGTTTTAGGCTAGTGGTTCTAATTTTACTTTAATCTTTTTTTTTTTTTTTACTAACCTAACTTGCACAATGCTCCATAAAATGTATTCCTCAAGGGGGTTGTAATTTTGCATACCATTGATCCATATAGTCCTAATTTAAGACCAAAACCTATATTATAAAAGTAAATTTACTAGTCATTCAACTTACTCTACTAACAAGACTAAAGGGACATGTAGTTAAACCCAATAAACAAATGTGCAGTGGGAAGGGATCTACAAACTGGACTGGTTCTGTTCCACCACAAGAGGGGGTGTCTGACTTAGTGAACTGGGCTGCTGGCTGGTATGTGACCAGTGCTCTGCCTAGCAATAGTGGTTGCTGAGCAGCTATCCCCACTTTCGGCCTGTGACGACCTTAGCATAGCAACAGGGGTCGTATCTCCCCCAACCCCCCCGGTCCCCTGACACTTGGCCTGAACCATCAGCCATTGCCTGTCCCCTATCCCCCTTCAAGTTCTGTGGTGACAAATTGACGGCAAGCTTGTTCTGTCTTACCGTGTTCTCACCCTCTGACATGTACTCTCATCCCAATCGTTTTTTCCTGTCCTCTTTGCCTAGGGGATTTTGTTGTCCTCAATCTCGTTATGTTGGTCTGTCTGCTCATCTCCTGTCTCTGGGATGCTGCTTAGCAATACACAGATGGCTGTGCAACAGTTGAATTGGACACGTCTGCAAGCACGGCTCTATTATATAGAGTCTATAGCTCTATAGCTCCAGTGGCTGCTCCACAGTACGATAGCTTAACAACCCTCCACCTTCCAAAACTTCCTCTGCTATCAAGGAAGCCTTGTTTTGCCATTGCAGAGATCCTGCTTTCTGTAAGTGCTTGTATATGGTAAAGGAGATCATTCACATTTGTAGTATGGTATTTAGTATTGGTATTTAGATTACTCATCATAATTCATTTGTTTCCATAACATTGGTGTTTTGTAGATTACATGACATATTTTTAGTTGCGTTAATTGTGCCTTTTATATTTGCCAATACTACGATATTCATATATCGATGAATTGCTAGAAAACGACACAGGTTTATATATTCATAGCGCATCCTCGGCTTTCAAAATGTTGCTATGACAACCAGCGGACCTTGCTTTAAATGAACTCACTTCAAAATGATTCTTGACTGTTTTTAGTTTAGTCTTATGTGTATTATACATTATGGGACCAGGAAAAAGTTCTACTTTTGGTTTCAGCCCCAATTAAATTGCCAACCTTTTGATGGACACTCAATAACCATGTCCTCCTCGCTCCTCCTCCTCCTCTTTTAAAGTGCTGAACAGCTCAGCCTGACCCTGCTCTTTTCTCTCTATCGTTGACCTTGTTCTTGCTATAA
Source organism: Melanogrammus aeglefinus (assembly GCA_900291075.1). Lineage (NCBI taxonomy): Eukaryota > Metazoa > Chordata > Actinopteri > Gadiformes > Gadidae > Melanogrammus > Melanogrammus aeglefinus. Next base: position 180,861 of record OLKM01000757.1, read on the forward strand.
GTACAGCCGTTCTCCGTGGCTCTGGCACCCGTGTTGGGAATGGTATTTAAGGGCTGTCGTCATTGAGTTCCCAGCTTGTCACTCTGTCAGGTGACGTTCCATCGTTCTAGTCAGCCCCCTCTCTGAGCCATCCAGATGGCATGCAGCAGTGTTTGTGTCATGAGCCAATACCGTAGAAGATAGATGGTCAAATGTAAACAAACAGAATTGACACACCTATTTGTGCCTGTTTACGGCAGTGCTGTGAGCGAAATGGGATACAGGCGTCAAGGTCATAAGTAGACAAAACTTTAAAAGTCAGCCCTATTCTATTCTTGGGTCATCTTGTTTAGACAACTGTCTAATTTGATCAAATCTCTGGGAAGCGCTTTTTGTGTGAAGTCTTATTGTGTTCGTTTTGTGAATCTAATTGTAAAAGACAAGCGTTTATACTGTATGTCATACTCATGGAGAAATTAATCATAGAATGGGCTCTATGCACAACTCCACTACTTCCTGGACTTAGTGCAGCTCCTTTATTTCCTGTCTTACATTATTGGATAAACTGATTAATCCAGGTGTGTCTGACCATTGGGACTACTCAGACACACCTGGATTAATCAGTTTGTCCAGTAATGTAAGACAGGAAATAAAGGAGCAGCACTAAGTCCAGGAAGTAGTGGAGTTGTGCATAGAGCCCATTATAATGACAAAATGTCTTGGCATGATCAATTTTGAACGGCAGATAAAAATTCGGACCAACTTTCAAATTATCACACTGCAATTATATGCTTCATTGGATAAGAGAAACATTAGAAATAAGCTTTAAATTAAGCTTACGTTCCAGATTTTCATTTAGTTGTTAGATGAGCGTATCAATGCGGTTGTTGATGCCGTTTCTATTAGAATTCTAAGCAGACATTCATATTCTCGATGAATATGAACGTTGATTCAGGCTGATGAATTTTGAATAATCATGTTAGGGAAATGTGTATTTGAGTTGAAATACGTTTCTGAAGAAAAGGGTCTAAGACACTTGTTTGTTTTCTTTTTAAGTCTCCTTGTGGATTTATATTTAGCTAAGTCCTAAACAAAATCCAAGAGATGTATTGCAGTGTCTTCACAGGCCTATACTTCACAACTGCTTGTCTAAGTGAGCCTTAATAAACAAATGAAGTGGCTGTGAAACATTGTCCAGATATAAAAGAAAGTAAAATCTCTAGACCCCCAATTGTTTGTGCAGATTAATTATTAAAAAAAATAAATTAAAAAAAGTATTAAACATGCCTTCTTTTCAAATAGGGAATATGATCCCTAATGGCTGATTTTAATTTAAGTTTCTACACAGATGTCTCTTTACGATGGCCTCTTTTTGCAAAAAGCTCATGAAAAGGAATAGAGAAATGTGCACCGGCTTGAATTTCCCATCACTTCATATGTCTGCGAGGAGCTACATCTCCTGCTATTGACCTTCATGGCTGTCTGGGTATGTGGTCCTGGTGATTTAATCTGTCAGGACATCAGAGAATCATTAATGAGGCGTGGAACTGAACCCCGGCAGTGATATGGAGCTCACATGATCAACCAAGGCCCCTGAAGTGGATGACAACAAATGTCCAGAATATGATCAGTGTAACTTTCTGAAGTATTGTTCAGTATTTAATTAATCTGAAAGCAGTGGGTTTTAACTAGATTTTATGTGTTTCCCAGACTTGGTATTTTGCATCTGTTGATGCTAAATGTCTATTCATATCAAGCGTTTCCTCTGCCTGAAGCTTCTGTTGATGCTTTCATCTGGTATTATAAGTGGAAACTATCATAGAAAAATCTCCAGCTACCAGGTCTACTTCTAACAACAAACAGAGTACAAACTGAGAATCTAAACAAACGCGCCCGTTTGGGATATTTACGTGATGTGTTTTGGTATTCTGCTTGGTCCCGTCTCCATTTGGAGCCTTTGTTTCTATGCAAGGGTGAGCAGTTTTGGTAAGTTGATACCTGGTTCTCAACATATCATGTCGAGGAGTCCTTTTTACATGTTTGTGAATATCACCGTCACTCTGTTAACGCCGGTCTGGCAGCAGACTGTAACCTGAGTCTGCAAGGAGCTGGCGCACAGTGTGTAAATTAAAAAGGTCCCTCTCTGCCTCCCAGTCTCCCCACAAGCTTTTCACCTGGTGTCATATTTTTTGACGTGAGGACAATGTTGAAACAGTATCTGAAATACAAAGAAGAATATTCCTAATTTACATGCAAGAATAAATTAGTGACTCATATGTTATAATGCTGTGAATGGCAGGGAGGGAGGATCTGGCTCAGACAGCTGATTGTAAAATAGCTGACACCTAATCTTGCTACCGTGCAGCTGGGATCAGGGAGCTCTGCTGCCCCACCACCCAGTTTAGATGGGGAGGGGGGGGGAGAGAGGGAGATATCTGCAGTGGCTGGGCCAGAGGCGTCCCACAGGGGTCAGAGCCAGGACAACTACAAATGTGCAAACCGTAATCCCCTGCTGACGTTAATATGTTCAGATGGAGGCAAGCGGCGGGAACGAGTGGTGGGGTTTGGCAGTGTGGTGTATGTAAGGGTCTTCTTGGACAGCCTTGTTTCATGCTGGCAGTGGTGATGGACACCAATGCCATTACTCATGGTGCAGGCATGTCCAGAATGTATTCTTAGCCCCCGTCTTCCTATCCGTCACTGGAGAAGGGTTGCAGGGTCAAAAAATAAAGAGGTAACCAGTCTGCAGGGCTGTCTGCACCACTGCTGTTTACCGGGGAGGCTGTGATATTTTAAACCAGAGAGAGCCCACATATTTACCCCCAGGAGCTTGACCGACCTTGTCATTTGGTGGGGCAAAGAATCTGGAGACCACTGATAGAGAGGAAAGAGAGAGGAGACGCTTCTCCAAGCTTGAGCTTTCAGAACAGTCCTAGAGACCAGAAGAGAAGGGAGAAGAGATCATCTGGATTGCCCCTGAGCACAGGACTGGGAGGAGACGGGCGAAGCCTGAGCAGTGCAGGAAGCTTGACGATACAGCGGTAGGAGAACGAGCGAGGCACCTCCAGGGAGGAGAGAGGGAGCCAGGCTGAGTTGACCTCCACTCCAGAGGAGGAGCTGCGGTAGCCAGCCAGGGCTGGTCCCGAGGCTGGCAGGGCTGGCCCCTACTGCCTCTCCCCCTCCATCCTCCTCACCTCCTCTGGACCTCCCCCTACTCCTCGCTCTGGCCCCAGACAAAAACTACAACGCATAGAAAGAATCCCTTGCTGAGCTCATGACACAGTCCGTGTAACTCTGCGTTCATCAAGAAACAAGGGAACTCAAGAGAGGAAACTGAAGAAAAGCATCACTGCAACACTCCCTCCGACTGGCTCTCCGTTCGATCACCTGTTTTGTTTGCATTCACTGGCTGAGTGTACCTGGGGGCAGTTTATTTGTACATTTTTCTCTTTATTTATTGTTGCCTTGAACCGGAAAGCTGGCTTCCTACGCGGTAACCCTGTGCAAGGACCATTTGCATTCACCCAAGATGAGCCGCTGGTTACAACAATGCACTTCCATGCACTTTGTAGGTATTCTGTTTGTGAACATTTGTGAATTGGTATAAGTGATATCCGGGGTAAGGGGGCGATATTGATTTTTGTCCTGCTGTTCCATAACAACATTTTGAATTTCCTTTATCAATCTTGCAAAACTCTCACCAGGGCATGTTCCCAAGCTCATTGTGCAATCGTTTATGTCATGTGCTCTACATTCTAGTTTTTGGCTCAATGTGATTTTATTTACTGTTTCTTTTTGTCCTATTTACTAATTGAATTCCAGGTTTGATTTGATTTTGTTACTGTCAGTATCCAGCTAACGAAAACCGCCATCTATTGTGTGTGTGTGTGTGTGTGTGTGTGTGTGTGTGTGTGTGTGTGTGTGTGTGTGTGTGTGTGTGTGTGTGTGTGTGTGTGTGTGTGTGTGTGTGTGTGTGTGTGTGTGTGTGTGTGTGTGTGTGTGTGTGTTCATATGTGCGCACATGACATTGTCATAATTTGTTTCAGAACACAGATTGGAATAAGTATGACGACCGGCTGATGAAGGCGGTGGAGCGGGGGGAAGTGGACAAGGTGGCCGCTGTCCTGAGCAAGAAGGGCATCACTCCCACAAAGCTGGATGTAGAAGGACGCTCTGCGTGAGTGCACACACACACACACACACACACACACACACACACACACACACACACACACACACACACACACAGACAGACAGACAGACAGACAGACAGACAGACAGACAGACGAGACAGACAGACAGACAGACAGACAGACAGACAGACAGACAGACAGACAGACAGACAAGACAGACAGACAGCACAGACAGACAGACAGACAGACAGACAGACAGACAGACAGACGACAGACAGACAGACAGACAGACAGGACAGACAGACAGACAGACGAGGACAGACAGACAGACAGACAGACAGACAGGACAGACAGACAGACAGACAGACAGACAGACAGACAGACAGACAGACAGACAGACAGACAGACAGACAGACAGACAGACAGACAGACAGACAGACAGACAGACAGACAGACAGACAGACAGACAGACAGGACAGACAGACAGACACAGACAGACAGACAGACAGACAGACAGACAGACAGACAGACAGACAGACAGACAGACAGACAGACAGACAGACAGAGAGAGAGACAGAGACAGAGACAGAGAGAGAGACAGAGAGACAGAGAGACAGAGAGACAGAGAGACACAGACAGACAGAGAGACAGAGAGACACAGACAGACAGAGAGAGACAGACAGAGAGACACAGACAGAGAGACACAGACAGAGAGACACAGACAGAGAGACACAGACAGAGAGACAGACAGAGAGACACAGACAGAGAGACAGACAGAGAGACAGACAGAGAGACAGACAGAGAGACAGACAGAGAGACAGAGAGACACAGACAGAGAGACAGACAGAGAGACAGAGAGACACAGACAGAGAGACAGACAGAGAGACAGAGAGACACAGACAGAGAGACAGACAGAGAGACACAGAGACACAGACAGAGAGACAGTTAAACATATACACACACAAACCTCACAGATGGTGCACACCTCATGAATTAGTTTTGACCTCTAACCTCCTCCCCCCCCCCCCCTATTTAAATTCTAGTTTCCAGATTAGTTGGAATGTGTGTTAAGCTCTATTTCCAGTTTGTTGTTCATTTGCTTTGGCAGAAATCGGTCCAGTGGTCCAGACATTTAGCCCCATGTGCACCCCATTCCACGGATCAACTTTATGTTGTGATTCAGTATTATTAAATATACATATCTTTCCTTTTGGCAATTACTTTTACGGCATTTTTTATATCCAATTTATCCAGATTCCAACACCAGCCTTGTGGGTGGGCAGAGCCTTCCCATTTGAGCCCTGGATATGCCAAGCAGTTACTGGCCCTTTTTGTTTGAGTTTATTCTGACCTGAGCTTTGCAGCTTTGTTGGGCGGTTGGGCGGCTGATATTAAAAGCCAGTGAGAGTACAGGGTACTTTCAGAAATGTGTTTTTATGAGTGATGGAAAACCATTTCAAACTTAAATATGCACATAGTGTGCATTCGTGAGGGCACGACTATGTGACCCTCAAATCTGTAGAACAGGTCTGGTGCCATGTGTTTTTAGGGGTTATCATCCCAGTTTGTGCATACAGTTTTCTTGCATGAATGCATTGTGATTGACAAGTCAGTAGGTTATGCTTTCACTAAGGCCAGTGGTCAGAACTATGTCACTTGCTCTAGCGACTCAGCAAGCCTTAATATAGTGCAGTAGGCCACACACAGGCCTGAATGTGTCTAGCGGTCTGTCCTAAAACAGGCCCAGGACGGCCCAACCATTGCCCAGTATAATCATCTGCCACCGTGGGGAAGCTAATTACAAACTTATGTCCGGCACGTAATTCATTACAGCCTGTTCTAGTCCAATCACTCCATCTCCCTTCTGTGTAAACAATTAGGCTGGTTTTTAATTTGCAGTCATCTTGTTGGTTGCTAGGATGAGCAGGGCCCCTTGCTCTCAGCACCTGCTCTCATGTGTAGTAGTTTGGTCTTGCATGGCTTAGTGGTGATATTAGCCAACATGTCACTCTGGGCTATACCCCGCCATCATGCAACTATGACATTTACTAAAGATAACGCGGCCTGCACATTGTCTGTCAGGATTAGCCGTAATGAATGTTCTGCACACAGGCTATTTCTGAAATGATAAACAAAATGGTGGGGAGCCAGGCGTGCAGGTCTTATAAATGTTGTTTATTGTAATCTAACGGTAGCAGGGGTCGTTTATAGCTTTCGTATACATATTAGGAACCTTTTTAGACACAGAATTAATGATTCTCTGTCTGTGGTTCCTGTATTCTCAAGATAATCAAATGGGGAAGGCACTGTCAAAGCTGATGAGAAGGTTTTCAGATGGGAAGGATCGCAAAGCTTTCACAAGGAGCCAAAAATCCAAAAAGATACAATTCATTTCTGTTGTCTGGCTTGTGGTGCACTTCCAACACTTCAATGGGTGCTTGCCATTCTGTTTCTTCTTAGCTCTTCAAGCATTGCTTCCACGGACCTACCAGTTGTAGGACTTCGATGCTTTAATTGTAAAGGCATATTGCTTTATAAAATATGTCCACAGTGAGGGGTACATTTCATGCTTTTAACAGATAATCCGCAGCTTTAATGCCACATGCCGTCCATTTCTTTTTAGCAAAGGATTGCATTGACTACTGGAAAGCATTACAGTTTCTATGGACACTTGAAGCACTGAAGCCCTTTGAAGATATCCCATATATATAAATGCAAGAAATTATGTTCTTTGAGGTAACGCTGCTTCAGAAGGTCATGTCTGCTTCCTTTCAGAGTTGAGATGCTTTGCAATTTTGTCCATCATGATGTGTGTGTGTGTGTGTGTGTGTGTGTGTGTGTGTGTGTGTGTGTGTGTGTGTGTGTGTGTGTGTGTGTGTGTGTGTGTGTGTGTGTGTGTGTGTGTGTGTGTGTGTGTGTGTGGTGTATATATTTTTTCCCTTTCATTTCATCTCACACTACCCCATAAAGCCCTGGTGTAGCTCACCGTTGTCCCCACCACTCCCCGTGCTGCCCCCCCACCTCCCCCCAACCTCCCACCCTCAAACATATATCCAACAAGCCTGATGTAGCTCACCAAGTGCCCCCCCGCCCACATACACTACTCCATCAAGCCCTGATGTAGCTCACTGTAATCCCTGGGTGGGGGTCAGACCCCAGATGTCTCAGTATCTCCTGGAAATCGACATGACTTTTAAAACCCCGATCAGGGCGGAGGTGTCCGCCTGCCTGTCTCCATGGCGGATACCTCGGGGTGAGTACATAAAAAGGCCCCCTGGCTGGTGAGTGACCCCAGCTCAGATTGGTTTACAGACAAGTGTTGCGAGAGAACGGAGCCCCATGTCAAGACATGGTAAGCGAAGCAGGAATGTTGACGGGTGGAGGTGGGTGGGTGAGGGGGCTGGTCAGAGGGACGGGTGGGGAGGCATTGAGTATTATCTCTCAAAGGGTTCTGCTGTTTTATTCTACAAGCCCAACATGTATTTGCAACTGAGATCTTTTAAATGCTGTTATCTTCATACTTATTTATTTGCAAATATCAATTTTTTTTCTCATTGTTTGGATTAAATGTTTGGAATGTTTTAATTAACAACCTAATTCAGATGATTTACTTAATACTTACTTAATATATTGTCTAATGTCCCACAAGTAATTTATATTCAAATGAAAAAAGTAAACCGCCTCACAACATTAAATACCACTGTAGAAAGCAACTCATTATAGTATGGTAATTAAGGTGTTTATTACCATAACTTTTTTTTGAGTGTGTAATACTGGAATACAAGAATGCTGCACGAGTAGAAACAGATTGATTCAAAGTAGGAGTTGACTTAATGCTAATTTTGAATAAGGAAAAGCGTTACTAATATTCTATTCAGAATTGAGGAAAGGAAGAACCAACAATTCTTTATAACCATTTTTCCGTTGCAAACATTTCTCCATGGACATTCAATGTTGAGAAAAGTGCTGTTAAAACAAATGAATGAGACCAAATGTCTTTTCATTGCTAGGGTACAATGATTCTGCAATTTACAATCTTAATGGATAATCACAAAGCAGGACTTTCAGTGTTTCGATCAATTATTTTGATTTGTAATTGTAATAGGGGTCCAATACAAAATATACTCTGAATAAATCTTTGGAGTAGTAACAAGTTGGGTTTTAAAAGCATTCAGAATTCTTACCTAGCACCATCTAGGTAAGCCAGGAGAAGGAACATCTTCCATTTAGTTACCTTGTCCTTACAATTGCCTTCATCACCTCCCTTTGTGCTCACTCCAAATACTGTATACCTCTTGTGCCTTGCAGTCGCTCCCAGGGGGGATTTTCTCTTCTAACCATCTAACATTAGCCATTTAGCAAATTTTAGCCCATTTTTTTGGAAGCCTAGTTTTTTGTGAACTGGTTACATGATGTGAATCATCCTATGTAGGCAGCTTTGAGTAAATATACCATGTGCCTTATTTCTTAATGAGTATAATGGGGTACCATGTAGCCATGTTATTTACTATCTTGGAAGTGTGTGCACACCAAAGAAATGTGTGCACACACCATAGAAACTGTGTTCACAGCTAGTCTCAAACGGCATTAAAACCTTTTACCTTTTTATATTAAACTGTAGCCAGATGCATTTGGTAGAATTATACACATTGCGCCGCCTTAAAATGTATGTCACACTTGCCTTTTCCTCTTTTTTTTTTTCTTGCTGAATCCTTTCTTTCTGTGTTCAGGTTCCATTTAGCCGCTACACGAGGACACCTGGACTGCCTTAACCAAATCCTTGGACACAATGTGGACATCACCGCAACCGATGCCACTGGTGAGTGGTCACACCACACCACACACAAACGACACCAGTAACCCTTTCGAAGTGGTCAAAAGTGTATACTTTTGTATAGACTATTGCCTATTTTGAGATGGTTAATGCAGCCTGCAATGCAATGTGAGTTTTCTCTCCTAGCAATTAAGGAAGCATATTGAGAGCCAGACTTCCTCGGTCGATATTGGCCTATCGAAGATATATTGGTATCGGAGTATATCTTTGCCGACATGAAAACTTTATGAATCTCATCTTCATCTCATCTCATCGTCATCCGCTTATCCGGGGTCGGGTCGCGCCCTTTCCCGAGCCACATTGACCAGCTCTGACGGGGGGATCCCGAGGCGTTCCCAGGCCAGTGTTGAGATATAATCTCTCCACCTAGTCCTGGGTCTTCCCCGAGGTCTAAACCCCACTGGTCGTGCCTGGAACACCTCACAAGGGAGGCGCCCAGTGGGCATCCTTACCGATGTTTAATATGCATAAACATTTATAAAGTTCCTGGTAAGGAACTTTATAAATGTTTACGCTTATTAAATGTTATCAGTTCTCTATGAATCCTTAACTGCGGTTGTTGAACCTCTAAATGCTTTACAGGACCCATGGCATGCTACTTTATGGATGCTTATATATAGGTGTTAGTGGGGCCTTAACACAGATTTGAAGATGTTCAAGAAATTCGGCCTTGGTGCAGAATTATCCAGGACTCCGGGGAAGTCCTGGAGCTCTATATCTAAATAATATCATATTATACAAATGTATCATATATATCAAATAAACCTCCAGACGATATTATGAAAATGAATTGTCTCAACAATCGTGGGCAACAATCCCTTTCTCCTGCATGTACTTCAGGGAGTCAAAGCCAAAGTGACTTTCCCCCAATTCTTTCTCAACCATGGCTGAGATAACCCCTAGTACGAGTCTTGTTGTGGAAACACCAGAGACGTCAGAGAACCTGACGTGTTATGCGCCATAACACCAACAACCGCAGAACGGTTATCCAAATAACAAAGTAGTACAATAGTCATAGCTCCTTGTCTCATTGGCGGGCCGAATTCTCTGGGCGGGCGAAGCAGAGAAGGGGAGGTAACCTGGCCCCTTATGACGACATATGGGGCCATGTTCCAAATCAGCGCGCCCGAGAGCAGAATACCTAGTGCTCGCTTTATACCGAACACAAGTTTTAGCCACTGGGGGACCATAGGCAGGCTAGGGGAACTCATCTTAATGTTAGAAAACCTCAAAGTGAGATCTTCATGCCATGGGACCTTTAACCTTCCCCGAAAATGAAGCAGACCTGAGCCATTCATCAATTTGGATTATATTTGCAGTTTAATATCTCAATGTAGATTTACCCTAACAGTCTGAACAAATTAAACAAAAATACTCCATTTGAGCATCTATTTATCATTATACAATTTATCATTTAGCAATTAACCATGACCGTTAATTATTATTTGTAAAACATGTTATCTTTCAAACTGTAGCATTTAACATTGTAGTCATTTTCCATTTAGCTGAAGTCTGAATCATGTGCAGTACCAAACTTTAGAGGGTTCCCTTTAAGGTTGGCTGTATTCTTGGACACAAATTCTATTGTGTCCTCGAATTGTATCAAATTGGCTATGATGGAATAATAAACCACTTAATTGTGTTCTACATAGGGCAGCATATTACATTTTAGATAAAATAAACATAACTATCCCGGAGAGTAATTCAGGTGTCATTGCAGCCACAGCAATGAGAATGAAACACAGGAAGGTACTGGTAAGAATCAGAGCACCGAAGCAACCAAGATAATATCAATATAAATACACTAAAAAAGAAAAACAGTTGACCCTAAATCTGCACTGGATCTTAGTACACATGTTCAATCTTTCAGTCTTTCAATAAATATTCTCAATGGATGTAAATATGAATATAATATAATATATGAATGAATGAATACGAGTCCATGTGGGAAACAGAAGTTAAATATCCAACGTAAGACAGCGCAGGTCCTAAAATTCTCATGTGGGGGTCAAGCCTTGGTTGTGGTACCTTTTTTATGGTTACAAGCATAACGGACTGACCAAGGTGCTTGGTACTGCACCGAGAAGAGAGTGGGACAAACTTTAAGACTACTGGCTATTAAAAAGAAATGTGATTGTTTTGGACTCTTTTGTGAGGGATAATGTAATGCGACCTGGTCATTATTGCAGATTAAACCCAGTAAGGGTGATGCACACATACATTATCCAGCTTATAACATGGTTCTTAAGAAATTAAAAATTTCACATGAAATATAACATATATTTTTTTATTATTGATTAAAAAAATATTTATGATTATTTATCACCCGTCTGATTCTACCGTTGGGAATAGCGTCCACACAAAGGCCTGTTATTCATTGCATCGGTCAGCTATACAGAAATAACAGACCCAATTTTTCCCAATTGATTGGTCAATTTCCCAATTGACCAATCAAATTCGAGTATTCGACAAAGCTGTCTAATAAATATGATAACCAACCATTGAAGGCCATAGACCACTTATATTTATCTTGTTGGAGCAAATAAATCCACCGTTGCAAGAAATAACGGTCATAAGGCCGTCATGGCCTGCTGTCTACAGTGCCATTTTCCAAATACAATTTATGGCTGTTGGATTCTTTAAGAGAGTTGCAATGATTTTTCTTTTATCTTCAGGTAAAAATGCACTTCACCTGGCCTCAAGAAATGGACATTCTCTCTGTGTCCAGAAGCTCTTACAGGTACAGTGTTGTCGCTTTGTTCCATTTGATAACAATGTGTTCCGCACAAGTCAGTCTCCAGATTTATTTATTTTAAAGTATGCCCAGCAGAACATAAATAGCATAACGGTCCCTGAATCTTCTTACGCCTTGGTTAAAAAAGCAAGGTGTCATGTGACACTTGATGTTCTGTGTTTACGGTCTGCAGAACTGGTGTTGCCAAACCGGAAGCTCTTCTCGGCTAGCCTTGTCAGCTCTGATGTTGCCATTCCACCAATGTTATGAGTGAGACTATATATGTTTTCACAATCAAGCAGGTGGCCGTGTTTGGGACCATCAAGTGGGCTTGTTTGTTTGCCCGCACCCTTAACTTATTGGCATTGTTATGCTCTGGCCAGTGCGCTAATGTGAGCTAGTTGTTTTGCTAGCGGCGGGTAGCTGTTGGCAGTGTTGACAATGCTGCTTGCCCGCAGACTCTGCAGACCATTCCTGGTGCCGTCACCGCGGCGAAGATAGCTTCTGGACGACGCCCAGCCCCCCTCTCCCGCCACTCGGTCTCCTCTCTGTCAACTTAAACCCTGGAGGTGTAGAGTTCCCCCCCCCCCGCGCCATCCCCTCCCCCAGGCTCAACAGTTAGCACCCGCTGACTCGTTCCCACTTGTCATTTGAGCAGCTCTCGGCTCGTTTTTGGACCTTGTTGCTGGAGAGAGTTGAAGGAGGAGGGGTGGTTTTTTGTACTTAAGTTGTGGCCTGTTGTGCGTTGAATGGTGGGTCCAATGAGCACTCACTCACCCCTCCCCCAGTTGCACAATGCTCTTGCTGGCACTGAAGTCCTTAACGCCCTTAGGGATTGCTGTTTACTATATATTCAGAAGGACCTAACTTCTGTGTTATCAGAAAGCAGTGGACAAAACGCAGCTCTATGAGTCGGTATGGCTGTCGCTGCAGAAACAAAGCCAGGTTACAGGGACATACAATCAGGCCCATATTTTATCGCAACCCTTTTGAACCAAATGGTTCTCTCCTCAGCAGCCTTAGGAAGGGGTAGATATTGTTGAGGGTTTTCCTTTCATCATTTTTTCCCTTAGAAGGTGACCTGTGGGGAAGATTTGAGAGTAAAGAGAGAGAGAAGAAAAGCTAAGAAGAGAGAAGCATTTGGATAATGAGCATCATTATCGAAATGTACTGCTCCCTCCCTCCCCTCCCTCCCTCCCTCCCCTCCCTCCCTCCCTCCCTCCTCCCTCCCTCCCCCTCCCTACTTTACTCCACCATTGAGAAGAGTTGTCAAAAATACTCAGAAATGGTCTGAAAATCGGCAGGCGCAGTCAATTCAAAGCAGATATTTTCCTTGAGAATTGGACTAACTAATAGCAGACTGATGGCTGTGGTATTTCTATCAAATTACACTGAAATTGTATTTATGTAAAACATAAATATTGGAAGATTGTTTTTGCACCGAAACAAGTATAGGGTCCAAACCATGCATGTTCATGTTAAATGATCAAAGTATACGCACCATGGCGAGGAGATGACTTGTGTGTCTGATAATGGTTTCATTCAATGTGTTTTTGTTGGTCTACTGGGTGGTTGAGGATGTATGTTCTAGGTCATTCTTGTGAAGAACCTTGTCAAATACGTGTAATAATGGCTACTGCCACCCTGTGTTAACACCTGCACCTAACCTTAACCCTTACAGCACAACTGCCCAGTCGGTAATGTCGATCTTCAGGGGCGAACAGCACTGCACGATGCCGGTGAGAAGAGGCTCTTTATTCCACCTCATTTACATTCAAGGTTCACGGTTTTCTTGAGACGAAGCTGAAAGACGTGCGATGTGCTACCAGAGGCCTTGCGCAGTGGCATATGGTTGACTGCCAAGTGGCCTGCAACAAAAACAATAACTATTTTCTGTCCCACCTCCCCCTCCTCCATCCCTAACAGTCATGGCTGGCTGCACATCCAGTGTCAAACTCCTCTCTGACATCGGGGCGTCAGTGAACGCCAGTGACTTTGTAAGTATCTCTGTCCTCCTGATGTTTGAGCTTTATACCAGTATAGTAGATATACTGAAACTGATGCAGGTCAATGTAACTTCAATGCTCGCTCCTCCTCGCCCTTCCTTCAATCATTCAAAAAAAATATTTTTATTGTATGCCACTGCTGTCTCGGCCGGCTCTCTCTTGTATAAGAGACATTACATCTGAATGAGACCAGCCTGATTAACTGAAGGTGCAATTGATTTCGGCCTATTGGTTAAAGTACGTTTGTTCGTTCATATCCACATTGACACCACGTGTCCACCATGCATGCGTGTGTTGAGCTGAGCCTGTCACACCCAAATACCCCTCATGTTCACACACTGTTTGGGTGTGACAGGATGGGAGGACTCCGCTGGTGCTGGCCACCCAGATGTGCCACCCACACATCTGTAAGCTACTGCTGGAGAGGGGAGCTGATATCACCCTCCGGGACAAGCAGAACAAGTAAATGCACGCACAACACTCGCACACACAATGGCACACAAGGGCAGCACTGGGACTGGCAGTTGGAAGTTGGGAGTTTTTCTCATCGCAAAATAAATGACGCACAGACACAGAGGATCCATTCAATGTGTGAAGGAGAAAACTATCAATAATAATGTGTAGAGGACATTGAAATCCATTTCTGAATTCTGATGTTGGTGTGGAGTTGGGATGAGTTTGATTTGACGTAGTGGCGGGACCACATCACCGCCAAGTCCTCTCTGATAGATATGAAACGGGACGCTAGGTTGCAGATTAGCGGAAGCTGTGACGGCTAAAAGGCCAGTGGCAGATTGCCCAGTAATGTTTCTCTCTCTCTAGGTGGCACTCTGTCTCTGTGCCTCTCTCTCTCTCTCTGGCTCTACGTGTGTGTGTTGTCTAGTTGAATGTTTTAAATGTCTTTGTTCGTACATGTACTGGGAGAAGGTTGCTGCATCAAGAGATGCTCTACCGTAAGCAATTACCCCTGAGCCACCAAAAAGATACTATCAATTACCCCAGAGCCATTAAAAGATACTATCATCTTTTAATTATAACAACTAACTTCTGACTCTTGTGTATTATTTAATGCACACACAGACAAAAGCCTTTGACGCACTGCACACACAATAAATTGTAAAGCTGTTTTTGACATTTAATGTGCAGCAAGAAACAAACTACACTATCTAACAGACTCCAGGTTCCCTACAGTGGTCTTCCTTCCACACAGACATCTGTAAAGAACATCAGCTTTCCTGGCATTTAAAGGACAGCTTCACATTTATATTCTACTTCTTTTATTTAGTGACGAAAATTCCAACTATGGCTTTTTCTTATTGCCCTACTGCCACAGCCAATCAGAGCAAATCTGCCAGTGCCAGTGCAACCCTTCCATCCAATAGAGCCAGGGAAGCCGGACATTCCAAAGGCTACAGGCCGTTGTTATTGTCTACATTGTTGTTTTTCTACACATACCAGAGCAGGGGCAAAAAGCAGGCCCTGACTTGCACACAGCTTAATGGGACACTCTATTCTCTATTTGTAATAAGGGCAGGACATTTGCGTGGGTGTGGACGGGTGTGGGCGGGTGGGTGGGTGGATGTTTTAATTTCAACTTTATTTAGACAAAGGACCCAACTGCACCAGCTTGTCTTTGCTCAAATTTAAAACACAGTTGTAGAAATATTGACCAAATAGAAACACTTAAATCGTGCTCCTTTCAAAAATCCATAGTTAGAAACTGGGGTCGTGATATGTAAGAAAAGTAAAAACATATAATTATACACTGACTGTGGCGGTAAACCCTGCCACGAGCCACCCAAGTGGCTTCGCTGTGCTCTGCCAACCAAGACTGAGGTAGATGTTTTACAAACCATGTATTAGCACGTTGGCACCATGCTACAGGCCGAGGTGTTGCTTCCAAACACGGCCGGTTTATCCAGGTTGATTGGTCATTGCACCAGTTGTGCAGCCCTACCCAGCCTCAAAGCAAGGCTGCAGTCCTGGCCCTTAAAGTACACACTGATTGTATGTTGTACAACCTGGTTATTAAGAATAGTATTTAGCATCGTGTAGCATCTTATTCTAGCTATCTTTGTTGGGAATGAGTTACAGGGAATGAGTTAACCTATCAATTGTAAGTGCTTGGTGCGTGTTTCTATGAACATATATTTACAAATATAGCGAAATACATTTAATGGAGGGATTATAGCAGTGGTGTTTCGTAAACACACAAGTTGAACATGTCCGTCTCCCCTGCCCGGCAGGACGGCGCTGATCTTGGGCTGTGAGTACGGCTGTAAGGACGCCGTGGAGGTCCTGCTGCGGGGGGGAGCGGACGTGATGGCGGTGGACGGCCTGGGTCACGACCCCTACCACTATGCCCGCCTCAACAAGAACCAGGAGCTCCTGGGCATCGTCAAGACCCACCTGGACAACGCCAACAGAGGTAACCCCGTTCCGCCCGGCAGTCATGGGCTCATGTGGGGGTCCACACTCTTACCATGGATCGAAATATGGGCCATCGATATCAACAAGTTGTTTAACTTCAATGATCAGCCTGAACGTCATCAGAGAACTTGTTGTTGGTAATGGAATACATTCAAGCGTTTCGGTCTTTGTATATAAAATTTGAGACGGGGTTGATGTCTATTAACAGACTTGTTAATAGTTGGGATAAATCTTTGGTCATATGATCATATGACTCTGGCTTATGTACGTCGCAATTACCCTCAGGCTAGTGAGTAGCATATCACTGTCCTGTATCACATAGCATGGGCAACAGCCCTAACTGTCTCGACACCAATGACACAAAAATGACATAACGTCTTCAGTATAATTAGCCTCTACACTCGGCTCACCTTGTTAAATACAGCTTTAGACTCTTAGTGGGTCTGTTTGTGATGCAAGTTGAAACCGGGTGAGCTCACATTCCTTGCATCTTGACTCGTATCTTATCGTTAAAAAAAAATCATGCCACGGACTTGCTCTCTCGGCAGGCGTGGTCAAATAAGCTAACTGGCCATACTAGATACAAAACAATTTGTATCTACGGGTTCCTTTAATCATGGAGGTGGTCTATTGCCCTGATTATCGTCTGATTGTCGGCTTATTTTCCCACGGGCCTGATTAAAATGTTCCCATTTCATTTACGGTATTGCTCTGGAGCATCTATGCATTGACCCCCCCCCCCACACCCCTTCGTTCGGGGCTGTCGTTATCCTTGAGCTGGAGCTGTGGATACATACAATATGTCTTTCCTCCAACTAGTTATTACCATCTGTCCCCTTGCAAAGACACTAAAGTAATCGTATATGTCGTCTTTTTATCTTCCCAGTGAAAGAATCTCTCAAGTTGGAACAAAGAAAGCGTCAGGTAACCCAGCCGGACACCCCATGTGCACATGAAACAATCACATGTAGCGTAGGCAGACCACGTAGGCATAAAACGTATTAATCCTACACCAATTGCAAACTTGTATGGACGATGAGTGTAAAGTCAAAGTGTGCAAGTCTAAAGTAGAATTGTGTAAATCCTCTGCATGCATACAATTTGACCCGATGCCTTGACACCCTCACCATGTGATAATCTGTGCCTCCACTTCACTGTCAGCCACTTCACACTAGGGCAGAATGCTTCATGCTTCATGCGGCCTTATGTGAATAGCAATCGACTGACCTTTAGGCACCAATGTTTTTTTTTTCCACAAATCCCATTGTTGGAAACGCAATGACTCTTGGGCCTCAATTGATACACAGAAGCTATGTTTGGCAAAAATGGTAGTCTTTTTTTTATAATTTTTTTTATTATATTTTTGTAACCTACAGTTTTTTTTTTAATATACATATATATATATATATATATATAATTGTTTCAATAGTATTGACCTCTTAAATAAAAAATAAGTGTGCAGTTGCTCGGTGTCATGTTGCCTCTGACTGCCCCCTAGTGTACACAACTAGGAATGACGTATTATAATTGGTATACAGGTGTTCAATGACTTCAATGGAGACATTTTGTGTGTTTTAACAGCAGTCATTGCGTAAGGCAGAGGAGAAGCCAGAGGTATCTGATTCCAAAAGAGACCAGAAGATTCATGTAAGTTTAAGTGTGTGTGTGTGTGTGTGTGTGTGTGTGTGTGTGTGTGTGTGTGTGTGTGTGTGTGTGTGTGTGTGTGTGTGTGTGTGTGTGTGTGTGTGTGTGAATAATTGTGCTTTGGCTGTGTTCAGGACTTGGAGAAACAGAATGAGAACCAACAGGAGAGTTTGCGGAAGTTCCAGCAGGAGCAGAGGACTCTTTTGGAGCAGGTTAACATGTTGCAGCAACAGTTAACTCAGGTAGCTTGTACACAATGCACAGCTAGAGGGCTACCCATCATCTCATCACTGGCAGGGACCTCACTATAGGATATTACGATTTCAGAGTGTTGATTTGATTTGCATTGCGATTCTGTAAATATTGCGAAATTATATTGTGCGATTTTAGATTTTTTGTCATTTACCTTTCGGGTTGGGGTTTTAAGTCATTGTCTGGCACAATGCAACCCACATAGTTGTTGTGACTTGACTACAGATGGCTACAATATAACTCCCTCTGTAGTAAGATGTCATTCGTTTGCTTGCACTAAGATTGCTGAAGCAAAGAATCGTGGTAGTTATGAGGCAATTTTCTTGTCTCCCATCCCCTGACCCCTGAGGGTTATTCTGCCTGTTCAGTGAGACTCAACTGCTTGAGGAAAAGGGACGTGTTAACTTAACCGGGCATATTTGTCTTTTTTCCTATGTAGGAAAAAGTCCACGTTGAAGATGTAAACAAAGAGGTAAGAGATACTCAATGGTCAAATAACTTGTTTTAAACCAGCACATCAAATCTTTCGTAGATGCCCCTTGGTAGTTTATAGAGCCTTGAAGTAGATGGAAATATATCTAGACGCCATTTAACTTGACTGATTTCTGTTGGGCTGCCTAATCATTCTGCTTTGTTGAGTAAAATATTGAATGACGTCTCTAAATAGCCCACTATAGGACTGAGGGGAATTGGGTATTTTCTCAAACATGGCTTGCATGACATCACTCACCCTAAAACCTCCTGGGCAGCAACAGTAACATACATTTATTCATATTGCACCTTCAAAAAAAATGCAGTATAGAAGAAGTTGCTGAAATATAATGGTAGAAGTGGAAATGCTGTATATACCCTTTCACGAGCGGAGTGTAAACCACATACTGTAGATCAATTTACCCTGAAAGGTTGATCTATAATGTGTTTCATTATGTTGTCTACTCCTCAATGTCTCATTGTGTTTCTCTTCTTTGCCAGAGGGAACCGCTGAAGAGGCTTACGAGTGTCAAGGAGAGAGAGGACGGGCCTCGGCCCCAAGAAACGGTCAAGGTCCAGCTGAAGAACACTGTGGTGAGGAAAGCAGTTAGCCAGGTTCCAGGAACAAAACAAGTAATAACTTCACAAATGTTATTTTTGGCACTACGATTTTGTACCTTTTTGTAACCGAATGTTTGATTGACGTTGCCTGGTAATCCATTTTTACGATGTATTTAAAATGTTGTGAGTTTTTAAGTCAAGTACAGGATCAATCCATATGACTACGATGTAACCCACAACATCGCATGCAAGATGTGTCAATTCAAATTCCAGTCATGCATTGAATGAGCCAGGCATCAAATCCCAAAGGATCCTATAATTAGCTTCAGCTCAAATCATTCATTTAATTGGAGTGATGTTTCGCTCGCTGTAGTTACCAATGTTCAAGTATGCGTATTAATGCGAACCATAACCTGTAAACAAAACAAAGGACACACTTCATGACGGGCCCACAGCCGTCATGTTGTTGTTGCTCTTCTGTTCCTTGTTGATTTATTACTATCATTAGCGACGATTAATGTTGTTGTTTTTCTTCTTCTGAAAAGTGTGCATGCCAAATTGGAATGACACAATTAAATTAAATATTGCTCCGATTTCAAATTAATTCCTGTAATATGTCATATGCTTGTTCTTTAAAGGGGGACTATTCTGGACAGTCAGTGATAAAGGGTGAGTCGGGATCCATGATCCGTTCTCATGTCTCGTTAGCCTGCTGGCTAACACTGGCGCATTTACAGAAATGTTAATCAATGTGCACTGTCCTTTAAATAAATAAATAAATAAATAAATACAAATACAAATGTTCAGTTACGCTCTATGCTAATGTATAAGCATAAAGGAATGCACAGTGCTGAAGTTGTGACCTTTTGTTTCTTTAGGAAAGGAGAACCTTTTGTCCAGGCAATCTCACAGCTTTGATTCTTCTCAGGTAGGCTGAAGGCCTCTGTTGAATGTCATTCTTAACGAGGCTATGGAAATGGCTTATTAAATAGGCCGTGCCCTTGGAAATGTGCAAGCGACAAGCTGGTTGAAAAAAATTGCTCTGACCCTGGGGATAAAAGTTCAGCCTTTTAATAAAACTTTCTTGTTTTACTTTTTACCTGGAGGAGTATATTGAATCGTTTTTCTTAAAAAAGGTCTGATCTTCAAACCAACCGATAAAGCCTTCGATTTATGAAGTCTATCTTTTCAAAGAAATATCTCTCTTATTTACCGTAGTTTAATTTAGGTTAAAAAAAAAGAGCTTAGATTAACTTCTTGAATTGAAGATTCAAAACAATGTAGCAATAAATAATCCTATTTTTGTTGTTGTTCCTTATGTATTACAACGTGTAGATGCTCCAGAACACCGGTGCCTCGCACTTCGGCCCCAGAGCCGCGGGGTCTGGTCCACACGCAGCGGGATGGGACCCCGCGGGCGACACGGACACGCTCCGGCGGGAACTGGACACTGTGAGGAAACGGCTGCATGTGGCCGAGGAGGACCGGGCCCGCTTGCAGTCAACGCTGAACCGCAAGAATCAGGAGTGCCAGGACGTGGCAGCCAGCCGCGAGGCGCTGCGGAAGCAGGCGGACCGCCAGGTCCAGGAGCTGGAGGACGCCCTGGGCGACGTGCAGAAGAGGATGGTGGACTCGGAGGGCAAGGTCAAGCAACTGCAGGCCCACGTGGTGGCGGTCAAGGAGCACCTCGGGGGCCAGGCGGCCGACGAGCTCCGTGGCCAGCTGCAGGAGGTCAAGGCCAAGTACGAGGGAGCCTCGGCCGAGGTGGGCCGCGTCCGCAACCGCCTCAAGCAGAGCGAGAAGGCCCTGGAGGAGTACAAGAGCAGCGAGGGCCGGCTCGCCACCGAGGCGGAGCGGCTGGGCCGGGAGCTGGGCGCGCTGCGCGGCGAGCGGGACGAGCTGGCCGGCGCGCTGCAGGCGACGCAGAGCCAGCTGCAGGAGGCCGAGGCCAAGCCCGGCACCGTGGTGCCGGCCGAGAAGTTTGACAACATGAAGAACCTGCTGACCAACGCGGTGGACGAGAAGGAGCGGCAGCTGGTGGAGCTGAGGGAGGACTACGACCGGGTGCTGGAGGAGGTGGCCGAGCTCCACCGGGCGGCGGACAGCGAGCTGCCGCAGGGGGGGAAGGCCACGGTGCCCGCCGAGGAGCACCAGCGCATCAGGGCCGCGCTGGACGACCAGAACGGATCGCTGAAGAGGAGGCTCGCCGACGTGACGGCCAAGAGCCAGGAGCTCATCCGAGAGGTGGAGGAGAGCGAGGAGGAGCGGGAGATCCTGCGGGAGCAGCTGGACGAGCTCAACGGCAGGATGGAGCTGGAGTTCGTGCCCCTAGGGGAGCATGAGGAGGCCAAGTTGAACATGGTGAAGGTCATGGAAGAACTTGAAGACAAGATTGTGGAAGCCAGTGAGCGCTTTGGCAAAGCAGAGGCACAGGTGCAGCAGCTCGACAGCGATCGGGCATCCCTACGCCAGATCGTCACCGGTCTGAAAGCTTCCAGTGAGAAGCAGCAAAGCGAAATGGAGGCCGTTCTGTCTCAAAAGGCTGAGATGGCGGGGCGGCTGGAGCTTTTGCAGAAGAAGTGCGAGGAGCGAGAGGGAGAGTTGGCCCGCCTGACGGAGCAGAGCGGGTCTCTGGAGCAGAGGCTGGACAGGGACTACGTACCCAGAGAGAGGCACGAGCAGGTGAATAGGGAGCTCAGCGTGGCGCTGGAGGCCGCTGTAGCCCAGATATCCAAACTGGAAGCCAAGGAAAAAGAAAGTGGCGAAGAGATGAGGAATGTGAAAGACGGAAGCAACATGTTGAAAGAAAAGCTGGAGAAAGTTCTCTGTGAGATGGAGAAGGATTACGTGAGCCTGAAAGAGCATGACGGCATCAAGGTCAAGTTGAGCACCAAGGTCAGTGAGGCGGAGAGCAATGCAAAGGAAATGTCTGAAATGTATGCGTCATCCCAAGAGGAAACGAGGAAGCTGAATGAGGAACTTGAAGCCCAGAAGAAAGAGCTTGACACCATCCATGAGGCGATCGCATCCAAGTTTGTCCCAAGGACGGCCGTGAAGGAGGAAGAAAACTCCTATAAGGCTAAGGTTGAAGACCTGACTGAGAAGCTATTGCAAATGGAGGAGAATTACAATGCGGAGAAATCGGCAGGAGAACGCCTAAGGC
The DNA here is from genome assembly GCA_900291075.1 of Melanogrammus aeglefinus. Lineage (NCBI taxonomy): Eukaryota > Metazoa > Chordata > Actinopteri > Gadiformes > Gadidae > Melanogrammus > Melanogrammus aeglefinus. Next base: position 203,068 of record OLKM01000757.1, read on the forward strand.
GGGAGATGGAGGACCTACGTCGAGAGGTCGGTTCACTGCAGGAGAGACTTGAAAATGCTTGCAAAACGAGCAAGGAAGCGGAAGGGCAGTTCAAGGGCAGGTTGGAGGAGGCCACGCTGAAGTCGATGAATGTAGCGCGCGAGTACAGGGAAGAGGCCACCATAAGGGCCAAACTGGAGGAGCAGAATGCACTGAACCACGCCAAGATCCACAGCCTCGAGACGCGCCTCCAGGCGGAGTCGGCCCGCGTCCAGGGCTACGACCAGGCGGCCGTCCTCGCGCAACACGGCCAGGAGAAGAAGGCCTTGGAGGCGGAGGTGGCGGAGCTCCGCGGGCTCCTCCGCGAGGAGCAGGAGAAGGCTGAGGACGTGGCGGCGCTGCGGTCGGAGCTCCTCCGGGCCACCCACGCCCTGGACGAGCTCCGGGACAGCGAAGAGCAGGCGAGCCGGCTGAAGGCGGAGAACCGGCGGCTGGAGGAGGCGGCAGGAGAGCTGGGCGACCGGCTCCTGGGGGCGACGGAGCGGTGCGACGGGCTCCAGCGCGACACCGTCCAGGCCCGCGAGGCGGAGGAGCGGGCGAGGACGGAGGTGAGGAGCATGCTGGAGAAGGGCCAGGCCATCGACCGCGAGACGAGGGAGCTGAAGGAGAGGTACGACGAGTCCATCGGCACCATCGGAGACCTTCAGAGGAGGATCCAGCTGTCGGCAGAGCAGATCCAAGTCAAAGAGAAGAAGGTATTCAAGCTAGTCTTCAATTAAAATGATATATCCTTCTTCAACTTTATAATCCAACATTGGTGTTTTACTTTTTGAAGGAAAATGGAAATTAATTGAAACTTGGATAGATACAGGACCTTGGGCATGGGGTTGATTTATAAATGCACCAATTGAAGTTACAAGTGCTGAATGTACATTGTGTGAAAACAATGGCTGTCACACAGGCTGTCACATTGGTGTTAATGGTGTGTGTGTGCTTCTTTGTGTCATTGTGACCCCGTCCAGATCGCGGAGCTGATCACAGATGTGGAGCAGCTGAAGCAGGCTGTGAACGGTCTGTCTCAGCTGGCGTACGCCGGCAGTGCGCCCAACAAAAGACAGACGCAGCACATTGACACACTCCAAGGCCAACTCAAGAGCCTGCAGCAGCAGCTGGCTGTAAGTGGACACACTTTATATCCACCAGCATTTAATCATAACTGGGTCTCAAACTATTTTTGCAGTACATGAGGCAGTAGCCCCCCCCTCCCCCTTTTTTTTTACAAGCATGAGTTGTCGAGTTGGCTGATTTACTGATGAGTGTCAGGACTCTTTGGCTTTGTTTATCAAAGAACCGTACTGAAGTAATGTGTCTCATCATTTTATCAGTTTGCAATCTATTCTTTGGACTCTAAACAAAGGCATCTTGGTCCTACCTGAATCCAGATGGGCCAAAATGAATGTGGTCAGGGGTAAAACACATTTCTCATTACTTAATCCTAATGGATAGTGTTTCCTGCCAAGTTGAGGAGTGTTCTCCCACGGGCCTTTTTTTTTTACCAGATGTTCTCTATCTTATTGATATAAATGAGGCCTTGATTTCTCCAAGCGACACGTTGGAGATGAACAATGGGTAATGGAATTTCGGCCGAGATGGAGCCTATTTGAGTGCTGTGATGGCCAGCACAAGACTGTGGATTTCCCTCACAATTTAATTATCTCTCTTCCCAACCCCTCCCCTCTCCATTTCCTCTTGTCCGGGGTCGCCCTGTCTCTTCCTGGCCCAGGACGCTGAGAGGCAACACAGAGAAGTGGTGTCCATCTACCGAACTCACCTCCTCAGTGCCGCCCAAGTGAGTCCTCATGTCCGGAGTAATCATCGCATCCTCAGCTTAACAACATTAAACCCTCAGTTAAACATTTGTAGCCTAATTTCCTGTATATTCACTATCTTAACTTCCACTAAACTAATACCTAAAATGAACCATTCTAAACTTTTTCAATGATCAATCGGTCCTATTCTCTCTGTGGATCCTTATTTTCTGGTGTCGTTTTCCCCGTCTGTTTAAAGAACATCCTTTGTACTTTAATCCGGCAAAACCTTTAACCTAGTTGGCACATCGTGTCATTGACCATCAATTTGAGCAACTCCAATCATCCACCAGGTGAACGATTGGCCCGATGAACGACGTGTCCTTTTTCTGTCTCCCCTAGGGCCACATGGATGAGGATGTGCAGGCCGCCCTGCTCCAGATAATCCGCATGAGGCAGGAGTTTGTCTGCTGAAGGGACCTGTGTGTGTGTGTGTGTGTGTGTGTGTGTGTGTGTGTGTGGGGTGTGTGGTGTGTGTGTGTGTGTGTGTGTGTGTGTGTGTGTGTGTGTGTGTGTGTGTGTGTGTGTGTGTCAGTCAGCCGGCCACTCTGTAATTGCCTACACATGTACACAGGTTGTACATTGGCTGGGAAGTCCATGGGGAACGTGTATGCAGAGCACTTGAAAGCCTTATTGTGTGAGGATCTGGCTGTGAATTACGACTCTTTTTGAAGCGATGCGTTTTCAGTGATTAGGGCCTTTTATCTCTCAAGGGGCTGTCCCTGCTGCCTATGCTACTATTGTCTACTTCTACTAATGAAAGGTGTAAAGCACTGCTTGGATTTGGGGGATTCTGGGAAACCATTTCTGAGTTCTGATTGTGAACTCTTGAACCACCCAACTGAAGCGTAAGCTGATTATAGAGAAGCCCAGATTGTATTCTGATTCTGATTCACTGGACCATGTACACTGTGTCTACTGGTCGGATCATTTAGGTCCCAGCACCTCTGTTTCCTACACTGACCTCTACTAGTACTACTAGTAGAGAGATACACAAAACATTTTCAGGTGGTGGAAAAAAACGCATTTGAGATGAAAAAAAACCTTTTTTCATATCCCATAATATAAGAAAGTTGGCCAAGTAGGACAGCATTTGTTGGTGTATGAATGAGTGAGACCGTTTCAAGGTATTTATTTTTTGATACAGTGATTCGTAGATGGGTTTTAGGTTAGCTATTCAAGGGTAACCAAACAATGACATCAAATGAAATACGACCTCAGGGATAGAAACGGCAATTGCAACAAGCTGTTGTTTCACCAGTGATGATACTGATTGGCTCTAATGAGTGAAAACTGACGCCTCTTGCATTCTACATTTAGTCTGTATGGCATGTGACATGGCACGAGCTGTCGATAGGGCATCCTCGGTTCAGCTCCTGTCCCTTTGGTTGGATTTGTAGCGTTTGGTTTCACGGTTTGATTGAAATCGTGGACACGAGTCCTGGGGTGTCTCGAATGGGAAACTGAGAAGCCGCTTCTTGCTGAGTTGTGAAGAGCAGATCCCATTTGCTGTGTGCTACAGTTTGCTGTGGTGCCTCCTCCTTCTAGATCAGTGATTCCCAACCGGGGGTACGCGGACCCCTAGGGGTACGCGAGTGTATTGCAGGGGGTACTCAGAAAGATTATAAATTAGCCTATAGCATCCAAAAAAAAGTTTTTCCTCAGTGATTGTAACACTACAATGCACTCATATGAAAAGTGGCGACATCAGATGTGTCAGACGTCTGTAGTTCACGTTTGCGCTTTAAAAAAAAAAGGTTCTTGTTGCGGTTGCGAGCGAAGCTAGCTAAAAGCTTTTGAAAGACAAGCTCAAGTTTTTCATTAAACTGAATAAAATGTATTTTTTTTTCACTCACAATAACTGTATATGGTATTATTTAAATGAGCAGTTGGATTAGATATAAAGACAAAGGGGTAAATATAAGTACACATTAATGCGAATAATCCACATGAGAGAGGGGGTACTTTTAACATGGAAACCAGCTCAAGGGGCACACTGGTCAAAAAAGGTTGGGAACCACTGTTCTAGATGAAACAAGAGTGCCCTCTAGTGCTAGGACTTGGCAGGCCAGGTCAATAGGAAATTAATAAAAGTGGCTCGGGGTTGGGCAACAGTTATTTTAAGAGAAACATTTGCATGTTTGTTCGTAACATGAAGATTATTTGACCATTTGATTTTAGAATCCAAAGCTTTTAAATGTCCTACCCATAACAGGGGTACTTGGAATATACTATATTATTGTAAAAGTATATTAAAAGCTTATATTCAATGCTGTTAACAGCATTGCAAAAATCGTAATGAAAATCCCCCAATTTACTTCTCAATCGTTGAAGTGTAAAGCTGTGTTCACCTTTATCCAACCCAAGAAATTAATTCCCTTTTTTCTTTAAACAAATGTTGTTCAACCCTGAGCCAGCTCTCGTGACTTGTCATGATTTGTTTTCGTGGTGTTATGATTGTTGAGCTAGTCTCTTTACACTGATATATATTTTTCATAGCTTTGTACTACTTTGATTACTCTACACTATGTGATGATATAGATGATATTCAGCTGGTCTGGAGTAGAATGGCGTACACTCCGAGGATAACCTTTTACTTTAAGAAGCTATTTGATGAGTTAAATGAAATGGGTTTCTTTTTTCTGTGGCTGGCTACCATTTTATGTTTGCCAAAGTCAAGCACTCCAACGTCTTCTTCTCAAGGCTGACATGCTCTGTAAACTCCAATTAATCAATAGTTGGTCTTATACCTTTTTAGCAACAACAAAAAAACTATAACGTACAAAAATATTTAAAGGTTAATGGTACTTCCAAATCTATACTTTATTTGTTTAAAAGTTGTTGGTGATCTCAAGTTGTATCTCCTTTACAATAACAACACGTGTCCAGTTAATACAATATAAGCCAAATCTGTCATTTTCTTTTCTTTGAAAAAAATACCCTTTGTGTTTTTGAAATAGTGATGTAAGATCAATTAAAGTGCCTAACATAGAAAACAAACTTTGGGTCCTTTTCTTTTGTTGCTTGATGACATTCTTACATGATAGACTTGGATTTATGTTATCACAAATAAACATTTATGTTGCAAAAAGAACATCCAACAGTCCTGGATGTACTTTCGTGACTCTCCCGTCTCGCTGGTCTTCCTTTTGTGGGAAGCAAAGCGGCGATCATGTGGTTTCACTTTAGGTACAATCAAGGCAGGAATGGGAGCGAGTGGCTCTTTGGCACGCTCGGCCAACTTTCATCTTCCAGCTTGTTCTTCTACTGATTTGTATTCCCCCCCCCCCCACCCCTTTCCTTCACAAGATTTATTTTTCATTAAAGATCTTTGTAACAGGATACCACAAGTTTCCCTGGAGACGGAACAGAGTTGTGGCTATCTTGGGTTGTGATCTGGAGGCCTCTGATTCACTGCCTGCGCAGCGGCACAAGGGCCATGGAAGCAAAGCCCAACGCCGCAAAATTGCCATTTCCTCTTAAGGCATTAAACGCTAAACCAATAACCTAAAAGTACTATAATCTAAAAGGCCTCTTTCTATCCAGGCCTGTAATGCAAAGGCCATGGACCTTAAAGCTTATGGTAGTTGCTTACATACGTCTCTCATACGCAAACACCCGCATCAATCCAACCTCAACTTGGCAGAGGACTGGATGTCATCATTTTTAAAGTATCACAGACTTGTATTCCCCCACTTGTGGTAACCCCCGCCCACTTCTTTCCCTGGGTTTTATGGTGGTTACCAATGTGGTTTGTGCTGAATAAGCTGTTCTCAGCGGTAAGGGCTAATACAATTCAATCTGTTGGTAGATCTTTGGTTTTATCTCATTTCCAGGCTTTTAATGAGTCCCATATCTCTTCCGTTGGTATAGTGGTTTACCGCTCTAACCCTCTCTTAAGTCAGTCCTCCGACGAATGGGTGTTTCAGAGTTCCATGATGTTCATATAACTTTACCCTGTTCTCATTTCACCTCCTCCAAAGCAGGAACGGTGGTGAAAGTCTTTACACCAAGTATAGTGTGGGCTGTCGGTTACACCCACGGCGACCTCACCAAGCTCCACCTTACACATATTTCATTAGTCGGTCATCACTGATGTATTACTATTTAGAAATCCTGTCCGAAATTGTCCTAAGCTATGTATGCCTTCTAGATACATTTTCACTTCACTTATAAATGAATTAGTAAAAAATGCCTTGTATTATAGAATATTTATCCAACAAATGTATACACTTATATGTGTATAGTATATACAGTATATACTTTTTTTTTTATTCATTCTTTGGGGGGTTCACAAAGGATAGTGTCAACCCCTTTTAGACGATTGGATTTTGGCTTTTTTAACTCAAAAAACCCTATCCCTTTTGAAGGCTATAATGGTTTCAATTCTGAACGTGTGAAATCCCCTGAGACTAACTCTGATAAGCTATTACAACATAACAAAACAAATAAAAAAAATGTTAATCTCATTATTCTCATGTCCTTATTAAAACACGTTGCCATACCTTGATGTAGCCTTTATCTCTTTGAAAATAATTGAATTAGACATAAAAAATACATCAAGCCTGTCGTCATTCGTCTGTTACTAATAGGTGATCATTCCAGCAGACCACTTGTAAGCAGTGTATGGGAGGGTTGGTTCGGGTCAGGCCAGGGGCCCCCTTCTCCCTTTATTAGTCCCTAGCGGGGTCCGACTACACTTGGCCCCGAGCCGAGACAGCCCAGGGCCCCTTAATGTTTTTGCAGCGTTCCAAAACACTTTGTTGCCTCAATAAAGTTCCTTTATGGGATAACAAGGCTCTGGAGGACACATGGAGATGCTTTGAGCAGAATTATTTCAGCATGGCTCGCTTTCTCATTTACACTCCTCCCCTCCCTCGGCTTTCTTGTTACACTTCTCTTTTTTCATTTTTTACCCCACCCATTTCCTCAGTAACCCCCCCCCCATTACTACTCCGTCTCCTGCCTGGCTCTTGGGGCCCCGACTGACATGGTCTTGGTTGGACCTGGAATCTGCACACCTGAGAACCAGACGGCAGTGGAGCGTGTGAGTCGCTCTCGCTGAACAAATTGAGTTGGAACTGGCACATGGATAGTAGCCTAACCCCGTCTTCACAGCAGGATCAAGGTTCTTACATGCCAGGTTTGCCAACAGATGAGTTAAACCCAGTGCTCTTCCCCTGACCTCAAGCCCTATCAAAGTTGTTCATGTACAGAGGGAAATCTTTAACATAGAGCCGTGCGTTTTATATACACACGCAAACTGGCTGCCCTCCTTCGAGTCGTAAGGACATTGTACGCTAAGAGGATGGTTCTGAGCCAAAAGGTTTACTTTTCCTCTCATTAGTACTTGGTTAACCACTAATGCTTGAGTATCTGTTTAGCAGCCGTTTCCTAACATTCAAAACAGATGCATAAAGGACCAAGACTGCCCCCCCCCCCCCCCCTATCGCTCTTTCTCCCATAGATGGAAAACAGCCGTGGCTCTTGCATGTGTGCTCATGGTACAGCACACGGTCCTGGCTGTGTGAAAAACTAGGGGCTAAAGCTGTTGGCTTCCTGGTCCAGGGCACCAAGCACAAGGTTTCCCAAAAGTTCTGGGTTTAAGCCAGAAGAGCAAGGCCTTGTCAGTGTGACTGGAAAAGCCTGCGTTTTATTCCCTTACGAAACTGAAGGAAAGTGTGTGAGTGTAATGTTTGCTTTGGCAATCACTACATTATTTATTTATTGAAGTAGATAAGGCATAGATAAAACATAATGAGCTTCTCATTCTTCTTAGTGAGGCAGTGTTATGGAGCTTTGTGTAACGCATAACAAATCAGTATTTGGATTAATATCAAGTCCAGTGGCTGACGAGCTCAATTATAGGTTAACGAGGAGTTTCACTTTCTTTTGGCTTCATATTTATTTCGACCAATCATGTTGTTGGAGTAGGGGATCTGTACGTTTATAATTTGCAAACAGAAACTTGGCCATTAGTAATCCAGTTAAACCGTGTAGAGTGGACACTAGAATTAAGAAAAGAAAATCCCCTTCAAACTCTGAAAGTTTCACCCACTATTAAAAGGTTCTGAATAATAGACTTTATTTGATTGTTTTTATCTTGTTTAAAGTTACCTTAAGCAAATGCATGAAACTTTTTGGAAAAGGAAAATGCATTCAACTTTAAGTTAAGCTGCAGCAAGTTGAGCCAAACCACTTTTTTCATATTTTCAAAGACCTATGTCATAGATGCATTGTTATCATTTTGATTGACAGGGGGAATCCTGAATTAAATGTAGATGTTTTCATTTCACTTCTGTCTTATTTCTGATTGCCTAAAGGTCCCGTGCGCACTGAAAATTTAGAAGCTCTAGTTTGCCAGTAAACCCGCTAAATGTGCAGAACTGGCAATGAATGTATGCGACAATGGACTAAAGGTCCTTCCAAGCACTCATAACCTTCTCAATAAACGCAAAGCTCCTAAGAGACAAGGATAACATACATTATAAATGGTTAGAGAACAGGATATTAAAGACGCCGGTTGAAAAGACTCCATCCATTTCATTTCCTTTCACTTCCATTTTTTTTTGCCACTTGACCACGCCCACCTCACCTGTTTGGGGAGGGGCGGAGCCCGTCAATGGTTTGTGCACACTTTGACTCTTGCTTGGCACTCACCACCAGCACGCTCATGCATCCTGTGTGCGTCTTCAATTAACGTGAGTCAATCTGTGAATTTGATTCCTTTGTTTAGGACCAGATTCTTTATTTGGTGTGGTTCATGACCAGATTCCTTTGTTTGCTAGACATGTCCCATATGCCTTTGTTCATTTGTTTGATTTGTGTTTGATCGTTGTCTAGTTCTATTGTTATCTTTTTGCTATCCCCTTTATGCAGCACACAAAGATGAGGGAAATTGATGCAAAATCAAGCATCAAATATTCTTCAGGTTTAAGAAAATGAACCAAATTGTGCTGCATCAAACCCTGCCTCCCCCCTGCTCTTATTCCTCACCCATACCACTGTCTTCTGACCGAGTCACTGCCTGCTCGCCAAACCTCACTCCACCCAAACCACCATTTACATCAACCTACCCACAGTTCCTACTTAGGTTAGGGGCGGCAGTAGCTCAGGAGGTAGAGCGGGTTGGCTGGTAACCTGAGGGTTGCTGGTTGATCCCCGGCTCCTCCTACCTGAAGATTGAAGTGTCCTTGAGCAAGGCACCTAACCCTAACTACGCGCTGGCTGTCGCCTTGCATGGCTGACTCCGCCGTTGGTTTGTTAATGTGTGCATCAAAGGTGGATGTGACCAATGGTAGAAAAGTACACGCAATCCATTTATATTTACATCGGTTACGAAACGTAACCAACCCAAGAATAGCCATTCACTCTCCCAGCAAAACGCTTGGATGCAACCATGAGGCGAAGCCAAGACGAAATAAATAGCGACTAATAGCAGCTAATTTGGCGGGCCAACACAGTGAAGACGCTTTATCTTAGAGGAGAGACCACACTGACTGTGCAACACGACCGTATGCAACGGTACCTTAATTCCACACAAGCACACATAGCCTTCTCAATAAATGCGAAGCTTATAAGAGGAAGGGGAAGCAGATCACTTATAAATGGTCAGAGGACTGGATATTAAAGGTGGCAGCTACGAACCGTAACCAAAGCCAGAGTAACGATCAGGAAGATATTGACTCAGAACAATCATGATGTGTGTGTTCCCTTGTTCATAATTGTTGTATATTGAGGTTGCTGGTCTTCTCATTATTTTTGTACCAACCATAGGCCCATTAATAATGGCAGTATAGCCTGCATTAAAGTGGGATGCAGTAGCCTAGTTCTATTTCCATTGTAATAAATGGTATGTTATAGTAGGCTAAGCCACTTCGGTAAAAACCAGTTGCCAAATATCAGAAAGGTAATACCATTAATTACAGACAATTAATGGTAATTACAAAGACAGAAATGCAAGGCAAGAATAACATCGTCTCTCGCCGGAGCCCCGCTGCCAAGGCATTGGAGCCTCGGCAGCGGGGCTCCGGCGAGAGGCAATCGTGGGCAACAATCGCTTTCTCCTCCATACCGCAGTTCAGTCGACTTCAGATTGATGTGGAAGAACCAGAGACATCGGAAAACCCAACGCAGTCGATAATCAGAATATCGTCTGGAGGCGCACACAGCTTTTGGCCGTAATAATATATATTATTTGATATAGATATCTTTGTATAATATATTATTTAGATATAGAGCTCCAGGACTCCCACCGGAGCACCGGGAGTGTTCTAGAATATTAACAGAACACGGCTAAAGGCTGTGTGCGCCTCGCCATTGCGATACAGCCACTGTAAATAAGAGCGAATGGTACCATGGTCGCATGCTGCTCAGTGCCACACCCCCACCCTCCACCTTGACCTGCCTCTAAAAAACTACGTTTGTGGAAAGCTCATTGTGGGACTGGTTCGTAGTGGCTGTAATTCTGCACCAAGGCGCGAGTTTCCTGTGGGGGAAAATCACCTTTGCGCCGGGTGAAAACTAGCAACGATACATGCGGCGGCGTATAAAGTCATTTGCGCTGGGTGCAAGATAGGGCCCTAGTGTAACGACAGCTAAGGCAGCAACCTACTTAATTATAGTGATTTAAGCACAGGCTTGTGTGGGGGAGAGGGAGAAGGGGAGGTGTGAGGGCAAGATTGCTAGTTATACATGGCTACCTGATGTGGGTGTATGAGATGTTTTTTCTTTTCTTTCTTTTTTACCAGAATAATGCGTCATTGAGGTTAAACATCTCCTTTCAAAGTGACCTGGCCAAAGAAGGCAGCAGTAGCTTACAGTCACACATAGCTTACATACAAAACATTAGAAAAATCTAACAACTAAAACAGTCGGCAGGGAGGAGGGGGCATATCAACATCGTAAGACATTTCGGGAGGCTCAGGGAGGAGTTTAATTTTACGTTTTAGCAAAAAAATGAGTCTTGTGGTTGACTCTGTAGACATAATTCACCATACTGTGTTATTGACATGTTTTCGTTCTGTGTTATAGGGATGCTGTCTCTTTAAGATCTTTTGACTTGTTTGTTTACATGCCGGTCGGAGCTGTGATGGTAAAATGTATCATTTTTATATGATAAAATTAAACGACATGGTGCGAGAGGCGATGATGACGGTTCCCCGGCTATCGGCACAAGGCTACACCATGTGTGAAGACACGCTGGCACCAAGCTGGAAATCCCATGGCCCAGCGCTCCCACGAGAAGACCGGTTCCCGGTACGAAGGCAAGCGCTTACCCCGGGTGAAAAGAGACAACTTCTCTTCTTATTCCCAGAGTATGTGGAAGAGGCACCTGGTCGAAGCCATTCTCATCCAAGAGCCCGATCCAAGGGGGTTCCACGCTGGAATGCGTAGCCATGGAGGAAAGAGGACTGTTCAAGCTGCCACTTGTGGAGCCGCTGGTCGCTCACCACCTCCAGCCGGGTCAGAAAGCCCTATCTACATCGGCCGCACCGAGCTTCCCGTCAAGTACGGACAGTTTCCAGTCTTCTATGACTGACAAACCATACAAGTCTGTGGCTCTTGGTGTGCGAGCTCTCAATACATCGTCCTCTCTGGGACGAGATGTGTGTCGTCACCGACCTATACCTCTGTATTCACCGATGCGCCGTGCAGGCTTCGGGAAGGGCTATGGGCACCAATGGTGGCGCAGGAGAGAGTGCGTTGGCTCAATTTTTCCAGCCTCTCTCACTGCAAGCAAGAGTCCAGCTCCTAGACGTCACTGTGGATCCAAAGGGCTTGTTCAGCTCCACTATGACCACCATGCAAAGCCACTGTGAGGAAAATAAATGTGAGGGTGAGGCTCTGCAGACCTGCATGCCCGAGAAGACGCAACCGTCCCCCCGCTCCGACTTCCCGGCCATCCTTTGCACAGGTGGTAATGCGGCCTCTGCCGAACTACAGAATTCCGAGGCGTCCTGGCGTGCATCCCAGACCTCCAGCTCAACCTAAGACTGAGGCTGGGGCTGGTTCAACAAACCAGAAGCACCAGTGGATCAGCACGGAGGCAAGCAAGCTCCACTTCGCCCGCGCCCGGGCGAGAGGCCTAAGCAGTCCACCTAGCTCGCTGCCGGGAGAGGGAAAGCGTGTCTGCTAGACGCACGCTCCTCTCCCACAGCAAAGGTGTATGTCCGGAGGGCCTGCCGTTGCCACTCAGGACGGTTAACAGTTACGAAACCCCTCCACTGTCAAAAGCACAAACAGGTTAACAGCAATAATTTGTACCCCCTAGTGTATTGGGCAAGAGGGCACTGATGCTCCGCCTGTGGCACTGACGCCGGCAGTAGGCTCACTCGCATAGCGAATGCAACACTGGTAAAATCTGAGTGGATTTTGAAGACAACAGAAAAAGGTTGCAGAATCCAGTTTATGCACTCCCCTCCAAGTTTCTCGAGAATAATACACTCGCAGGAAGTGGGGGAAGCGGCTCTATTTCTCTCAGCAGAGAGAGTCTCTACTGGAGAAGCGCACAATTGAAGTTGTTCCACCAGCTCAAGCAATGAGCGTCTTCTACTCAAGATATTTCATAATTAAGAAAAAGGGAGGGGGAATGAGACTTATATTGGATCTGAGAGCGTTGAATACGCATCTCAGACCAAACAGATTTCGGATGTTGACAAATTCAGCACTGCTGAGGCTGGTACGCACAGGGAATTGGTTCACCACCCTGGACCTGGCCGATACATATTACCATATCCGAATCTGCCCCCTGCACAGAAAGTAACTCAGGTTTGCCTTTCAAGGGGTGATTTCCGAGTTTTCAGTTCGTCCTTTCGGTCTAAGCCCGTGAGTCTTTGTAAAATGCACAGAAGCCACCTTAGGTCCACTCAGTATGAAAGGGATTCGTCTGGCAACCTTTATAGATGACATTCTCCTGGCTGTGAGTTCAGCAAAGGATGCAGTTGCACATACGGAACACACAATGGCACACTTGTCATCGCTGTGGTTCAGGTTCAACTTGAAGAAGAGTACTAACCGCTTCTCAGCCAATAGCTTTCATCGGGCTGTCTCTGGACTCAATGAGGGCTCGAATAACTCCAGACAGAGTGAAAGCGATGCAGGGATGTCTCACTTTGTTTCACTGGGGAATTTATGTCACATTGAGAGATTGCCACAGACTATTGGGTCTGATGGCAACTGCCCTGGTGGCGGTTCCCCTTGGCAGGCTGTATATGAGGGGTTTTTCAATGCTAGGTGTCGAGACTCTGTTTACGACCCACAAATTCATGCCGCATATTTGTCCCTGTAGACTGCATGCTAGCGCTTTGCCAGTGGAAACATCCGTATTTCGTTACACAGGGTGCGCAGCTGTTACCACAGATGAATCTCTATGGGGGCGGGATGACACCCACGAAGGGCGATCAGTGAATGGCCAATGGAGATCGGAAACTGCACTCTGTTCACATCAATGTTCTCGAACTCATGGCAGTGTTCCTAGCGCTGAGACATTTTCTACCATATGTAACAGACACTCATGTTCTGGTAAGGACAGACAATACAACGGTAGTGGCCTACATCAACAAGCAGGGAGGTTTGCGCTCCCCTAAACTACACAGGCTGGCACACAAACTGAATCTCTGGATCAGCGCCAATCTACACTCACTCAGGGCTACGCATGTGCCTGGATGAACCACGGCGCAGATTTTCTCTCACGAGGTCAACCTCAAAATGGAGAGTGGAGACTTCACCAAGAGGTTGATGAAACTTATTCTGAACCAATACCTGGGCCCGTCACTAGACCTGTGTATCAGGTCAACTGACATGGTTTATCAGATATGGTTTATCAGTGTGTCACGTGGGTATTAACGGTAAGACAGTGGGACAGCATGCCTTGGTCTGTCGTTTCCTGCGGGGAGCGCGTCGTTTGCGCCCTGTGCCCGTGTTTCAAAAATCACCTGGATGGGATTTGCCACTGGTGTTTGGAGCTTTATCGGAGCCTCCTTTCGAACCACTGTCAGAAGTGGACGCGAAAACGCTTTCACTTTAGACGCCATTGCTTATAGTGTTAGGCTCAGCAAAACGGGTTGGTGATCTGCACACTTTATCGGTGCATTCGTCATGTATGCAGTTTGACTCTGGGGACTCTAAGGTGTCGCCGCAGCCGAACCCGGCATATTCCTAAGGTCATGGACAAGTCTTATTTGTGCCTTTCCATGGAGTTTAATGCTTTCTACCTTCCACCGTTCTTGGGCTTGAGGTTTTACAGACTAGACGTTACTGCGCCTCGCTTAGCAGGACGTTCTGTCAAGATTTGAATGGTCACGTATCATTGGGGTTTGCCTGTCCGGCAATACGAGAGTAAACATATCCCATATGTGAGATACCGCAGAAATGCTTGAAAGAGAACTTAAAGGACAATTTCACCGGTGGAAATATGAATCTGTATTGAAAGTGTGTCCTATATGTAGTCGAATAGTATAATTAATTTCTAACTTCTTGACCAAGAAAAGGCAGAAAGTAACTCCCACCATCCATCACTGCAGGCCACTCCCGCTGATCTAGATCTCCCACTATCAGAGACCTCGCTGTTCCATCTACCAAGCTGATACCGCAAGACAGCTTGAAAATCAATTTCACGCAACATTTCTAGTGAAGAGTATTAGATGGTGAACTCATTAGTGAATTACTCCTCTGTTTGTATTTCTTTCAAAATGGTGAACTTTTGCACGGTACCAGGATGTTCAAGTAGGACAAGGAAAGGACAAGCAGTAAGTTTTCATCTCCTACCTAGAGAATTTGGACACAGCCATGGAAGCCGTAAAACAAAAAGACATTTTGAAGTCTCCATTTCAAGCCGGAAGACTTCGAATTCAATGTCCCTGGGGAATGAAGGAGGAGCCGCTCTTTTGAACGCAAATTCCGTTGATATTTACCTTTCCATATGACGATGAAAAAGCCTGCGATATCTGGTACTAGCAAGTCAATAAACGCATTTGCCTGGAGATAGAGACTCAACTCGACTTATATTGTAACATAATTCACACATTCATACCAACAGGTCACATATGCCCTTGCCAATTAAAGAGGCTTCATTTCTCATCTAAGCGAGTTATCCTGAGCCTAAGGAGGCATCCAGCTCTCATACAGGAAGCCATTCATCATGTGTCAATTCTAGAGATACAAGCGGTCAAAGATGTTTCGATAGACCCCAGATGCTCAAGGCCACAAAAAACAAGTGTAATTCCCACACATAGCCGCAAGAGATCAGCATAGAGTACACATACGGGTATCCAGGAGGCCGGGAGTTCAGAACCATGCATAAGCCAATCCAGAGCACATAACCAAGTCCATGCCTGCCCAGTAATTAAAGTCACAACACATAGCCCAGGGCGCCAGAAAGCTCCAGGTAACGCATCCATCAGATGCCCTACTAAGCGTATCTCCACGCGTGCATATTACAATTCCTCTCTCCTTTTGCTTCAAAGAGACAAGTCCAAACCTTTACTAAATAAAAGTGAGTTAAAGCGATCCTCTGACTCGGCGACCTATTTTCCAAAAGGACACACGCAATTTGGTGACCCCCGATGTGATTCTGAGGAAAGGCCAAGGACCGGGGAGCTGCAGAGGCGAGCGACGGCGTGGCTACACCATCCCCTTCCACGGCCCCACAAAACAGGTGAGCAGAACCTATTGTCTTAAAGACTGAATCTGCATAGGATTAGACTTAGAAATTTTAGGTGGAAGCCAATGTCCCGCCGTGTAACCGCTCTGGGATCCCGTCTTGGTAGAGAAAAAGTGGTAATCAACGACGTGAATGAACCAGTCGCTGAGAATCTGGAAGGAGATTGAATTGGAATATATATATAATAATGATAATTGTCCATTGAGCACATTTGCAGGCATGTTAATGCAATACTTTGGGGGGAATTCACTTGAACTAAGTAATTTAATTTAACATAATGTAGAATACCCACCTCCGTGAGAAGGTGAGTGTGTCAGTGTGAATGTGCGTGACGGCATGTACGTGTCAACATGCGTTTGTGTGAGGGAGAGCGAGAGAGATAGACAAGGAAAAGCTAAAAGTAGGAGAACGAGAGAGAGGGACCATCTTCCCTCCTCTAGTCGTTTGAGTTGAGGTAGCGATAGACAGCGTGTTTCTTCTGAGAGTGGACGGTTGCTCCATGCACATATAAGGAATACGGCACGCTCGGGTACACAGAAGCAGGGCCTCCGTAAGATTTTGTAGTCCCCGTTCGCCCATATTTGTAGTTCTCCGTATTCAATAAATCTGTAGTCTGTCTGCCCATGTTTGGAGGTTCTCTACTCCACCTTTATGGCATCATGTTCCCCGTCTGCCATATTTGAAGTTCCTTTGTAGTCTTTGTAGTTAGGTTTCTCTTAAACAACTCCATCTGCATGTTGAAGTTCTTTGTGAGTCTCTGTCCAAGATGTTCACCTAAACAACCCCTCTGCTGGCTGAGAAAAGGAACTACCACTCTCCCACACCCAGCCCCCAGAGCACGCACCATTCAAGGCGTAATGGCCACACCCAACGTGGGAGGGATACACGCAGAGAGAGAGAAGCCACATTCCACCCTTATCTGTTGTTTTGCACACAAACAGCACCCAGTACTTGAGGAGGAGAATAGAGGTTCTCCTGAGTGAGGGAGGATCACATCACACAGAGGATATTCACATTATAGGCTAATTTGTTTTTTCTTTAGGATTAGTTTTTGTTTTGTTTTTTGTCTTCCTAAGACAACAGTTATCATTCATGATGATGAATATCGAAGTTCCTGAGACGTTATATAAGGACAATTAAAAGGAGAATCGCGGATACGTAGGATAACAGTGATGATAATCGAATGCAATTGGTCCAAAGAAGGTGTTGCTATTAACTTAGTGAAGTTCTCAATTAACATTCAGAAGTAATGGGTTTACCTTTCAAAATGGTACAGTACTAACTCTGTTAACACTTTGATAAAATGTTAAAACATTTGATATGTCTTCCTTCTCACTTCAACAGAAAAGTTATCTCTCTGATTGGCCCCATCATCTCCGCCCCCTCACACACACACAGGTTCATCGCCCTGATGTGTATCCATTAAACACACACACTTGGCTGCATGGGTAGCTGGGGCTGAAGACTCTGTCTCCATACCTCCACTTTGCAATCTCTACCACCTTATAGGGGTGGGGAATTGATTGTGAACGCCAGGAAACGGCATCCTGCAATAAGCCAGGATGGAAGGCTGGTTATCCCAACGACGGGGTTAAAATCCCACCTTGACACCCAGAACAACCTAAGGTAGGCACAGTCACGTATTACTTGGCAGGGTCACTCGTGGGGCACTGGCTCACTTGATCAGGAAGTGACGAGCTGCAACAATCATGTTAAAGAGCTGCCGGTGGGGAGTAAGGCTGAGGAGGAACAGGAGTCAGATATGTCAGCTCAGGCAGTGGAAAGTGGTGGACTCAGGATGGGGCAAGTCGCCCTTTTGTTTACAATATTTACCTGAAACACCACACAACTGATACTAGATATTTTGGCAGTAAAGCAGGCACATCTCACAATGAGTTTGTATGGCTGTTTACAAAGTAAATCTGCTGTTCTAAATGTGGCCGGCGACTCTAAAACTCGACTCCTCAGCAGTGAAAGAGGCAAAGTTGGCAATGTAAAACATTAGATAGACTATGTTTCTATATACGTTTGCTGTTATCGATGTTTCACAATGTTTCACGTGTGCTAGTTGGATGTTTATTAAAATGTTTATTGAACGTATCAACAGATTCAGACTCAAACGAATGTCTGCTGCAGCTCTTGTTCTCGTCGTCAGAAGATGATGAGAAACACCAGTTCAATCCTCCCTCTGTCCAAAGCACAGTTTGTAAGTTGGTACAGCATTGTCTCTCTAATGGAATTCTAAAACTAACTTGTATGATAAAAAAAAAGTGGAATTTAACATATATAAAATAAACCCTCTTGTTTTTTTATTAGTCACCCATACCTAAATACACCAATGCCTCAATTACGCAGTGGCCAGTACCTTGAAGTTGGTGAAACCGACGAAAGCTATCAGCCTGAGCCTCTTTTCAATGGCCCACTAGCTTATATCGTCTACGCTGGTCTTTTACACCTCACACTGGTCTGGAGAAGTGATTTCCTCCCCTTCTGCAAAAGACAATTCTCTAAGATAATTTAGCTCAGCAGGACCCTCAGTCCTCTTTAGGAGGCAATGGATATCAGCAACCGTCTGTCCGGCTTCTGCTCTGGCACTACTCTAAGGCTGCATATATAGAGAGAAAATTCTGGGCAGGCGTCTAAGTGGGCTCAATATCTTTGGAAATCACCTCACATGGAACAAACCCCCAGATCAGGGCCAGTGCCACAGGGGGATTGCTCAGGTTGCCCGGGCAACTGCCCATATGCCCTCCCTCGACTCATGTTGCCCTTCCGTGGAATTTATATTATTTATTTTTAAATGTACAATGGACTCAGACTTTAATGTAGGCCTGGCATCAAAAAAATCACCAACTCGAACATTTCATAAAAGTAAATAATAGCTCAATTCACTTCACTTCCCTACTGAACTTTCACAGAGAGTAAAGAAGTCCAGTAGGGAGGGCAAAACTCTGTTTAACATAGCTGCACGCTGCCGTGAACGGCACCTGAGCCTGCATGATATGCCTGTCTAGTGCCTTGACCAAAAGAAATTGTCGCGTTGTCTTGTGAAGACGAACTGCCTTTTTGAAAATGAAGTGAAATCTTCGAAATCCAGGCTAGTTGCCCGTAACTGTAGTCCTAAATAATCAGACAGCATGTCAGCAAGTCCTTACTGTTGGGTAATGTTAAGCCTGGTGGGTAACTGGTTGTCCGTGCTAACTGTGGAGTGGCCTCCCTTGATTTGCCTTGATTATGGTGCACTTGAGGGATCCAATGATTGGAGGACAGAAGCACAGAAGCGGTGTCTGGATAGAAACAGGCAGTGGTCCCAGACTCTGGTTACACTCACGAAACCGTAAGACTTTGTAAAAATCTATTTACCCTTCATACAAGGACAGTACCAGGATTCCTGGGATTTCCAGTGGTGTCGTCTACGTGATACGCAGGTATAGCGTATCCCACTAGGAAAACTCCAGCATTTGCGTATGCCACTTAAAATGCGCAAGAATAGCGTATCAATTTCGATAGAGCACAGAATTCTCTTATGTTCATGAAATGAAAATATGACACTTCTTCAATTTTCCTTGTCGGAAGTCGAAGAGTCCCGAGTCCGAGCATGGACATATAAAAAGTCTGAGTACAATGAACGCCGCATATAGCGCGAGAAGGTTTTCCGTCATGGTCCGTGCCGTGCCCCCGTCACCTAGACCGCCTCAACGTCACCAAGCAACAGCGAAATCATCTTTGTGGGCTGCCTCGGTGATTTCCAACTTGTGTCCAACTTCCAAAATCATAATGAAATATCTCAAACGAAAACAACAAACCACTTTGAACGATTTTTTTTTAATGCAAAAAAGCTGCTGCTCCTTGGATGCAAAACTCCGTTAGTCAGGTTAGAAGATGGAGAAGAGTTGGAAGAGGGAAACTAACAGCGGAGCCTGAAAGCAGACGTGTAACGCGGGTAATGAAAAAGTCGTATATCGTATACAAGTTAACCTTTAGCAATAATTAGCTAATAGTTACTAGCTTATAAGAGCTTCCAAAACGAATAAATACCACACACATAGCCTATATTCATTAAACAGCCTTGCTAGCGTTAATCTTGGTGTAGTAAGATAAAACAATTAGCCAGGCTGATTTGTCAACGAACATTTTCCCCACTTAAAGGATTGCGTTGGCCAACGTACTATTATTGCACATTTTACGTGAGTGACGTCAGTGGTGTGTGGCTGTGTGTGTGGCCTAAATAGTCATTGTTCCTTCTGAGATAATACTCTGCAGCCCTGTGGACTGAGAGTCAGGTAGGGAGTTTAAAAGGCAGGCAGATTCTTGTATGGAATGGAAGGGACAGGAAAGTTTGGTAAATATCAGCCAACTTGTAAAGCTGGTATAAGAGCAGATGCCTGGCCTGAATACAAGAACATTTTGGAGAGTTTTGTAAACTAGCAGGCCCACTACATTAAAGCGTGAAGACAATTGTTGACAAAAGTGTTTGTATTCCACCCAATATCCTTCAATGTTCCTGTGTGTTTAACTTGGATACAATGAAGGGGTTGTGTTTGTTTTACTTTTTGTCAGCTGCCCTCTGCTGTTCGTTTCTTGAGGATTACTGTTTGTTTTTCTCATTTTTCTCACTGAAACAGGATGTTATTTCTATAGCTGATATGTTTAATTTATTATTTAATAATGAACTCTGTGTAATAATGTCCCTTGCAAGAAGATTCAAGTATCCCTTCGTCTCCTTCGGCACATTAGTAACTCAGGCCAGGCCGGTTACATATACAGTAGTATAGTGTTTATATAGAAAACACGGTTTGTTTTATTGAATGTTTTTATGTTTATTTGTGCTAAGCTGCCTAATGCTGATTTTTATTTGACTATTCAATTGTCTAGAAGCTTATGAAATATTAAGTGTTTGAAAATTGAATTACTTATGGTGTTGTAGGCTCCCTAGGTAAATGCAAACAGTGGTGTGGCGGCGTTTTTAGGATGGGTATCGAAGAGGCTAATAGAAAATCAATTCACTAGTAAGCCCACTACAAAAAACCTAAACTACACCACTGGCGGATTCCTACAGGGAACGTGACCACTCCTTTGTCATGTATCTGTCAAGTGTTTTGTCTATGCATATGTCAAACAATAAGCAAATGGGACAGGCTACCGTTTTACCCCCCAACGCTTGGGCTATCATCAACAAGAGAGAGAACGGACAAGCCCGCCAGGAACCAAGGTGAGTCACTGCTCACGTGGCCGGGAACTTAAGTTGCCTGCCAGCTGTGGTTTGTAAACCACTTATGTGTCTCGACTCCTGCCTAGACACGATTTTTGCATAAACCAGTGGGGTCGTGACACCAGCTAGCTTGCAGACAAGCACCCCATATCAACATAGGCTACTATTGGTTGGCAAGCTAAGCTACATGTCTGCTGATAGTTAGTTTCTAACATTTTGTTTTTTAGCAAGAGAATGAATGATTGAAATAATGCAAAACATGATTTTTCATTCAAAATGGTTAAAAACCTAAAACGTATCACTATTCTGGGTGTTGTTTGTTATTGTTAAGTGAAGCCGAAGGTTACGCCAGGGTTACATGAGACGCTATGTTTAATAATTGTAACTAAAAAAAACATAGTGGCATCCTGAATACGAACAAAATGACGGCTGATGCCAACAGTGGAAGTTCAAGCGGTAATGATTATGCCTGAGCCAAATATTGGGCCAGGACCTAATGACCTGCTTCTCTGTTATAAGAGAGGCAGAAGTGCATTTACCCACCTACATAAGCTTGCAACTGGGTACTTGTGCACACTAGCCTCAACCTGTTCCTGTGAGAGAGTGTTCTCCAAACAGGAGAAGTCATTTCCTGGAAGAAGAAATGGCTAAATCCAAGCACGTTCAAACAAATTGGGTTTCAGTTCTTGCAATAGAAAAACACATAGAAAATCATATCAGGTGCACAAGCAACAATCCACCTTCATAATCACTTCAGGCATAACTTACATAGGCGTATGTAGCATAACTGTCAGCATACACTTACATAGCACTTCTAGTACTGGCATCAACATCAAGCAGCAACCTACCTCATCCCCCCAAAACAAAATGAGAACACCTAAATAATGAAAAGGAATTAGTCAGGATTGGACCAATTAAGACAGTTGGGCCATACCACTTACAAGGGGAAACATTTCGTTGGCCCAAGCTACAAATTTTACTATTACTGAAGAGAAAATGGCATTGTAGGAAAAGCGAAAATATCAACATTTCCCTCAATTACCTATTACACCAATATTATATATATAACAACATCCCTTTTGCACACCAATATAAATATATCCAAAACAGCTGTTTACATCCAACCCCCCGCTATTTCCTGTGCCTCTGCCCTGAGATGGAATGAAATACTGCCCCCTACTGTGGTAGAAGTACAATTCTCTAATCTGTTTCTTGGTTACGTGAGAGACAGTCAGTACGCTTTACACATGCACAGCCTAAACCAAAGCCAAGTTCGACTATGCTCCTCAATCGGCCACTGCAATTGTCCGTAGTTTATACATGGCACCTGAGAAAATTCGATTAATTGGCTGAAAGCATTTCGATGCCCTGTATGATGGGTAAGCGCTGTACAACCCCTTTCACCTAATAAGAGCCACTGATGACCTCTTTACGACACTAGGCACAACAAAGTCAAGCGCATTCGAGAAGATGTTTTCAGTAGACAGCTGTCAGTTCGACTTCAGGTCCGTTGTCATTCTCCGACGCTGATTATTCCGACCTTTCCGTCGTATGCAGACTCTTCGGCGCCGGTGGACGCAGCTCTTACGGGAGTCCCACAGTACGGCCAACATCCCTTTCTCATGGGTCGCTTTAGGTCCGCAGAAGAGTCGAAACCAAAGGTCCATTCCCCGCAATTCCTTTTCACCATGGCCGAATCTAACTCCCATTAAACGAGTCTTGTACTTGTTGCTGACCAGTAGTTCCCTATCAGAGGGTCAGAGAACCTGACACAGTCTTGTAAGATTTATAATACAGAATATCCCCGTTAGTCGGTCGCGGCGCAATGAATGAATAAATAAATCGTAAATACGTTGAACATTATTTGACAGATCGTGCCAAAGGTACTACTTTACAACCTCTTGACTTGACAACATTAGAAAGCATGTACTTTTAACTCAGCCTTGGGTGAGTGGTTGGCTCCACGACCTTATTTGAGAAGCAATAGGGAGACCTTCCCTCCAGGGCTGATGTTTTCTCGGGGTAACCCACGCGTTCACTTTGACCGGCAGTCTGCTCTATAGTCGGAAATGAAGCGGCCACTGATTCTTGACAGGCTGGTTACTTTTTTCTTAGTTCCACTAACTTTACTAGATTGCAAACCAACCAGCCACCGGACTCGTACTAAAATGGCACACGCTACGGCTTCACTCTCCTCACGTCACTCACACAAACACTCGCCACTCACACACACAAGTCTACACATCACCTCCTCTCGTAACGAAGCGTAGTGTTGTACTGAATGCATGTTGATGATCATAAACTTCTTATAGGGGGCACTACATTGCGCGCCTTTTTAAAACAATCGCCGTTCTCGTTTCCGACGGCGACAACAACACGACTATCGTCTCTTCATACTTCTGGTTGATGGCCACCGGGAAAAGACCTTTGAAGCATATCGCAGAACCGCAAAATCCGATTACAACAAATTACCTGTATCCATGCACCTAAGCGATATCCCCAATCTAATAATTAAAGGGTCTTAATTCTGACTATGACCGTAACCTCGATTCGATTCGATTTTAGTCCGATCTAAGGTAGTAAACATGCAATGTTATTAACCCCTTCTAAAAAGCAGAGCCTAGTTGGCTTCTATTATTAAAATCTACAGACAATATCAAATCTACCCTTCATCAACGTAAATCATTGGAGCAAAGTTGGCCTCCAGAAACGGTTATCACTCCGTCATCACTGGTTCTAGACACCTTCCAATCAGGATTTCGACCCCTGCACAGCACCGAGAGCGACCTTATTAAAGTTGTAACACATCCGTCTGAACACAGACCTGGCAAAACCTCAGATACTAATGCTACTAGACCTCAGGATACTTCGACAACTGTAGAACCATGACAATCCATTTTGGGAAAAGGTTAAGAAACTGGGTGGGGCTTTTCAGGCACAGTCTTAAAATTGGTTCAAGGGTCCTACCACAAAATAGGAACTACTTTGTTTCCATTTTGCGACTTTGTAATCAAAATCAAATCAACGTGACATGTGGGAGTCCGACTAGGTTCAATCTGGGGCCCTCTTATATGCAACATCTACCAATGCTCCCACTGATGGCAAATCATGCAAAATAACATATTGACTCATCAATGCTACGCGCGATGCCCCACAACAAATCTTATGTATTGTTGTCATGGTGAATGCAAAGAGGTTTTATTTTCCTTTTAGAATAGCGCCACAAGCTACACGGGGGCTTACATGCCCTTACCAAGTGTAATAGGGCCTTTTCACCTCATCTAACCTAGATATTATTAAATATTTCTATGCTCCGCATAAATGTTCTAACTGGCCCATGTTCAATTCATGTCCAGCATGGTCAGACCTCAAGAAATTGTTTTGAGAGTGACGGTAGCGCCGTAGCCTCGCGCCTATAAAGGAATAACCAGTAAGGCATTGGGCAAAATGATTTCTCTAACTACCAAACTATCTTAGCGCATTGCGTGCAATGCTGTAAAGGCCCACTATGCAAGGATCGGCCAATTTCTTGCCTGTGGATTCGTCTCCCCAGGTACCATCCGCTGCGATTGGTCACTTGCATTTCTTCGCGGCTCCCTGCCTGCGAGGGGCCCCCTGCAACATCTTCTTCCTGCTGTGATTGGCCACCTGCATCATCTCTGGCTCCAAGGGAACGCAATGATTGGCGGATGCCTAATTAATTGACATCCGATAAGGTTGTGGCATAATACCAAGAAGGGTGAAGAATGCTGTGGTTGCTCCCCACCATCAGTGGCATGAGGGATTCTTAATAAACATGTTGCTGAATCACTCAAAAAAGTTGTGAGCTAATATGAATGAATAAGCATGCATGCTACACTATGGTAGATGAGCTAATGTGCAAGAGCTTACACCTAAGAGCTTATACATATATCTATGTCCACGGTTGTCCCACGTCTAGAATGCCAAGGTGTGTGGCTATCCAGCCCTCCAGCTCAGCTTCTTTCCCACACCATTCTGTGGGTAGAAATAAGCATTAGTTAAATGTCCCCCCACAAGGCTGAACTGTGCATGAACAAAAACTGAAATGCGCATGACCATTTTCTAAGGTTACCTGTACCTAACACAACTAGTAGTACAACGCAGGCATCCCCAGATTATGCACACACACAACACACACACACAACAGCACAGCACACACACACACACACACACACATCAACACACACACACACACAGCACACACACACACACACACACACACAACACACACACAGACACACCTCGTAGAATGATAATAAGTAGGCTAGTCCCTGTGTGTCATACTCCCAGGCCCTTCACTGTATTGATTAGCCACTGAAGAGGGAATCAAGCGGCCATCCTCGCCTTAATGAATCGCCATCTGTATCTGAAACTTCAGCGAATTAACAGGGGACATAAAACATACCGTAGACATACTCCATTGCACATTGTAATCAATGCATTC
>OLKM01000758.1:0-27500 GCA_900291075.1 Melanogrammus aeglefinus
TTATGCCAATTTTATCCAAAATCTTAGATGCACATAGCTCACGATGATGCATTGTATGTTTTGTCGAACCCTCTGTTGTGAGTCCTAGGACAAATACCTATCTTCTTCCGGTGATATTGTTCACAAACAAGAGGGTTGTAAAAAGCCCCCCCCACTCGCTAGACAATTTCATTCATAAAAAAACCATCGTCTCGTATCAGTGCGATGCGCCCCATGTCCTCAGATAAGTTTGTTCGTATTGACACGGACATCTGACGGCAGCAGTACAAACCCCTGCCATCTTTGGCTATATGTAATGCCAAAAATTTGACAACAACATGTATAAAACATGCAATCT
This sequence comes from Melanogrammus aeglefinus, assembly GCA_900291075.1. Classification (NCBI taxonomy): domain Eukaryota; kingdom Metazoa; phylum Chordata; class Actinopteri; order Gadiformes; family Gadidae; genus Melanogrammus; species Melanogrammus aeglefinus. The sequence goes on from OLKM01000758.1 coordinate 338, forward strand.
TTTATTGTAAGCCTTAGTGTTGCCCAGGTTTGCAGTGAGCTGTTCAGTGCTGAGAGCAGACAAGAGAAGCTAAGCTTGTAGTACTACGGCCTTGACAGGCTTACGTGAAAATATAAATCAGTCTCCTCAGATTCTGCTAGAGACTGACTTCGGACCTGTTCTAACACATCTCATGTCAACACATCTCCTCCTCAAGGTTGACTCTCCTGCTTCTTCCTCCGTCAACCTCCCATCCACCCTAACCTATCGGAGGTGGGGGACCCCCTGATGAGTGGGACCTGTATCCATGAGACCCGCGCCCCCTCCCCTTCCCTCTCAGGCTTCAGCACCCCCATCTCAGAGTCCCCCTACCGCCGCATCGATGCCGAGACCCCTGCCTGCACCCCAGAGACGGACCTGACCCCTACGCAGTGTGTCCTCCGCAATGTGCTCTCCATCGACACGGGTGGGCAGGTGGTGCCCGGGGGATGCCCCCACACCTGTGGCTGCAGCCCCACCCCCAGCGAGGGGCCCTCGGGGCGCTTCGACAACAGCGTGCTCAAGCTGCACGAACACGAGGCCTGTCAGTGCGGGGCAAGCGGCGCGGCGGCTCGGCGCGGAGAGAGAGGCGAGGCGGGGCTTAGCTCGGAGGCCGGGGCCGTCCGCGGTCAGTCGGATAACATCCGGCTCCAGCCGGGGAGCGGAGGTTTTTTGGAGGGACTGTTTGGCTGCCTGAAGCCCGTCTGGACCATGATCGGGAAGGCTTACTCCACAGAGCACAAGCATCACCAGGAAGGTACGTGGAGCGGGGATAACATAGGAATGATACAGGTTCCACTACTCCGCTCACAGGCCATCCGCCGCAAACAGCAGATCACGCACACACGTGTTTAGAGACTACCGTAAAACAGAACTTCCCGATCAGGACGGTACATCATTGAAAGCGTTACACTGTCAAAGTTAATCGTACACTCTAAGAGATTGATCACGGAGAAGGCCCTCAGCCTGGGGTCATTTTGAGTCTGAACCGGGCCTCCATTGTTTTTGTCATTATATCTCATCCCGCTACATAGCCCGCGCATAGAAGAACCAGACATCTGACACACTAGCCTTCAGCAGGATACACTGCTCACTGACATAAACACTCCCTTCAGACTTACTAGATGTGGCACATTATGAAATAGCGGTCGGGCCTGCACCACACCAGCTGGGGACTCAAGCACATCAGAGGACTTGGTGAAGAAGCGGTCTACTGAATGCGTCTCTTTCATTCTGCCAAAGCTTATCCATTAATTACCGTCCATTCTTCCCTCATGCGCTGCGTTGTCTCTCGTCGCCCGATAAAGACAAACGATGCACGGAGCACACTATGGAAAGTGTGTGTGTGAGTTTCTGCTGTGTGTGTGTGTGGTGTGTGTGTGTGTGTGTTATGCTGTGTGTTGTGATGTGTGTGTTGTGTGTAGTGTGTGCTGGTGTGTGGTGTGTGTGTGTGAGTGTGTCGTGCTGTGTGTGTGTGTGCTGGTGTGTGTGTGTGTGAGTTTTGGTTTTTATGTGTGATGTGTGGTGTTTGGGGTGTGGTGTGGTGGTTGTGTTGAATTGTTGTTGTATGTGGCGCGTGTGTGTCATGCAAATAATGGCAGGATCAGGTTTATCACAATTATCCATCCAACTATTGCGCAAAGCAGCCCATGTATAAAGGGAAATAACTCATTAAAGCTACTTGTGTTAATGCAAATGACGAAGCCTCTTGATGTGATGAATAGGGAGGGAGTGGAGAACATAGTGGAGGAAGTTTGAGATATTCCTGCTCGTGTCCCATGTTATGAGATGTAGATGATACAGAGTAGTCAGTAAACCTTTCAATGCAACATTACAATAACAAAGACTTGTTTATTTTATTTAATAATGATTCTCCTGTGGCGGGAATTTTGCATGAAATCCCAAAGATTGATACCCGGCCCTGAAGACATAATGAAGGTCAGCTTTTCAGTGTGTAAGGGTTTACACAATGAAGGGTTTTCCTCATTGACCCTGAAACCAACGACGGTTCTCTCCATGACTTCCAGAATCCTGGGAGGTCCCGTTCGAGGAGATCTCTGAGCTCCAGTGGGTGGGCAGTGGGGCCCAAGGAGCCGTCTTCCTCGGGAAGTACCACGGAGACGATGTCGCCGTGAAGAAAGTGAGGGACATCAAAGAGACCGAGATCAAACACCTGCGAAAGCTCAAGCACCCCAACATCATCACCTTCAAGTAAGGGAGCTAAAGAAAGCCGGTGCCCGGAATCCTATTTCCAAATGGATGTGTTTAAAGAGAGTAGGATTTTGATACAATGGTGGGATGGCTCTTAAGCTTGACCTTATCTCAGACCAAGCAGTCCTACTGTGTTAGAGCAGAGCTTCTGGGGGCAGACGCCACAGAGCCTTGGCCGGAAACCAGAAAACTTGCTAGGGGCGCAGAGACGTCTTGTTTCCTGTTCTGTTACAGAGATATGCTCCTGAAGAAAAACAATTTGCACAAGCTGATGATGCTGTCAGAATGGGATTTTAAAAAGTGTATTTCTACTGTGGTCAGTCTTCACTATCAGTGTTGATTTGAGACCCTACCAGATTTCCTTACGGTTTACTATTTCTGGCCAATTTTGTGTTGACCAATTACACGCTTACAGATCCCAGCCTCAAGCAATATGATTGGTTGAAAAAAATACGAAGCGAAAGAACGTGAAACCCTGTTTGCCCAGATATGAGTGATGATATGATGATCAGATTTGCCAACAGATTACTTTCGATTTTCTTTTAGTCTGTTTTGTGAGACGTAGCCTGACCTCGTCTGTCAGCTAACCCCTGTGATTGGTCCCTTGCCTAGGGGTGTGTGCACTCAGGCCCCGTGCTACTGCATCCTGATGGAGTACTGCGCCCAGGGCCAGCTCTACGAGGTGCTGCGGGCCGGCCGCAAGATCACCCCGTCCCTCCTGGTGGACTGGGCCATGGGCATCGCCGGGGGCATGAACTACCTCCATCTCCATAAAATCATCCACCGAGACCTCAAGTCCCCCAAGTATGTCCCACCCCACGCTCACACCAACACTGCAACGGAAGAGAAGTGTTAGCAGGGAGTGATCCACACACGTCCAGTTCACAACGGCTCCGTCTCCACTTCCATATATATAGCCTGATTTTATGATGAGGAAGATAAAATCAAAAAGAAGACGGCCCCCAAATGTTTACCTCCTTCCCGTTCCTGTGGTCTTCGTCCTCCTCACTGCTTCTTTCCCCTTTCTTCTCTCTCCCCTCTTCGTCTCCCCCCCCTCTCTCTCCTCCTCTCTCCTCTCCTCTCCTCTCTCCTCCTCTCTCCTCTCCTCTCCCCTCTCCTCCTTCCGTCATTCATCAAAACACATTCTGTATCGGTCAGTGTTGACTATTGAAGATCAGTACTGACTTCACCTCGTTTAAAACGGATTAACTCGACTCTCAATGAGATTGAGAGCCGGATGAACAAGATACATTTTCTTGTTCAATCATTTCCAAAACATTTGACAAGCACGTTTGTTTAGATGGATGTGCCAACAAAATCTGGGAGGAACGTCACATCAGCCATTTATATATGTGGGTGATGCATACCAATCTTAGCAGTACCAAATGCTTGGAATGGAGCTATGGGAAATACTCTCCGGTTGACGTTGATACATAGAGGAGACTGGTACAAAGGTAGACAAGGAGCCTTGAATCATGAAGGCCTTGAAACGGCCAACTCACAGAGCAGACGTGAATTAAAACATTAATTAACATTAATTGAAATCAATATGAAGAGCATGACACAATGCTAACGCTAAGCTTACATGATGGTTTTGGTGTAAACAAGGGAAGGGTAATAAGATTATATCATTAGTCCAATCAGCAGCTAGACAAGCTCCCACAGTGCAGTCACATCCACTTGGTTTCTACGATGGGACATCACAGCAACGGCTCCGGTTGTTGCTCTTTTTCCTTTCAGCATGCTGATTACCCACGATGACCTGGTGAAGATCTCTGACTTTGGCACCTCAAGGGAGCTGAGTGAGAAGAGCACCAAGATGTCCTTCGCTGGCACCGTAGCCTGGATGGCCCCTGAAGTCATTCGAAATGAGCCAGTGTCGGAAAAGGTTGACATCTGGTAAGTCTGAGAAAGCTCTCTCATGGCTGATACACAAACATTAATGTCTGTGTAATGTCTGTGTAATAAAGAGAGAGAGAGAGAGAGAGAGAGAGAGAGAGAGAGAGAGAGAGAGAGAGAGAGAGAGAGCAGAGGAGAGAAAGAGAGAGGAGAGAGAGAGAGAGAGAGAGAGAGAGAGAGAGAGAGAGAGAGAGAGAGAGAGAGAGAGAGAGAGAGAGAGAGAGAGAGAGAGAGAGAGAGAGAGGGCATTGCATGTACGGTCATTGCTTGATGTTATGTCCTGGAAGTTATTCCTGAGTGTTTCCTAAAGTGCTACATCAATACAATAATGACTTTTGATCTTCCAGGTCCTTCGGGGTGGTATTATGGGAGATGCTAACCGGGGAGATTCCATACAAGGATGTGGACTCCTCGGCTATCATCTGGGGCATTGGGAACAACAGCCTGCAGCTGCCCATACCGGACAGCTGCCCGGACGGCTTCAAGATCCTGCTCAGACAGTGCTGGTTTGTGAAACATCCTGTGAACTGTGATACTGAAGACAAAGCTTGGATGAAGTGTGAGGGGATATGTGAAACAAGCCTTCCTCAGGGACCGATCATGCAGAGGAGCTATTGTATAGAATAGTAAGGGCTCGGCCCTACAATAAAGAAGCCAGCAATTGAGCATAAGAACACAGATCTGTTCCCGGGTGCTCTGCAACAAGGCAACCCCTGATCTGTTGGATTATCAGTTTGTTTGTTTGATTGATTGATTGTTTGATTTGGTTACCTGGTGTACATTGTTGATAGCCAGAGTTGTAAACTCACACATGCTTCTTAATTTGCAGGAACATTAAACCAAGGAATAGGCCATCTTTCCGGCAGATTCTCCTGCACCTGGACATCGCGTCCGCTGATATTCTCTCCACCCCGCAGGAAACCTACTTCAAGTCTCAGGTAGGAAGAAATCAGATTCACAATACTTCAACAATCAAACAAATTGCATTGTAGAACTAGTCCTACCGTCCCCATTGGATTACCATACAGGCCGAGTGGCGGGAAGAGGTTAAACAGCATTTTGAGAAGATCAAGTCTGAGGGCACTTGTATCCACCGCCTCGACGAGGAGCTGGTCAACCGAGCGCAGGGAGGAGTTAAGGTATGCATTTGTAAAATCAACCCACTCTCATGGAAATAATGGGTGGTTACTGCTGGCTTACTGCAGGAAACCACACCTTACTAAATCCACCGCATAATGGGGCAACACTTTATAGTGAATGTTTATTACTGCATTAGCCAATGTTAATTAAGGTACCCTTATGTTAAGTGTTACCCATGCTGGTGCCAGTACCGGTTCTATTTCTGAAGGGCTACCGTGTCCTATTTCTCCATGCTGCTCTTGTTATTGAACCTCGTGGCTAAAAGAGGGGCCGGAGAGTGTCTTTCTTTTATGACGCATGTAAGACCTTTTCAGGCAGGAAGTGTAGCATCCACAGCAGGGACTGGAACCCTTCTATTTGTGTGTGGTCCTCAGGCACGCGCTGGACATTCGTGAGCACTACGAGAGGAAGCTAGAGAAAGCCAACAACCTCTACGTGGAGCTCAACGCCGTCATGCTTCAGCTGGAGCTCAAAGAGAAAGAGCTGCAGAGGTATGAGTGAGTCCACCAATCACACAGTCGGTGAAGCTTGGGTCTGGCAATACGTTCACTGGCAAAATATCACTGTACTGCCAGATGAATATTTTGTTGGGATAGGACTTTGTTACAAAAATAGTCCTACGATTAAGTTCCATTGCCTCGTACTGTATTAAATTGAACTGTATTCCAAAATGTGGTGATGCATCGAACCAAATCAAAGCTGACTGCAGCATGGAATCATTTGAGAGACTATTCCGTCCAAATAATTCTGCAGCCCTAAAATAAATGCGTAAATGACATAAATCATCATGCAATGTTCCCCAGGAGAGAGCAGTCTTTGGACAAGAAGTTCCCCGGTCTGTTCAAGCACAGCTCGAGACAAAGCAGCTCCACCAGCTCCATGGACAAGCTCATCAAGAAGAGAAACGTTCCACAGAAACTGCCCTCAGGAAAGAGGTGGGAAGGCTCACCTCACGGGCTTTTGAACACAAAGAACAGTGTCATCATTTAAACGGTTTTCGACAAGGATGGCTATGAGCGAGGAATTATATGTTCCTACGTTATGTTCACCCTATTTTTCTCCTTGCACATCCTCAGGCCGGATATCCTGAAGTCGGAGGTGATCATTCCCAAGCTGGACTCCTCTGTGATGCAGGTGACCGTCCCCTCCTGCCCCAACCGGAGCTCCACCTCCCCCAGCCGCTCCCGCAGGGTGAAGACCCGCCACCGCAAGCCCGGCAAGGGCAGCAGCGGGGACCTTGCCGGCCTCAAGGCCACCCAGTCGGCACCCCACGGGGTAGTGACGGTCCAGAACGGGGGCTCCGCTCCGGATCCCTCCGGGCACCTCCTGGACCCCAGCGCAGCCCTGCGGGGGGTCAGCCACGACCAGCAGCAGAGGCAGCTCTCCTCCTCCAGCCCCGACCTCGTCTACTCCACGTTGGAGGCCGGCGGCCGGGGCAAGGGGGGTCCGGCGGCGGGCGGTCTGGAGAGAGGAGGGAGCGTCAGCGCCTCCGCCGTGCTGGGGGGGTCGGAGTCGGGGGCCGGCGGCCTGGAGGACCTCACGGAAACGCCCCCGCGCAGCGACACGCCCAGCGAGGACGCCGCGTCCTTCCCGTTCTCCAGCAGCCCGGACTCGCCGTGCGGCAGGGGGGTCGTGGCGGCAGCGAGGAGGGCGTCCCTGGGCATCCCGCGCCTGCCCCACGACGGGGAGGATAAGGACGAGGGGGCCGGGGCCGTCAGGATGCCCCGGGGGGCTTCCGGGGGCGTCGGCGGTCAGCACCTCACTCCCTCGGCCATTCTCTACAGGGCGGCTATATCCCGCAAACAGGTAGCGCTGCCGGCGCAGGCCTTATCTCCCTGGAAGGCGTTGTACAGCACAGAAGCCATTTTTTCTCATTTACTTGTTTTCTGTCTCCGGCTACAGAGGCGTGGAGTGTCATCAGAAGAGGAGGAGGGTGAGGTTGACAGCGAGGTTGAGTTGCCACGGAGACGGTGAGTTTTTTCCGTCTCCCATTGAGACGCATTCCCTGAAATTTCTCAGTTAACTTTCTCTGTGTTGTTGCTATTTGCGTGTCACCAGATGACACAATGCATCAGTGTACAAGACAACCGCGGTGACGCACGTTGTCTGTCCGCTGTTTCGACGCTATCCTCGTCAAACGTTGTTTTTTTGATCTTCGCAGACGTCCGACCAGCATCACCAAGTGCCCGTCGGTGTCCACCTTCAGCTCGGAGAACCTGTCGGTGTCGGACGGCGAGGAGGGCCACACCACGGACCACTCCCACAGCGGCACGCCCGACGTGGTCAGCACCAACACGGACGACAAGCTGGACGACCGCAGCGACGACCTGCTGTCCCAGGAGTCGGAGATCCCCGCCGACAACACCGACCCCACGCAGGCCTCAGACGGCCTCTCGGAACGAGAGGGGGTCCCGGGCCGGGCCAGAGCTCGGGTGGACCCCGGGCAGACTTCCAATGAGGTAAAGCACGGCGGCCTACGGTTTACAATTCACTGAGTGACATTTAGAGCCACCACTTCATCTCCCCCTGTGATGTCCTCTCTCTCTCTCTCCCCCATCCTTTTCTCCCTCCCTTGCTCTCTCCCTCCCTCACTCTCTTCCTCTCCCTCCTATATTCTCTTTTTTTATGTATATCCACACCACTGTCGCTCTTCGTTCTATTTCATCCTCTCTCTCGCTCTTTCTCTCTATCACCCCCTCCCCGTCTTTCTCCCTTTCCCTCCCTCCCTCTCTCTCTCTCTCTCTCTCCCCCTCTCTGTCTCTCCCTCTCTCTCTCCCTTTCTCTCTCTCTCTCTCTCTCTCTCCTCTCTCTCTCTCTCTCTCTCTCTCTCTCTCTCTCTCTCCCTATCTCTCTCTCTCCATCTCTCTCTCTCTCTCTCTCCCTATCTCTCTCTCTCTCCCTGCTCTCTCTCTCCCCTCTCTCTCTCTCTCTCTCTCTCTCTCTCTCTCTCCGTCTCTCTCTCTCTCTCTCTCTCTCCTCTCTCTCTCTCTCTCCATCTCTCTCCTCTCTCGCTCTCTCTCTCTCTCTCTCTCTCTCTCTCTCTCTCTCTCTCTCCCCTCTCTCTCTCTCTCTCTCTCTCTCTCTCTCTCTCTCTCTCTCTCTCTCTCTCTCTCTCCCTCTCTCTCTCTCTCTCTCTCTCTCTCTCTCTCTCTCTCTCTCTCTCTCTCTCTCTCTCTCTCTCTCTCTCTCTCTCTCTCTCTCTCTCTCTCTCTCTCTCTCTCTCCCTCTCTCTCTCTCCCTATCTCTCTCTCTCCCTCTCTCTCTCCCTCTCCCTCTCTCTCTCCCTCTCTCCCTCCTCCCCCTCAGATGCGCGCCCTGTGTGACGACTCGGACTGTGACAGTGTGGAGCTGGATCAGTCAGGCAGCGGAGAGCCCAGTCGCCCGCCCAGCGCCGGTCCCAGGGCATCGCCGTGCCAACCGTCGGCGCCGGCCCCGCCAGGCCCCCCCCCGGCCCCCCACACAGGCCCGTCGTAGATCTGCAGGACACCAGGCGACAACCTAATCTACCTTACAGCTGAACAGCCTCCACCACCACCAAGTGTCCACCCGTCTGTCAGCCTGTAGCGCGTCACCGTGGTCACGAACGGGAGAGCATTTAGTACATCACTTCATTAGCGTGTGGCATGTCGTCATACAGCTGGTTAAGGTGTTTAGCGAGTTTGTCATTAGGTATAGCGATAAAAAGATGACATCATTGTATGTGTCATGAATAGATGTCAGATCGTTTGGCAGCTTGTGACATCAGGTAAATTACTTTTTTTGTGTGTTTATTAAAGGTTTTTCAGAGTTTAGGCAGATAATGACCCAGATACCTTCAGCAGCTGTTCCATGAGTGCAGAAAAAAACAACAAAAAAACAGATGCACTCACAAATTATAAAGTCCATGTCTTTTCGGCACCCCAACGCCCTCTGTGGGAGAGGCTTGGTATTCCATACATCTGTGTTAAATACTAATAATGTAAATATTAATTACATACCACACATGACAAATCTAAATTTATTTTAAGTGTAAAATAGAATTTAAGACTAAATGTTATGCAGCCCTATGAACAAATGCATGACTACATGTTAATAATTTATGATGTGTCTGTTTTATATTTTGTGAGAGAGTTTACACTTTTTTAAATACTTGAATTACGTTATCTTTTTGGTTAATGAATATTCTTTTGGGCACTTAACAGAATAATGTCAAACTGAAAATATTATCTAACAGGAAATAATGTACTTTTTCTCCTGGGTTTGAAATACAATTTGCTTTTGGGGAGGATTTGTATGATTATGAAGATTATCTATTGTTTAAATTTACTGAAGGGAAGTCAGATTATTCAAATGTAATGTCAATCCCATTGATGCCGTTTTTTGGTCAAGATTTTTAAATAACGGTTGGTAGCATTTGGTGTTTCAGCGAAGCAGGACTGAAATTGAATGCTTTTAAGGTGCTGCATGTGTTTTCTCAGTACAATGACTTTTGGCTTCTGACTGGACCTGAAAACTCTCGACAAAATGCTACCAACCGTCATGGTCTTGACAACCAAAGACACTCGGGCACATATTAAGACTTAGGATTGTTTAAGAGTCATAGATGACTAAATCATGTAGGCCTTAGAAGCTGAAATATCCCTTTACACTTCCCTATTACAGCAGAGAAGAATTTTGAAAAACACTGCTCCCTAGTGGTACTAGTAAAAATGTCAATAAAATAAAAGCAAATATCCTTGGATTAAATTAGATGTATCCTTTTTTATACAACATTGCACATTGTACCGGTGAAATATTAACTATATCAAAATATGAATAAATAATGTATTGGTAAAAATGTGTTTGTTCATAATGCATTGTTCTTGATCCAGCATTGAGAGTGGAATGCATTATACTGTAAAACAAGATAAAAAGCCCATTTGGTATGCCCAAAATACTCTAATTGCATTGCCCTTGCCCACTAGTGAATTGTGGTTATGCAAGGCAGATATTTTCAATGTAATAAAAAGAGGCAGATGCACAATGATAGCATGTCACATTTTTATTTCAGTTTAAGCTCTTCAAACAATTCAATTGCACCCAAATCTACATCAGTTTGAGAAATCGCACAAAGAAAGTTTCTTCATACTGCAAAGAATAAAAAAACTTTAAAATCCGACCCAGGCATAAAGGATAGCAAGAAACTAGTGTTACTTTTAAGAATCTTCTCGCGTTTCTTAATTTAAATACCTCAGCGTGATTCTTATATCAAGACCTACGTGTCTCATGTCTTTCCCCGGCCCCCCCCTTGCAGCAGTCCCCAGCCCTGCAGTTAAAAAAAATATTTTCTCTATTTAAAACAAACATTTTTCAATGTTATTATAATCCTCATTATCTTGTTAATTTCAGAGAAAAGAAAAATATTTTTGCACACCTCAGGTCTGGCCCCCCTTGCAGGATACATACGGTGAACCTGACCCATCATAATCGGATTCACAACGTTTTGTTAAAAGACCTGATTGAGAAACAAAATGGATGGAAATACAGGAATGACAAAGTTCTCAGCTTAGTTATGCAGCTTAGTATGCTCCATTACGCTGCCACCTTCAAATAAATAAATAAAGTAGGATTATAGCAACAACCTTCACACAAATGGTTTCCATACATCTTCAAGTGTACTTAAAAATGATATCCACATAACATGACCAACCATGACCCATTCAGGAATTATAGCTTTAGATAACAGTGGCAGCTAGCAAGGGATTATAATAAAGAGTGGTGTATTAAATAAAAAATAAATAGGTTTTTAAATCAGGGGAGAGAACAGTCAAATCTAGGTTCGTCTTTTTTTTTTTTTTTTTTTTTTTTTTACATTTTCTAAGAAAAATCTGACATAAAAAACACGTGTTTATGTCTTTTCAGATTTTTCCAAAAACGTTTCCGCTATATCAACAAGGTCTTACGGAAAAATACAGTAGAATAAGAGGGAAAAACAAAAAAAAATAGATTTTTAAAAACTAGGCATAAGAGGGAATTTAAAAACAATAAATAAATAAAATATCATTACATCAATGATATAATTACAGCCGAGTAGGTGTGGAACCAAAATAAAGGAGAGTTCAGAGTACTTAGTTTTTGCATTAAATCCAGTAAGGGAGATCTTTGTAAAAAAGTAGAGGGGGGGACATAAGGTGCAAATGAAGAACCTCCTCGTCAGTTGGCGGCCAGTCCCGTCGCTTCAGAAGACAGCCTAGGAACAGCAAAAATATATATATATATATTCACAGACTTGTTAAGTATGCCATATACATCTACTAACAACGCTACAAGTTAATTTCACAGCTTAAGTGCATTTTTTTTCTTTTTCAATTTATGATACTTTTATGACCATTCAATAATTCTATCAATTACATTGGAATATTTGGAATTGACGGCTTCAAAGCCAAAGCAGTGTACTCCTGGTTGGCGCCGGGTGAGGTGTTCCCAGCCTATGGTTGCTTACCGGGCATTGATCAGGTACTCCGCCAGACTGATGCTAGCGGGTGACCCGGTTATAGTGACCTGGCGGTCAGTGGAACCTTCCACTGGGTTGGCAATCTTGATCTGAGCGCCGGACATCTGACGGATCTCATTGATCTTCGATCCCTGGCGGCCAATAATGCAGCCAATCAGCTATGAATCGGGAAGAGGAAGAACAGCACAGAGTGATTCCGTGTCAGGTTTCCAGGGTCAACAGGTGATTATGACGAGTCGAGTGTCGCCCTTGTCACGGCAGACGGTTGATTCTCCACCCTGAACTTTCAAAGTGCAAACATTTTTAATGTTGTCCTGGTTCCCGCTGACCTTTCAAAGTGCATCCAATCAGATGACACGCTTTGTTTGACGTTGTTAAACCAACAAAATAACGACTTCATTTTTATCCCCAAATAAATGGTTTAAGAGTTACAAGCACTGGACTCGTTTGTTTGCCAGCGATATTCCCACATTCCAACCTAGGGTCCAGTGCTTGGCTGGAGGCGACATATCGTCACCGCAGAAACACTAAAGAAAGCACCAATGAGTCGATGACACGGTCCTTCAAACCTACATCATTTGGAATGGTCAGCTCGTGAGAGCCAGTTTGTGCAGATGCATCCATCCCAGCTGCAGAGAACAAACACACACACAAAGGGAGTGAGAATACGTTCATTTGCCTAGACCGTTAAGAATGAACAAGCTGTGACAGAATTCGGCCTGGCCACCTACCCTGGAAGCCCTGGTTGTTAGGGGCGATGGGAAAGGGGCTCTGTTGCATGGCTAGCTGGTGTAGTTTGGTGAGCTGAAGAAATAATAAATGTTTACTATACATCTCAAAAATGCTTAACACATGCATTGCAAACTTGCACACAGTACGAGAGAAAGAAGAAAAAAAAAGTACATTGAAACAGAATACCCAACATTTTTAGAATACTGTTGAATATCAAATCACTTTCCAAAAGAGTCAATTGCCAAGATGTAATATACCAAACAAGACAGATGTGCAATTTGTAAATTAAATTTCAATATAGTACTGAATGTTCCAGTTCAACATTACATACAAATAAGCAAGCACGTGCACTTATGTATTACACATGCAATATTAATAGGAATGAAAACAGAACCTTTTAAAAAAGGAAAAACGAGACAGGAATCAGATTAATAAAGGAAAACTGAAAGATTCGCTATCTGATGGAATGTAAATGGGAGTGATTGGTGGGCAAAACAGGAGGTCACAGGGATGGAGCTCAAAGCTGTGTCATTTCTACCCCAACCACGCCCGACCAAGGTAATTAATGGGATCACTTACAGAGGGACCTTCACTTACATCAGGCTGTGGAATGGCATGCTGTCCTTGGACAGCGTAAGCCTGCAAGACAAGAAGCAGTAAAATGAGGACCTAGTTTTAAGCAGCCTCTATCCGACACTTCAAGGGCAGACAGAAAAACAAGCCAAACACATGCTACAACTTTTAAAAACGGCAAAGTCTCTTGCACAAGAAACAGCTTTTAAAGACTGCCAACTTCCGCCTTGTAAAAAGAACACATCATAACGCATGTTTATTCTTGATGCGTATGGCAACAGTGCAGCCTAATGTGGTGAAAAACCAAAACATCCTGACGTATGAAGTGCTTACCTGACCACCTGAGAAGATGACTGGAGAGCCTGAGGGTTTGGGCCTGTAAGGGATGGTCACTCCCTTTGGTGGAGACTAGGGAACACAACAACCACAATCAGCTGCTGTCCAACCCCGAGATACAGAGACTACCCCGGTACCCTGGCCCCAGAGCGAGGAGTCAAATGAAAGGCCTACCTCAAGCATGACAACGCAGATCTGCTTGACACACTCGATGATGGACTGTGGGATCCCTGCAATGGTGATGGCACGCTCCGTTGAGTTGGGCAGCATGTCTCCTGCTACCTGTACCTGAGCTCCTGTTGACTAGGAGAAGCATAACAATTCATGAACACCACACTCAACCCAAACACAGATATCCGTGTGTACATGGACACGTGCTGCTAATCATAACGTTGGACCAATAACGAGCGCATACCAAATTTGCACCTTTAATTCGGCGTAATACATACTTTTCTGTTTGAAATTTGTGATAGTCTTTGACGAATGTTTCATAACTTGTGGCGTAATATCCCCACCACTTGCGGCCACCAACCCATAAGTGTTAAGCCACCAACCTCTCTGATCTCCTTGATCTTGCAGCCCCCCTTGCCGATCAGCGAGCCACACTGACTGGCGGGGACGACGATGCGCAGGGTGACCGGGGGCTTGCTGGTGGCTGTGCTGTTGGTCATCGAGCTGCTGATGTCCTGGACACACACAAGTACATCGATACATATAGCCATTGACCACTCTTAACAACATTATACATTGCATTCACTGTAATGTGAACAGAACAGGCCACACCTCCTCCAGCTTCTCGATAATCATGGAGAATGCTTTAAAGATGGCGGTCGTGGGTCCAGCCAGAGTGATGATCCTCTCTGGACAGTTTCCTTCTGAGATGTTGATTCTGGCACCACTCTACAGACCAACATTTTTTTTTTATAAACAATTACTGATTGTGATACACATCTTCAACCTATTTTATCATGCATGAAGTTCAAAAGATCCAAATGTGAGTTTTCGTTTGCATCCTTCATGCAGTGAGTTAGTCTACAGTGAGTACTTACCTCCTCCCTCATCTTCTTTACAGACTCTCCTTTCTGTAGAATAATATAAAATAAAAGTCAGTGAGCATATTTTTTTTTTAAAGAAAGGACATTCAAGTAGTGAGTCAAGATCTTTCTCAACGTTAACATAGATGACCTACCTTGCCAATGATGCTTCCAACCTCCTACAAAAAACAAACCATTGCATTAGTCTAGAAATACAGCCACTATGGATGAGTACAACGAGTCATTCAAATATATTGAAGAGCAACAAGGCAGTGATGCTCATCCAAACAAGCTCATGCTTACAGGTACAAAACTCACCTTTCCATGCATCAGAAGCCTGATAGTTAAGGTCACATTCAGCCCTCCTTCAACAACACCAGAATCCATAACTGCGGTAGATATCTACGTTTAGACTTGCAAGGAAAATTATCTTTGGTCGTAGAATCTGTAAAAAAATTAAAATAAACAGAAAACAGACAGAATGAGATCTATTTTATAAAACGTGTATTGCACATTTAGAATGAAATAATTGAGCATGCTCAAATAAAATCCAAGCCTGTATGGTTCAGAGTTCTGCGTGCACTCATTAATATTTAGTAAACGTCGGCTTCATAGACTCGATCAGATCTGCATCTTCCATGCTACGGTTAGCTTAGCAGAGAGCCCATCACACCGTGGAAAGCATCAAGAACGCTCACAGCTTCTGGTCGCTATCGATGGAAACCCTAGTATAAAACGTATCTAGTGAACGGCGAGATTGGATCACATCTTCAAAGCACTGGAATAAGTTAACCATGCAAGTCTGTGTCGAGGTGGGTTCGCTGAGAGTAATCCTGCCGACCGTGGGAGTCCGAAGCTACACAAGTAGCCTAGCTCACCTACATTGATACGATCCAACACCAGCTCCTTCCCAGAGCCATGCATGCACCGCACCCTTCACGTTTTACTTGGTCGAATTCTGCACTTATGTCGCTAACAAGGGATGAATACCGATTCCCATGATGGTTTATCCACACATGGACTGCTTGCGTGAGCCTTGCATGGTTCAGGAAATAGCCGCATCCATTCAATCTGCGGCCTTAACAATCAAGCAAACCGAACCATTATTAACCCACTCTTTCACTGCAAATAAAAAGGCCCATTCATGAATTCTTACCCGATCGGGCAGTCGGAGTGCGGTTTGGGGGAGGGTAGGGTGGAAGGGGAGAGGTTCGGGAGGGAGTTTTAAAAGGATTCGGGGAAAAGGGAAGAGAAACTGCGGCTCGGTCAGACTCCACTCTTCTCTGCTCTGCACAAAAGACAAAATTGATTCAACTTTCACCTTTCAACCTCAACCTATCCTTTGCTTCCTCATGATTGGCCCCGCCCACTAGCGTGTCCTCAAATCGCGTGGTTTTCACGCTCCCGCATCCATCACGTCATCGTTTAAAAATACTACTGTGTTTTGCTTTAGTTATTTCCCGAAGGCTTTTTCATGTATCGTTTTCGAAGACATAGAACCAACGAATAAAGGTATCTCTTTGCAGTTTTGAGTGAATGTAGTTTGAATAAAATTGCAATACAATATCTATTTTACTGTTATTTTTCAAGAAGGATTTGGTTTATAGTTTTTATCATTTTGTTAATTTCAACGTGATTTGTTATGGATAATATTTAAGTGTATGGAAAAGAGGAATAAATTCAAATCTAATTCAAATAAATATACGCTCTCATTAATTCAGTGATTAGTGATTTTTTTTACAAGTTTTATTCTAGAACAAATTTAAAAGGCATTGGACCTACTGGTCACAGATGCAGTTTTATATGACTCCAATAGATGGCACAAAACTACCTTCTTTGTTTCTGTTAGAGAGTTGCTAAAAGCAGTTTTTCCTCGTTATAATCATCACGATATCAAATTAGCTTTCAACCTTGTTAAAGGACATAATTCAGAGACAAAAGTTCTTAGAATTCTAAAAATAAAATTGTACGATTCTGTGCAGGTCTCTCGGGTATTGTTTTCAAGGACAGATAGTCAACATATGTTTTAATTGAGCCAGGGATGTATCAATGTCAGCTCTCGTAATCATGATTGTGGCTACGATTCCAAGGTTTTTGCATAATTAAATATAGTTTCACTCTACCCAGCTGTTTCCCAGATTGACAACCATCTCTTCAATGCTGGCCAATGAGATAAAATGTTTAATAAGATAGAAATTCAAATTATGTGCTTACGCACAGCAACACACACACGCACACACATGCAAATGTACATAAGCACATAAAATGGAGCTCATATTTTCTCTCTGGGTCTTTATAGTTATTGTGCGAGAAAGAGGGAGTTTCATCCTTTACGATGCACACAAATTATGAGCCTCTGTTAAACTAATTTCCCCAACTTATTATTGCTGTCCTCTCTCCCTAAGTAGAAGCCGCAGCAAAAATAAATGACAAGGCCCACGTTGTCAGCCTCCAGAATTGTCTTCAACACAAAGCAGGTATCACGAAAACAGAGCCCGATTGAGGCCCCTGTACGACAGGGGTTTGTTCATTTAAAATATAATACGTGTCAACATAATAGTTCCTCAAGGTGGCAAACCAAAACTCATGTTTTTGTATATTTTGTGTACAGCGCAGCCCATGGCTGTGAAGAGAAGATAATTTATTAAGGACTGTTTGTTTGTTGAATTGTCTTCATAAATGATGGGTTTCTTTGTGTCCTGTAAATCAGAGTCTTCCGTTACATGTTTTTCTCTCATTATCCATCTGAGGATTCAGAAGGCAAATTGCATGCATAGATATCGAACAACGAAACAATGACACAAGAAATAATGAAAGGCCGGACAATTATAAGACCACACTGGCACCATGCATCCTGTTGCGATAGGCGGGGATTAGGGAGTACAGCAACAGTATATGTCTGTGTGTTCAGCCATGTATTCACGATGTGGTTGATGGAGCACATTTCTCCGAACAATCTTCATTAATCTGCTACAAAGCCTCCACACCACAATCAGTCCACGGGCAGAAACACCTTCTCCAATTAAGATTCTCCTCAAGTAAGTGGGCCCTGTTCAGAAAAGGATTGCACAGAAGCTCTAGCTACACAACGAGCATATGCATATTAACGCACGCAATACAATATCTACATTGGAGCTGGTTCCATTACAAACGGCATGTTTAATGATTTGGCTATTTAAATATTCGCTCCATCCTTGAGCTTCACTTTCCTCACATAATGAAAGCTGTTTTCTGTTGACATGAAATGCAGTCGGTCTGTCCACACGATAGTGCCAAAGAAGATGGGAATCTAACAAGAGAATAACAGCTTTGTGTCACAACAAAGTAGGGCTAATTATGCACAACGGTGGTATAACAAATGATGTTGAGGGGGTCTCTCTCTTTGATCTGAGGACAATCAGGGAATGGTAGATTAGTGTGAACTCTTCATGCTCTCCAACGCGCACTGCCTCCTTCCTCTTTCAATTGCTTCTCCTCCTGTTGACCAATTGCTTACATAATGATCAGCATCGCATTCATCTCTTTGCTCTCTGGCACTCAAGAGTACTCAGATTACATGATACTCCCATCCCTCCTCTCCTCTCCCCGGCTGTTCTCCTCTGCTCTCCTCTATCTTCTCTTCTCCTCTCCCCGGCTGTTCTCCTCTGCTCTCTATCTTCTCCTCTCCTTTCCCCGGCTGTTCTCCTCTGCTCTCCTTATCTTCTCCTCTCCTTTCCCTGGCTGTTCTCCTCTCCTCCTCGCCTGGTCTTCTCCTCTCATCCTCTTCCTCTCCTCTCCTTTCCCTGGCTGTTCTCCTCTGCCCTCCTCTCCTCGGTCTTCTACCCTCATTGTCTGCGCCTCCTCTCCTCTCCTCTCCCCGGCTGTCCTCCTCTGCTCTCTATCTTCTCCTCTCCTCCCCGGCTGTTCTCCTCTGCTCTCCTCTATATTCTCCTCTCCTCGGTCCTCTACCCTCATTGTCTGCGCCTCCTCTTCTCTCCTCTTTCGACTATCTTCTCCTCTCCTCTTTCCTCTTGTCTCCTCGCAATGGCTCTCTTCTCCTCCCTTCTCCACCTCATTACCTCACCTTGCTACCCTGAAACACTCCTCTCCTCTCATTGGCTGTCTCCTTCTGCTCTCCTCTGCCATTTATTCCTCCTCCTGCTTTGCTTTTATATGTCAAAAACAACAAACATGCTAGTGTAGCCCTCTCACTCAATTCTGGTTTGACAATTACTTTTATAGGATGTCCCTCTTAACATATAAAAGTTACTGCATGGGTTGTGAAATGGTGAGAGGTACGAAATATATTATCTGGATGGTGTACACTAAACACAATTTAAGGATGACTCTGGCTAAGATGCCAAGCGGCCTGGTTAGTTTATTAATGTAACTATACTGGTACAGAGCATTAATTTCCCATGCAGTGTATTTCAACTGTAACTATAGCCCTTATTCAAGATGAAACAATACAATCAACATGAAAAAAAAACATTGGAAAGACAACATTTGAGAGCAATATTACTGTTTTATTTCTAAACAATATAACTCAGCTCTCTTTTTCCATTTCTTTTAGATTCATGAACACATGAAAAACACAACTTATAACCCTAAATACTAATACCCCGGGTTTTTTGAAAGGTACCAGTATTGGCGCGCTTGTTGGAGATCAATACAGAAATCCTCTTCAAAAGGAAGTCCATATACTCCCACCTAATCAGGACAAAAAGACACAGTTAACACCTTGAAAAAAACAACCTCTTCCAAGAGGCAGCAACGCGATCAAGAACCCGTCTCGATGCTCGGTCCAACACCAACTCCTCGGCAACCACACGTGGCAAAGCCCGTCCTTGTCCTGGCCTCTCCCGTACACGCACTCAGTTGGTTATGCTAACCGCTAGCAAAACAGTCCCGTCCTGGTGGTCAGTTTGCGTCAGCTCCTCAGCAAAAAAGCCGCGCTTCTAAAGCACGCTCGTTTACACTTTTAACAAAATAAACAAACACTCACGCAAACGACCGGTTGCAAACGGTAAATAGTATAACTGTTCTTCAAGTTAACTTTAAGCTTTCTCCGACATAACATAGTTCCTTCAGTTTCTTGTCACGGCTTCCTTTCTCTAATTTTCCCGGATTTTTTGTTAAACCCCGCCCCTCCGACAATCCGACACCGGTTAATCCCCAATGACAGATAAAATGATTGACACCTGCCTTAACAAATCCAAAACCATAAAAATAATAAAGGGATTCAAGGGCTCTTTACAACATAGGACTTTTTTTATATATTTAATACAAACTTCCCCAAATGAACCAGATACATGTCAACATTATCATTACAACTTCAGGCACACATTAGTGACAATTTATCATAAATTGTACATGTAGGAAAACCCAATTTAATCAAAGTTAGAAGGGCGCTACACTAGCATGATACTTCCCTCTCCCCTCTACTCTCTTACTTTAGTGCTTTTGGCTGGCCAAATCATGCATTGACAGCCCTGGCCCTGCCCATTGATTGCAGATGCATCCTCTTGTTCCATCTAGCTGCCTCCACCGATTGTAGTTTTTGCCAACCTGCTTTTCTCTCAAGGTGGTAAAAGAGATGTCATGGTGGCAATGGGATAGAGTTAGGATACCTACTTTGTCTGATAATGCAATTTGCACTTACTGTAGTGAAAAATCGAATTGTTGGCAGTGAAAACATGCAACTGATCATCATGTGAGAAGACATCATCGTCTTCTCCAGCAGCGACAAGAGACAGCGAGCCATCTTTATTCAAACATCAAACAGATCTACTAATTTCAGAACCGTTGTTGTACATTTCAACATGCGGGAAAAAAACATAAAAATGTGTGTGCATTTGTGCACTTAAGACCGCCACAGATAGAATGAACTTGATCGTTTGTCTCACTAAGTCAACATAAGCCTTCAGAATGGGCCCCTGGCTCCATGGCGCAGAGATGCCCTCGGACGGCAGCATGCGCCCTGCAGGAGTGCGAACACAGGGTTAAAGATAGCAGCTCCAACGGGCACGCCGCCGCGTCACATGCCCCTTCTGCAGCAACAGATAGAAGTCGGCCCAGTAGGGTCACAGCGAGAGGTGGCCAGTGGCTCTAAACCGTCCAGTCACGGGGGGGCCACGGGGGAACAGAGCGTTAGAGGGCTGCGACGGCCAGGCCACTCCTCTTTTTAAAGACGAACTTGCCTTCCACAAATAGGTTGCTCCCACAGAGACAAATAATTGGCGTGACATGTGGAGGAAAACGCACACGGGGCGGTCTGCGTTTAGATGCCAGTACTCCCCAGGATGGAGTCAGGTTATGCAAGCAGACGTGAAGGATCCTCTGGATACTTCTGTGCGTTGATGCTTGTAGAGAAAAGGGCATTGGATAGCGACTATAGTCACCCCCGGGAATGATGCATTCTGAACAGTGCAAAACACAGTCATGGAGCATGGTCTTGGTCAAACACTGTGAAGTGCTTGTGGCTGTGTTGTGTAAATGTGACGCAGTGTATGTAGAAATAGCTGCATTCTTAATGTCATGAAATGAACTGCTGTTTAAGCGATGTGACAAGAATTTCTCCCTTTGTGTTCCTTACCACATGGTAGTTGTAGCATTTGTGGATTTTTTGATGATCATCAAAATTGACCGTGAAAATCATTAGTTTGCATAGAATGTCTGTGATACGTCGACGTCAACTGGTGAAGGAATAGCCGTGTATATTTTATCACAATTTTGCCACACTGAAAGGCTGGAGAAATTTGGCGACTACAGCAGGAAGTGTCTTCTTTTTTTTTAGTGCCTATGTGTGCAACTGGCGTATCCTTGATTTCCCTTTATTGCCACAAAGTTGAACTGCACATTATAACAATGCTTTATATCCATTCTTTGTTGTGTATAGATACAATGATGCCTGTTAATATGGATTTCAAACAGACAGTACTTTGCAGTCCAACATGAAATGTGAAATGTATTAAAAAAAAATCAATTGTAACAGCACTCTGAGTGACGAGCCATGTGGAACCACATGGCTCGTTATTGTGAGTTCCCATTCTGTTTTCTTTCTGCAGATCACTGCGAGATGCAAACTGGAATATCTTGAAGGTCTCACAGGGCTAAGGCCCTGGTCACGCGGGGCTAGAGTCACTCACAGAAGGGTATGACCCAATGCAGTAATCGCAGCAGAAAAATTAGAGACAGCTGCCTTAAACAGTTATCATGAAAATACTTTTATTTAAATAAAGTAGATTAATTTCATTATGTCCTTAGCTTCTCTGAATTCTGAAATGCGGCCAATCAGCTTCTGGTCTCCTTACTACTGTCTAGATTCTGTAATTATAAGTGTGATTCATGCGTGTTGGACAACCTTTCAAGTTTAGGTTTTACAACTCCATTTGGCAAGTATGATTATCTTGATTGCGTTTTGCTTACTTGAGTGTATAATACCCAGGTATGCAGTGTGCAGTTTCTAACTCACCTTCATCTAAAGAAAATACTGATTGCTACCATGCACAGCCAATGAGTCATAGATTAAGGTAAAGGTAAAGTGAATTTCCTCTTGCTGCCAAGGACAGATTGTGTGGAGCGGCTGTCTTGTACTAGAAACATCTCAATCAAACGGACAATAGAGCAGATCATGTAACAGACAAGCTGCTAAAAAGGGACGGCGAGGGAGATGTTATCACTGCGACCGGCTGTTGGTGTTCAGCGTGCCGCACAGAAAGCTGAGCGACAGAGGCTTGTCCAAACAATGGTTTTCCTCCGAAATCCATGAAAGACATCCAGTCCTTTTGGAAGTGACAAGACAATGTGAGTCCAAATGCCAACAGTGGATGAATGCAGTGGAAATGAATATCGTGGAGCTTCTATTGAAGCCTCATCCTGGACTTCGAAAGGACTGATATGAACGTATTGGCCCTTAAATGATGAGTGTTATTGGTGTGTATGTGTGTACGTGTGTGTTTGTGTATGTGTGTGTCGTGTGTGTGAGAAAGACAGAAATAGTGTGTGTGTGTGTGTGTGTGTGTGTGTGTGTGTGTGTGTGTGTGTGTGTGTGTGTGTGTGTGTGTGTGTGTGTGTGTGTGTGTGTGTGTGTGTGTGTGTGTGTGTGGGGGGGGGGGGGTGCATGTGAAAATGTTCCCTAATAAACTATAACCTAACATTAGGTGAGAGCTGTAACCCGCCTGTTTTATTACTTGGCTCTCGATGACTCATCAAAAGCAGCACTCTTCTGAAACTGAGGAAAGTGCTAGAAAAAACGACTCTCCATCCTTCCTTTCACACCTAGTAGCCAGGTCCTTCAGAGAACGGGATTCTGACGTCATGTTTGACCACTGACTTCAGACCTCATGCTAAATGTTTTCGTCGCTGGGTCCTCTACCCCACCCCCATCCCTTTGCATCCCACGTCTCGATGGACCAAACGCTGCAGCGTCACCGTCAGTCTCAAAAAAACTGCGTTTTTTTCCCAGGCTGTGAGTCTGTGACGGCTCCCGCTGTAACACGGCGGGCTGCAACAAGCCAGCAGCGTTACGCGTGAGCGGCAGCGGGGAATACACGAGGATCGGCCAAAACAAGTGATTCAAGTGAAAATACATCTGCGAAGGAAAGCGAGGTGGATCGTTTGAGTCTTGTTTTTTTTAGGTTTTTAGCTTTCAGGACCGCGTTGTTTACCCATCATCTTAACACGTCCACAGCCCGGTCTCAAGATATGTGACGACCGTGTACCATCATGTGAAGAGCTGGATAACTGTCACTGGCCGACCTGCCGCAACACACATCTACCATCGTTCAGAGGGAGATGAGAGAAGGTAAGGGTTGATTAGGGTTCAATATGGGTTTGGGGGCTGGGGGGATCAAACATGATCTAGATTCATAAACCAATTTTGTTCTTTGAGCTTGTCTCGCTTTATTGTCTCATGCCAATGACACACAAGAAATAACAAACCATGGAAGTGTATTTCATCCTCATGTCATGTCAACAGCCGGTCCGTGATGGGGCAGCCTCCGGGTTCATTGCACGGTGTACTTACTTCACCTGATGGTCAGAGACATATATATCTCTGAGATGACAGGGTTTTCTGGGGAAGGCATGCAAGTTTTGCAACATTGATTATTGATTATTAAGGTAGGCCACCTTGAGTTGTGATTCCCGACAAATAAATATATAAATCTGTCTCCATTCATTCACAAATAAAGGCACATCCGTCAAGGAAAGGATGAATCAAAGTTAGGAAACGAAATCAGTGCTTCTGCGCTATGGATAGAGCTAGTAATCCTTATGAACATTGAAACCGTTTTGTGTGTGTTTTCAATGTCCTGCTGTGCAGACTGCAAATATATCACGAATGACTTCTAATTGTTTTTTGATAAAATATACATATTCTTTATACCTTGAAAATTACAAGGCCTAATTGTTACAATTATAATTAAAATAGGCATATTCTCTCTGTGTATCTTTTCCAAGTCTACGTCATGCAGGTTAAATGACATAGCCTTTCACGTTTTGTTTATTTGTTTGTTTGTTTTTTGTAGCAGCAGTAATACCAACCCCTCCCCCCACGCACAAACACACACACACACACACACACACACACACACACACACACACACACACACACACACACACACACACACACACACACACACACACACACACACACACACACACAGAAAAATGACGACGACAAAAATCGATGTAAGATGGAATTGAAGGTTGGCCGTCCGGCGCTCAGTGGTTGGCTGAGGACGAGGCCTGCCAGCCGGGCTGGGGATCGATCAGCTAGTCTTCATCACCCTGGCTGATGTTGTCGAACAAGACGCCCCGCAATTAAGTGCCCATTATGTTAGTGAAGGACTGATTAATAATTCATCCCCGGCCCGACTAAACCACAAATCTGTGAGAGCCACACTAAGGAAGCCGTTCACTGTTAGTGGGCCCAACTTCCCTCCTGGAGACTAACAATGATGTATGTTATCCTTATGGACTCTACTGTGAGCATTTATTGAATGCCGTTTACAATAAGAAACCTATGTGGGAATGAGCAGTGAAGTTTGTTTGAGCAACAGTGGAGCTCACTGATGGGAGTCTAGACATTACAAAGTGAATCGCCGGACTATGAGAGTATAGGTGCTAATGAAGCTGTCCCCCGTCTGCGTGACCTCTCAGATCTCTGCCTCGTCACCGGGGGCCCCGCATCTCGTGTCTGCAGCGCGGGCCACAGGAAGCATGATGAGGCAGCTTTTTAACTTTTAAAAGGGTGGACTGAAAAAAACAAAACAAGGAGTTGGCCCGCCTCCAGAAGGTTGGACGCTTGGGAGAAAGTGAGAACTTGAGTCATGGTGCTGTGGGGAGAACACACCACTACAGTTACAGCCAGATCTTCACACTCGTAGATCAACGTGACACACAAGGGGGGGGGGGGGGGGGGGGTTCAAACGTGATGTCGGTCACATCACGTCGGTGATTCCCAGTGCATGGCAGGGCCGCAGAATAGTGCAGATTACAAAGTAAGAGCAGATTCATTCATGTGACTGTCCACCTGTTCTTGTTTGGTCTTGAGTCACTGAGATTGCAGTCTCTGTGTCATAAGTCATTCCAAATGAGGCATAACAGAGTCATCTTAAATGAGACATAGAAATGCCAGATTTGAGATGGAGATGGCAGATTTCACAGGCCATATGTTTTGAAGGTTTCATGGGGTATAGATACGTTAGTAGCTGTTAGCAGGTGGTCGTGTAGACTTTGTTCCCGCTCTGTTAAGTCTGAGCATTCCAGCACTAAAGGTTCTTTGAATGGGACTAATAGCTGTGACACATTTGCTTCATTACAAGGGAGAGAACACAGATGTCCCACAGTATCGGCCTAATTGGCACTGTGGTGGACATGGACAATGGCATCTGAAATAAACTCTTCACAATTCTTTAATTCACTTTTTCCCTTTGTTTTCTTTTCTTGGATTCTCTCTTTCCCCCTTCTCGGCTCCTTGGTTCCTTTCCTCTTCTCTTCTCTTTTCCTTTCCTTTCTTTAAGTAACAATTTGTATTCCTCTCCTCCCCTCTCCTCTCCTCTCCACTCCTCTCTCCTCTCCTCTCCTCTCCTCCCCTCTCCTCTGTTTGCCTCTCCTCTCCCCTCCCCTCCTCTCCTCCCCTCTCCCCTCCCCTCCTCCTCTCCTCCCCTCCCCTCCCCTCTCCCCTCCCCTCCCCTCCTCTCCTCCCCTCTCCTCTCCACTCCTCCCCTCTCCTCTGTTTGCCTCTCCTCTCCCGTCCCTTCCTCTCCTCCCCTCTCCTCTCCTCCCCTCTCCTCTCCACTCCCCTCCTCTCCCCTCCCTTCCTCTCCTCCTCTCCTCTCCACTCCTCTCCTCCTCTCTCTCCCTCTCCTCTGCTCCTCCTCTCCTCTCCTCTCCTCTCCTCTTTCCTGCTCCTCTCCTCTCCACTCCTCTCCTCTCCTCTCCCTCCTCTCCTCTCCTCTCCTCTCCTCTCCTCTCCTCTCCTCCTCTCCTCCCCTCCCCTCCCCTCCCTTCCTCTCCTCTATTCTCCTCTCCTCTTTGGTAACTTCTTTTCACTTTGTATTCATGTGCTGGCTTTGGTTTTCTGGGGCCTGGTTGTTGCCTGGTTGTTGCCTGGCTCTTCCGGCTGTATGGAGGAAGCAGGATGAGTGGCCTTAAGGAGGGGGCCAGGCGTTTGGTACACCCAGCCGCTTTGCATGTGGAACGGAGATGGTGAAGGCTTTTTAATTCTGAACACAAGGATAGTAATGCAGGCCAAGGCACACAAGGCTCCCTCATCAAAGTCCACGTTCACTCATCTCCATTTCACGGCTCGCTTTGCTCCTGGGTTTTGTTGTTGCTTATTTGATAGGGGATGTTTTCCCCTATTATATGGCCTGGTCTCGTTTATAGCTCCTGTTTATCATTGTTTTTGTGTAAGACACAAACACATTATGGGTGCCCAGTTAAAACACTGGCAAACGTCTGGTCAAAAACAATAAGGCGAATCTGATTTGCAAGATTTTTGTTTGACTGTATGAGTTGTTGTTGTGAATGTTCTATCACTAGAACAGTGTTGTTCTGTGTGTGAAGGCAGACGAACCGTCGTCTAAAATAGCCCGCGTGTGTGTACAGCTCCTCCAGAGTTTAACTGTGCTACCGCTCCATCTGCTCAGCAATTGTGCCATCATCCTCCTCTGAAATATGTGGATGAAGAGGTCTCCGATTGAAAGCTAAAATGGTGGGATTTCAGAGCTGAATGGCTGAACATATTCTACGTGTCTTCGATTAGGGTACGGGATCTGGGGGATTTGATGACCTTCTTGGAAGGGTGTTCATTCCAGTTCATGTCAGAGTTGATAAGGTATATGGAGTTTGACCCGCTGTCCTGTCATGGTGCTGATTCAACAAGCTCCTCTGTCAATAGGGGGGGATACTGTAGAGGGAACCCTTCCTCTCCTGTACTCTGTTCACCTCAATCCTCGTCTTTGCTTGTTATTCCTCCTCTTTTATCCTCTTCTCTCTTTTGGCTCACCTCCTGTCTTCCCTCCTTGGCTCTCCTTCCCAAGCTCACCTCACCTCAACCCTGCTCTTCACTCAACCTTTCATTTCCTTTTCTACCCTCTCTTCTTCTCTGATCTTATCCACACACACTCTCCTCTCCTACCATCCCCAGCCTGTCATCTCATCTTCATCCTCCCTGTCTCCTGTGCTCTCATTTGTAATGATTTGCTAGGATTTGGCCTTCCCCTCTGCTTGCAGTGCAGGGAACACTGCAAGGAGAAAC
>OLKM01000758.1:32500-50000 GCA_900291075.1 Melanogrammus aeglefinus
GAAGGAGTTAATTTCGTGATTCAGAAGGGGAGTACACTGGTCTGTAGTCGGCATTTTCTCAGCGGCGTGATTATACCGACGGGAGTGCTAGGCTGAATACCTAGATTTCAAGATTCAAGATAATTTATTGTCATTTTCAGCCATATACACAGTATACACAGTGAGATGAAATAGAGTTTCCCAAGAACATAAGGTGCAACATAGAGCGACAATAATAACAACATTAAAAACAACAACAACAACATGCTACATATAACCAGTAAAGTGACAGCGTGGAATTTGTAGTGTGGGAATATAAATATAAATATGTGTCTGAGTAGTGCGGGAATATAAATATAATAAAATAAATATGAATATAAAAAAAATAAAAATACTGGAGCTGTTCCCAGTCGTTTTGACTGGAACAGCTACACCACAGCCCTGAAAAAAACAGATGTGTATAAACGGGTGTCAGCTCGAAAAGCTGCCGCACATCCTCAAATCGCAACTTGGGAAAACCCACCAGGGAAGTGGCGTAGAAACGGTCCATTTTTGCATTGACGGCAATACAAAAATGACTTCGCCGGAAGAATGTTTACCCGGTGTGACGTCATTTCCGATTTTTGTGAGATAGGCCTATTCCCTGTGTTACAGCAATGATAGCAGTTACTGCAGTTGCTACACAGTTAAGTACAATACAACACAATACAATACAATACAACACAAACCGACTTAGCTGATCGACATTTGCTAGCTCTTAGCGATGGCGGTACTAGACGTCCAGCTGAGGTAGTTGAGCGGAGGGATCGAGCTGGGGTGTGTGGCTTTACCAATGCTTGGAGGTAGGCTGGGGCAGTTCCATCAACTGCCTTTTATGCCAGTACCATCGTCTTAAATTTGATGCGAGCTACTACAGGGGGTCACATGGGAGAACTTTGGTAGGTTGAACACGAGGCGCGCTGCCACATTCTGGGTGCGCTGCAAAGGTTTAATCGCAGAGGCAGGCAGTCCAGCCAGGAGTGAGTTGCAGTAGTCGAGGCGGGAGATGACCAGTAATTGGACTAGAAGCTGAGCTGCTTCCCTTGTGAGGAAGGGCCGGATTCTGCGGATGTTGTAAAGTGCAAATCTGTAGGATCGGGCTACCGCAGTGATATTTGCGGTGCAGCATAACTGATTGTCCAATACCACACCGGGGTTTCTGGCAGTTGGAGAAGGAGATACAGTGATGTTCTCAACGGTGACCAGTAAGTCCATGTGTGGGCAATCTTTCCCTGGGATTAGGAGGAGCTCGGTTTTGTTGAGGTTAAGCCTCAGGTGATGGGCAGTTGTCCAGGTGCTGACGTCCGCCAGACATTCCGATATGCGTGTTGCAATCAGGGCTTTATCAGAAGAGGAGAAAGAGAGAAATAGCTGAGTGTCGTCAGCCTAGCAGTGATAGGAAAAGCCGTGTGATGTAATTACAGAGCCCAGAGATCTGGTATAGAGGGATAGTATAGAGGGAGAACAGAAGAGGCCCCAATACAGAGCCTTGAGGGACACCATTTTCAAGCGTGCAAGGTTTGGACAAGGAGCCATTCCATGTTACTTGATAGGTGCGGTTCATCAGGTAGGATGTGAACCAGGAAAGAGCAGATTCAGCAATGCCAAGTTCGGCAAGAGTGGCAAGGAGGATCTGGTGGTTCACCGTGTCAAATGCTGCGGACAGGTCAAGGAGAATGAGAACCGATGACAGGGACGAGGCCCTGCAGCACAGAGGGACTCAGTCACCACGAGGAGGCTTTTTTACTTTATAAAAGTCACAGTTAGTGAGGTATCTTTTATAAAGTAAAAAAGCTGACTTAAAGGGTACGTAAACCCCTGTTTTTAGAAAGACTTCTGCCTATGAGTTTCAAAAACAGAGCAGTCTTGAATTTTTTTTTTATAAAAATGCTCTCATTGGCTTCCATTTGAGTAAGTGGGAGGGGTGTTGACACAAACACGTCACAGTCGCTTGAGCAGAAGAAAAACGCTTTTAAACAGAAGTGTGTGTGTTTTACTGAGAATTTCCCTTCATTTACAACATTATACATTTAAAGTCAAAAGTAACAACGAAATGTTCCCAAACACGTCCCTAAAAAAAGTGTATTCAACTAAATAAAGTTATTTAAGGGTTTACCTACTCTTCAATAGCCTGATCCTACCAGACTCTCGTACTTAATTTCATTGGCACAGAGTCTGGACCCCATCAATTTACTCATGTTAACTCACTTGAAGCTGGGTGTCTGTTAAAGTTTAAAACTATTGGATCTGCCCAGTGCCACTCGGGATCTGCCATAACCAATTGCTAACATTTGGTCGTGACGTATGTCATGCGCCGGGACCGGCCGGGAATCAGGTTTGCGCGCAGGCTGTAAATAAACCAAACAACGTGCATGAAAATGTCCGTCAACAAGAGCTTACTTTAACGTTATTGTTCTCAGCCACTCCCTCTGTTCGCTGATTGGATGCACAAAATTTGGAAGGAGAAAACCTGTGAATATACCGCAAACCCAGATGTAGTACTGAAGGGAAATTAATATTGACCAGAAGTACTTAGGCGGGCGGAGCCAGGCTAAATCTTTGATGCTTCTATCAACAATTGACAGCTTTTGAACTAATTTCCTCCCGAAGTTGTTCAGAAAACAGAGAGCTGTTCTCTTTCGGCCCTTCTGATGAATTCACCAGCAGCGTGAATACAGAGAGTGGCAGAACATCAACCACCTCCATGCAGTGATGTGGTCAGCGCTGTGCGCCCCCTAACCAGTGACCTCACGGCAGTCCTCTGGCCCGCATCACTCCTGCTTGGGAACCATCTGTCTGTCAGCAGCGAGCTGTTCTTCTCTCTAGCATCCGCTGGGGGTTGTGATGGATTTCATTTGGACGCCTCAAGGGCCCCTAGAGGTCAATGACTCATCATTTTGCATTTGTGTCCTCTTTCACCTCTTTCTCTCTGACTATCGTTCTCTTCCACTCTCTCTGTCTTTCTGGCTCTTTCCGTCCATCTCTCTGTCTCTCTGTCTCTCTGTGTGTGTCTCTCTCTCTCTCTCTCTCTCTCTCTCTCTCTCTCTCTCTCTCTCTCTCTCCTCTCTCTCTCTCTCTCTCTCTCTCTCTCTCTCTCTCTCTCTGCTCTCTCTCCTCTCTCTCTCTCTCTCTCTCTCTCTATCCTCTCTCTCTCTCTCTCTCTGCTCTCTCTCGTCTCTCTCTCGCTCTCTCTCTCTCTCTCTCTCTCTCTCTCTCTCTCTCTCTCTCTCTCTCTCTCTCTCTCTCTCTCTCTCTCTCTCTCTCTCTCTCTCTCTCTCTCTCTCTCTCTCTCTCTCTCTCTCTATCTCTCTCTCTCTCTCTCACACTCTCTCACTCTCTCACTCTCTCTACCTCTCAAAAATGCCAAATGTAAAAAAGGGTACAACATCAATATTAGTAAATCATATAATAATAGTGTTGTATATACAATATAATACACATTTTAATTTGTACATACAGTAAGACTATATGAGATAAATAGTTAATGGTTCAAATTGGGTGGAGTTAATCAAGCGATTTCCTGGGACTAGGCCTTTGAATGACTTGACTTTACCCATCTCTCTCTCCTTCTCTTTCTCACTCACTCTCTCGCTCTCTCCCTTCTCTCTCTGTCTATCTCTATCCTTCTCCCTTTCTCTCTCTCTTCCATTCATGGAAAGAGAGCACTTAAATCGTTTTTCTGCCCCTTCTATTTGCTTTGATTATATTTCCATTACTCTAAACACAGTGTTTTGCATGAATTATGCACACACATGCAACCACACAATCACACACGCAAACACACACAGACACATATAGGCACAACAGACACAACCAGCAGTGGATATCTTACTCGCCACAAATCCTCTCTTAGCATGTTAATTAGTTAGTTATACGAATTGAAGTTTATTTATTAATGTATTTATTTTGCTGGGCAGCCTCTGGGACTAAATCCATGTTTATTTGTGAATGCAGTGGAGATCTCATTAGCTTACGAAATAGCCTGGTTTCTGTTGAAACGGGGAGGCTCACAGATTACAGAGGTTTTCTGTATGTCAACATGCCCGACTGTCAACATGTCTGACTTTCAACATCTTAGACTATCAACAACTTAGACTGTCGACATGTCTCACGGTTAACTCAACCTACCGTCACCATGTCTGACCGTCAACAGGTCGGACCGTCAACATGTGTGACTGTCAACATGTCTGACGTTAACATGTCTGACTGTTGATACAACCTACAGTCAACATGTTGGACCATCAACGTTTTTGACTGTTAATACAAACTACCTTCAACACGTGTGAACGTCAACATGTCGGACCGTCAACATGTTTGACCGTCAACAGGGGACAAATGGTGAAACAGAGACCCACTGAGAAGCACTTGTTTTTTCCTCAATGGAGGAGAAGGCAGTAATCTAACTGGTCGCTGTGGGTTTGTCTGTGCGTGTGTGTGTGCGTGTGTGTGTGCGCATGTGTTTGTTTGTGTGCTTCTGTGTGTGCGCATTGGTTCATATGCATGTGTGCACGTGTGTATGCATGCACGTGTGTGTGTGTGTGTGTGTGTGTGTGTGTGTGTGTGTGTGTGTGTGTGTGTGTGTGTGTGTGTGTGTGTGTGTGTGTGTCTAAGTGTGTTTGTGTGCATCTGGGCGCATGCATGTTTAGAGCGTCTGTGCACACGTGGGCACACGCATGTACTTCCCTGTGTGTGATTGGGTGTGTGCATGCGTGTCTGCCTGTTTCCGTGACTCGTCTTGTTCCTCCTGCCGCCTCAGTCCCTGCGCTCTATATCGAGGCTCATTAGTATGGAGGTGGGCAGCTCTCCTTCAGCTGAACCTGCCACGCCACTACAGTACTGGAGCCTCCGCCTGCCTCCCTGCCTGCCGCATTGTCCCTGGATGGCCACGTCCGGCCTGCCAGCTCACTCAGCTTCTCCCAAGAAATGTGGGCGATTGTCAGAAGCAGATTGAAGGCAAAGCCAGCGTTTGTGCAGGAAAGGCTTGTTTTCTTTCTCTGTGGGTTCAACGACAGAGATTTGCTCTTGCACGTCTTTGTGTTTGATTCTCATTAGCCTGAGCAACGTTTGGTTGGTTTCATGCCGACAGTGATCTCTGAAGTATCAAATGTTTTTACGTGCGCCGCTGTCCTGATATGCTTTGTGCGGGGCGGTGTGCTATAATAGAACCATCATTGTCCCTACGCTTCAATTTTTTATTTCTCCCACCGACTTCCTCTATTTCTCGTGCCGTTGGCAGCCGGTAACGGTCAACTCATGCTGCACAGTGCGTAGCTTGGAGAGAGCACACACCACGCCTGTCAGAGAGGGAGATTTCTGTACTCCAAGAGTCAATTATCATGCAGCTGCAGTAGCGACTGTAGTTGGCCAGTGGGTTGCTTGTGCTGTAATCATGGATTTCATTTGGACCCTACACCGCCAGTCTTCAATCCCCTGTCTCAAAGGCTCCCACCCTCTCCCTGCCCAGTTCCCCTTTCTCATTATTAGTTTGTTCATCATAGGTGTGCAGCAGCATGCGTCCATGCCCGCGCTGGTCGCGGTACAACAGATTAATCCCACCAGCTCCACCCACCACAAGCCTCTGAGCATTATCTCGGTTTTGAATACGTCTTTCGTCTCCCTCCTGCAGTCGCTATCGCGATACGGTGCCACCAAATCCTTTGACGTCATCGTCCCCGGACGTCAGTGCGGCGTCATCGCCACTCTGACTGAAAGTTAGAGCAATGACTGCTTTAACGTTAACGTTCAGTCCTCCCTGATCCTCAGGGAGTCCGCCCTGATAACTCATTAAGATGCACATGTTGGCACATTGCAGCATCTGCTTCAATGGGATTTGCTCCAAGGAAACACCAACAAACAAACAAACAAAACATGCGCACAAACACATTCACACACACATATACACACAAACACACACAAACACACACACACACACACACACACACACACACACACACACACACACACACACACACACACACACACACAACACACACACACACACACACACACACACACACACACACACACACACACACACACACACACACACACACACACACACACACACACACACACACACACACACACACACACACACACACACACACACACACACACACACACACACACACACACACACACACACACACATGTCATGTGAGGGGTCATGTGACAGCGGGAGTGGGTTACTGCATGAGGACAGAGCACCTTGAAGCCTTTCATCTCAGTTCCTCCGCCGCCCAAAGCCCAGGCAGGGGGCACCCGAGTCTCAGCGTTCCCATGTGTTTTTGTCTGTAATGCATTTGGTCCCGGGACATAAAAGCCTCATGCATCAAGCAGTGTGCTGTCTGTCGAGCAGAGACCTCGCCTCATCACTCACTCTCTCACCCCCATTCTCACTCTCTCTTTCTGTTTACCACACCTCCTCTATTTTTTTGTTTACCTGGCTCTTATTTTCCTCATTGTTCTGTGGTAATAGTCTCTTTACCACCCTCTCTCTCTCTCTCTCTCTCTCTCTCTCTCTCTCTCTCTCTCTCTCTCTCTCTCTCTCTCTCTCTCTCTCTCCTCTCTCTCCTATTCTCTCTCTCTCTTCTCTCTCTCTCTCTCTCTCTCTCTCTCTCTCTCTCTCTCTCCCCTTTCTTCTAACTGATTAGGAGATGGTCCCACAGTGTCTTGGGTTTTCGAAGAGAAACGTGTATAAGTGCATGCGGTGCGTGATTTATAAAGTGTGATTTCTATCGTTTCTCCTTAAGTGTATCTTCTTTCTGTACAGGTTAGTGTTAATATTAAATAATGGACACATTGTGCCAGCAGGGTGTATTAATCAAATGGAGAGATAGGTAGAGAGGGAGGGAGAGAGAGAGAGAGGCTGTTCTGACATTATTTCTGGGCAGCGACAGGGCGGACGGATTCATCTGTCAGCCGTTCTGAACTGAGCACTAGGATGGCAGGATGGGATCATACCACAGAACGAGAGATGGACGACCAAGGAGATGATGAAGAAGGTGACAAAGGGGACAGTGATGAAGATGTTGGGATGCCGCTGATGAAGATGATCATGATGACGATGCCAATGAGGAAGATGGTGATGACGATGATGGTGACCAAGATGACGCTGGTGATGCTGATGATGATGGTGATGATGAGAATAAAGAGGAGGCTGAGGATGATGAGGACAATGAAGTTGATGAAGATGCCAATGATGACGATGACAGCAAAGATAACAACGACAATGAAACGGATAATGATGGAGATGCCAAACGAAGACGATGTGCATCCCAACTTAATGCGTTCATTCCTGCTGAGGTCGGACCCCCACATCCAGTACCTGTTCTGTACTGTAGAATGTCACCGAGAGACCCCATTCAGGAACGCAACCCTATGATGCAATCAAGTTGTTGTTGTTCTACCAGGTCCACGTTATCGCGGCAAGTGGTCGGCGCTCCGTCAGAAAGGACCCTGGGAGGATGAGGATGAGGATGAGGAGGAGGAGGAGGAGGGGGAGGGGGAAGGTGTGCGATTAATGCGGGGGTCTCCGCTGTGTCAGCGCTGCCCCTGAGTTTGATTCATGCGACAGCGTCTCCATTGATTGTGCCTGCTTTGTTCAACAGATCAAGGCCCAACATGTGGTCAGGATTTGCATAAAGCGTTTCATTATCAAAGACTTCCCAGGGCATACTGGCACAGGGAAACGCTGATCCCTGCTTCTGACTGATGTACCCTTGGAAAAAAAAAAAAAAAACAGAGCTGTAACTGCTGCATTATGGATGTGTTTTCTGGCGTTTGCTATGCTAATAGTGCAGCAGCGTCTTCGTTCCCCGGTGACATATGGGCCCCTTTAGTCCGCCGCCACGGGGCCCGGCCCGTGAGCAGGGGGGGGTGGCGGCCAATGTCAGGGGAGTCACATTGGATCAGAGCTAGGGGAGGACAGTGAGCTCCTCTCATTAACATGGTCCGGGACAGGACTTTGTTTCACGCCGTTTGTCTGCTGAAGAATAACGGCTTTTGTACATATAATATATATCTATAAAAAAAACAATTCTATGCCAACTTTATGCATAACAAATGAGAAGAGAAGTAAATTAATATTTAAAATCATGTATTTTTTATATAATTTGCCAGTGGTCCACAGCCATTATGAAAGCAGAGCCTTTGGACACCAGCCTGGCCCTGTTGTGTGGTCCATGGCTGGGCTTTTGCTTAGTTTGTTATCCTGACATGTGCTGGCAAAATATTATCTCAGTGGACCGTTGAAGTGGGACCTGATATTTAACATTTTAATTAAATATAATTCATTTTGTATTCCTATGCCCTGAGTGTTTATCCTCGCTCTCTCTCCTCGCGGCCATTATGCTAGCTTGTAGCCTGATGCATCCAACAGACAGATCTACATCTTCAGCCTCTGTACCGGAAACCTACAGACGGTGACATGTCCCCTGGGATGGTATCCGGCAGATGAGCAGAATTGGCAGTTGCTTCAAAAATATTTTTCAAATGTGGTATCTGTTAAATATATGGCAGCACTAATTCCTTCCAACCTCACACTTGTTGAATCACTCGTACAGAGTGGGTGCTCTTGCTGTTTACACAAGCCAACGGATGGTGGATGGCCGAGACACACACTGTTGCATGGCAGCCTGCAATACTTACTTAGTGTGGGCTCCGTAGCACGGCTACTAGCCTGTGTTATTGTCATCATGGCTCTAATGTGTATTTACCTTCGTATTGATCACCAAATCAGTGGCTGTCCGGTCCATGTTTAGTATTCCTCTGTGACTGTATAGCTAAGTCAACAGCAAAGTAGCCAACTGTGACAGGCCTGAGTTTAAAGGCAGCATTCTGGAGAATAGAGAATGCATCAATTGGTAGATTACAGGATTTCTCTCATGACATCTACTGTATATCGATAGAACAGATCTTCGTCTTGGTCTTCATGAGGACTGATGCAAGCAAGTGTGTGTCTTGCGCTGAGCACATTCACTGTTGGTTAGTGTGTGTGTGTGTGTGTGTGTGTGTGTGTGTGTGTGTGTGTGTGTGTGTGTGTGTGTGTGTGTGTGTGTGTGTGTGTGTGTGTGTGTGTGTGTGTGTGTGTGTGTGTGTGTGTGTGTGTGTGTGTGTGTGTGTGTGTGTGTTTCTATGGGGGAGAGACACACACATGGGGGGGGGGGGGTATGTGTGTGATGGCATGTGTGACTGAATGAGTTAGTGAAAGACCTAAAGAGTGAAGGAGAGAGAGAGGCAGACAGACAGAGATAGAGAAAAAGAGAGGAAGAGAGAGAGAGAGAGAGAGAGAGAGAGAGAGAGAGAGAGAGAGAGAGAGAGAGAGAGAGAGAGAGAGAGAGAGAGAGAGAGAGAGAGAGAGAGAGAGAGAGAGAGAGAGAGAGAGAGAGAGAGAGAGAGAGAGAGAGAGGAGAGAGAGAGAAGAGAGGGAGAGCGAAGGAGAGAGAGGGAGAAGAGAGAGGAGGGAGAGAGAGAGAGAGAGAGAGAGAGAGAGAGAGAGAGAGAGAGAGAGAGAGAGAGAGAGAGAGAGAGAGAGAGAGAGAGAGAGAGAGAGAGAGAGAGAGAGAGAGAGAGAGAGAGAGAGAGAGAGAGAGAGAGAGAGAGAGAGAGAGAGAGAGAGAGAGAGAGAGAGAGAGAGAGAGAGAGAGAGAGAGAGAGAGAGAGAGGGAGAGAGGGAGAGAGGGAGAGAGAGAGAGAGAGAGAGGGAGAGAGAGAGAGAGAGAGTGCAACAGAGAGAGAGAGCGCGGTGTGGTGGCAGTGTGTGATGGAGTGCTTGCAGCAGGCTGAGCAGACTGATGAGCTGAAGTGTTGGGCTGCAGCTGATGCACACAGGGCTCCGGTTCACACACACACACACACACACACATGCACACACACACAAACACATGCACACACACACAAACACACACACAGCAGCACTCACGCACAAGCAAACGCTCCTCCTACACATTCAGATATACAACGGCTTGGTCTTTGCTATTATTTTATTTTAGAGGACACCACTCTCACTCCATTTACAAGCCTGTTTGACCACGATATGACACAGCCAGTGGGGGGAAGATTTATGGCCCAACCACGCTCAAGGTTTAGGGGTCTAAACCTCTCACTTTGCTGTGATATAGAGCAATCTTTCATGTTTCACCTTGCGCTGAAAAATGGGGCAGTTTTAGTGGATTAGATACAGTGGAGATGAATTGTCATCCGTTAATGTTGAAGTTCACATTTGTGCCGATGCAGCTCAGGCCTGTCCTGACACCAGATCTGTACTTGCGGTGTCGACTGCCACCGCTAAAGGCGGGAGCGTCAGCACAACTGGCCAATCATGTCACCTTGTGTTTATGTCGAAGGGAAAGTGATCCAATAGCCGCGAAGTGCTTTCATGTGAGTGGTTGCATTAATGTCAAAATGCACACTAACACTCTGAAAGGCGTGTGTGTGTGTGTGCGTGTGTGTGTGTGTGTGTGTGTGTGTGTGTGTGTGTGTGTGTGTGTGTGTGTGTGTGTGTGTGTGTGTGTGTGTGTGTGTGTGTGTGTGTGTGTGTGTGTGTGTGTACTGTATGTGTCCGTGACCTTTGATGACCTTAAACAGCATCCATTGAAACAACACGTATCACTCTTTGCGTTGCTATATTTATGCATTCTGAGGCTACTACATTCCTATTTATTATTGATATAAATATTATGAATGATGTGAATGGTCATTTTGTTATGTCAAACAGAAATTTTAATGCAGACTCCTCCCTCGAGACGAGAATCCTGTCTTGTCTAGCGGCCAACACAGTACACGTCTGGCACCAAGATGGCGGTGCTTGAATTATTTACCTTGATTAAAACAGACAATAAATATATCTTTGTTTCCTGCCTCGGCAGCCCATCGCTCGATGAATAGCCTGTGCTTCACAGGGAAATGTCATCAGAGATGCCCTCAGAACATTTGTATCGCTACACATATCCAGTGTTGGAAGTCAAGTGTCACATGACGACACCGTGAGAAAAAGGCAGACAGTTCATGTAAAATTACATAATAAAGAAAATGGGAATCACAGACACGTTGGGGGTGCTCCGGTCCCCCTTTAAGAGGAACTAGTTCTCCTCTCCTTTAAGATGGGGCTAGTTCTCCTCTCCTTTAAGGGGAGCTAGCATTGC
The DNA here is from genome assembly GCA_900291075.1 of Melanogrammus aeglefinus. Lineage (NCBI taxonomy): Eukaryota > Metazoa > Chordata > Actinopteri > Gadiformes > Gadidae > Melanogrammus > Melanogrammus aeglefinus. The sequence goes on from OLKM01000758.1 coordinate 43,663, forward strand.
TCTCCTTTAAGATGGGGCTAGTTCTCCTCTCCTTTAAGGGGAGCTAGCATTGCTCTCCTTTAAGAGGAACTAGTTCTCCTCTCCTTTAAGATGGGGCTAGTTCTCCTCTCCTTTAAGGGGAGCTAGCATTGCTCTCCTTTAAGATGGGGCTAGTTCTCCTCTCCTTTAAGGGGAGCTAGCATTGCTCTCCTTTAAGATGGGGCTAGTTCTCCTCTTTTTTAAGGGGAGCTAGCATTGCTCTCCTTTAAGATGGGGCTAGTTCTCCTCTCCTTTAAGATGGGGCTAGTTCTCCCCTCCTTTAAGAGTAGCTGGTTCTCCTCTCATTAAGAAGAGCTAGTTCTCCTCTACTTTAAGAAGGGCTAGCACTGCTCCCCTCAGGCCCAAGGTAGAGACTACCAAGTGCAGAACAGATATACATTCTCCAGAAACAGTTCCCCGGCCAAACAGCTGAGTAAGTAAACAAACAGAGGTAGAAGATGTAATAGACTCTGTTGTCTCCTTGTTCTTCATCGGCAGACACTTTCTTTTTGCGCGCCACATCATAAACAAGATTAGAAGCAACCGATCGATAGCAAACTGTTACTTAGGAGGGAGAGAGAGTGAGAGAGCGAGAGAGTACCTGGGATCACAGTCAGTTCAATCACCAATCAAGCGACGCATCGCTCAGTGAGTTCCTCTCCACCCGTTCACTTGGCTCTATCAGAGAGCTCCGGTCCCCAGGAGCCCCACCCAGGGGGCCCTCCTGGAGCGGAGAGACCCCCCCGGTCTGATCCTGAGATCATTGAGAGGGTACGTCTCTCAGCCCGGATCCTGGCTCCAATGGCCCTGTGCGGTGTGTCTGACTTCGGGCTGGTTCTGGGGCCCGTGTGTCTGCCTGTGTGGTCGTCTGCTGGGAGGGGGTTCTCGGCCTGTCCTGGATGGGGGCGCCGGGGTGTGCTGCAGGGTCTCAGGTTTTCACTCGGATCACACATATCTTGAATCATTTGCTAACTGCTGCCGTGTCTTGGAGAGTGGCTGCTGGCTGCTGACCGACAAACACACACACACACACACACACACACACACACACACACACACACACACACACACACACACACACACACACACACACACACACACACACACACACACACACACACACACACACACACACACACACTCACAGGCGCACAGGCACGCACGCGTTTGTGTGTGTGCACGCACACATACGCTTGCACACAGTGGTCGGTCTCTCTCCCTCTCTGTCTCTCTGTCTCTCTTTCTCTCTCTTTGTCTCTCTGTCTCTCTGTTATTTTGATGTGGACGGCAAGGTCTAGGGTGAAACATCTTTAGATAGAGTTTACGGAATGTAATTGTATGCCGAGCTGTTGAGCAACACACTCGCACACTTACACTTACCCCCACACACACACTCACACACACACACACACACACACACACACACACACACACACACTTACACATTTGTCGAATTATAATGAACACATTGTAGGCTTTCCTATTTGCATACTCACAGCATCTGAACGTGTGTGTTGGGATTTTATACCCATTGATGTTTCCTGTGTGAGAGGCTCACGTCTAAATGGAATAAACCAGTCCGTCTGTCTGTCGGCTCGTCTCTCGTCCTGAACCACTGGAACGCTGCATCATATTGCGTGTCTGCATGCAGAGCGAGAGGACTCACGCTGCCCCCCCCCCCAGGGGCAGGACGGCCCACACCGCTGGCGCTGTCTTACATGATCCATGCAGTCGAGGGCGCGGGGGGGGGGGGGGGGGGGGGGCGGGGGGGCAGAGAAGGACCAATGTTATTGCTCAGTCTCCCTTTGTCACCAGGGTTTTGGAGGCGCCTTTGAGTCTCCCCACACCCCCATCCGCTTGGTACGCTCCCGGGACCGAATGATTCAGATCTGCTGTCACATGACACGGGATAATGAGGAGGGGCTGCTGCGTGCCAATAACAAGGTCCCCACATACACTTTGAGGCAACGTGTCGCCTGAGCGTGCAAGGGCAACGCTCTGGCACTTCAAAGGCATTTATGGATTAACATTTGTCTCTATGTGTGTGCGTGTGTGTGCCTGTGTGTGTGTCTATGTGTGATTGTATGCATGTGTGTTTGTGTGTGTCTGTGAGATTGTATGGGCATGTGTGTGTGTGTGTGTGTGTGTGTGTGTGTGTGTGTGTGTGTGTGTGTGTGTGTGTGTGTGTGTGTGTGTGTGTGTGTGTGTGTGTGTGTGTGTGTGTGTGTGTGTGTGTGTGTGTGTGTGTGCGCGTGTGTGTGTGTGTGTTTGAGTAAATCTGTGCATGCTCATGGGTGTGTCTCAGTCTGCATGTGTTTGCGTGTGTGCATTCATGAATGTAGAATGTTTGTTTACCAGCATCTGTTTACATTTACATGCATATGGTTGTATTATGTGTTTTTCTCCTGTGTGCCTCGGTGCCCACCGATTATGAGTTTCTGGGGGGATATACACTATGGCCTTGAAGCACAATTCACTTGAATGCATTGCCAAATATGGTTGCAAAGGAAGTGTTGCTTTGCTGCTGTGAAGTCCGTACAGCAGCCATAGATATATCGGCTGCGAGAGCGTTGATGCTTGCATGACTGTTTTAATGCGGCTGTTTCTGAATGGGACCCGGGCTGAGGCGCCACGGCTTCTGCTTTCCATGTGCTGCATAGCAACTGTTGTAACGGACAGCTTTTAACTTAAAGGGATGTCATCTTTTTGATTCCAACGCCCACCCGTGAAGTGAACCACAAGTCAAACTATACCACGGTCTATATTTACTCTCACTCATACCTTTGACAATGCTGGATGGCCGTTCAATGATTACGATCAGGATAAGAGGAGGGCGACACAATAACAAATCCTAGCTCGACGTTGCTGGACTGACAAGAAAAAGACATTCACATGAAGGTTAAGTAAGCAATAAGGACGAACATTAACAGTTCTGCCGTATGGCTTACATAGACGTACATTTCATAAATATCTATGACATGGCATTTTTGCGATGTCTGCCAAATTGGCCAATTTTCTGCCATGTGACATTATAGGTAAATAGGAATCATAATCTATCTGTGATTCCTATTTCACCTCCTCAATCCCTGTTGGGATTTTGCCCACAGCAAAATCTGTACCATTTCTCTACCAACATGGATGATTATCACAGCCCTTAGCAGCCGCTACATGCTACATGCTACATGCTACATGCTACATGCTACATGCTACATGCTGAGAGGAGAGTGTGTGGTGGAGTCCGGGGCCTGCTGGTGGCATTGGCCAATTTGGGTGAGATACAAACATTTTTGCAAACATGCAATTTTGCAAAATTGCATTTTGTGATATCACAAAATGCAATTGTGACAAATGCACTTGCAGTGCAGAGAATGTTAAGAATGTTAGGAAATTTGCGAAAGTGATAGAGAAAAAATGTAAATGGATAGATGGAGGGAGGGATGTACGGATAGAAGGACACATGGACGGAAGGATGGATGGATGGATGGATGGAGGGATGGATAGATGGAGGGAAGGATGGATGGACAAAAGCACGAACAATCGATGTAATGGAGAGATGGATGAACAGATGGATGGACCAATAGACCGGCTGCCAGCTGACCAACCTCCTCATTGTGCTCTTCACTTGTTGCAACTCCACTGCACGCTGAGATGGAGGCTTGGCCTGTCTTCTAATAAACGCTCAATACCGTCTATGAGTGTGTGCGTGCGTGTGTACGACTGTGTGTGTGTGTGTGTGTGTGTGTGTGTGTGTGTGTGTGTGTGTGTGTGTGTGTGTGTGTGTGTGTGTGTGTGTGTGTGTGTGTGTGTGTGTGTGTGTGTGTGTGTGTGTGTGTGTGTGTGTGTGTGTGTGTGTCTGTGTGTGTGCGCGTGCTCTGACACCAGCGTCCTCTCTCAGGCCTGACGACTGGGCTAAGGATCAGTCCGGGCGCTCAGGTGTACTCGGGCAGAAGGAACCAAAGCCGGGGCCTAGTCTGTATCGGGACAATGACTCCTACTTCCATGCTCTCCCTATTTAGAGAGATCACAAGGAATGTTCCCGCCAAGCCCCCCAGGGCCGGACAGGGCGTCTGTATCCCCGCTCAGGCAAAGATATGCACCGAACATGAGCAGCACCACATTGGCACACACTCACACACACTGACACACACATGGGCACATGCATTCACATAGACTCACATATCTCTTGTAGGTAATTCTTTCACACACACACACGCACGCACGCACGCACGCACGCACGCACGCACGCACGCACGCACGCACGCACGCACGCACACACACACACACACACACACACACACACACACACACACACACACACACACACACACACACACACACACACACACACACACACACGCCTCCACTCATCAGATCAAGTGTCAAATGTGTGCAAATGTACGAAAGAACACCCAAATAGGTAGCATATGAGTGCATAGTATCATGAATATGGATAACAGGCAGGGGGGGTGTGTATCTGTGGGACGGGGAGGCCAGTTGTCCCTCATGGCTGCGATAGCCCTGTCGCTGTTCACCTCATCTCATATTGAGCATCACGCTGGCAGCAATCCATAATTCATCATCTAAGTGAGGACTTGACTCTGAAGTGGATGAGATTTTAAAGTGAAGGGGGGAAAAAATATGCGAGGGATGGGATGGGGGGGGGGGAATACAATGGGGGAACTCTATGTGTGTGAGTGAGAGGGGGGGGCATCATTCTGTCACTCTAGCCCTCCCTTATCCCTCGGAGAGAGGAAGTTCATGAGTCCATGAGATGCTCTCCAGGAGGATATATCTTGGCAGCCTTTTAGAGAGGAGTCTGGGAGCGTCCAGCAGAGCACCTGATATTCACTCAAGTGTGCTGATGAGCGTGGAGGCGATCTCAGCAGCTTTGGCTTTGGCCCCTTGGTCATTTTGTGTTGGAAGCTGAACGGTTTCGATGTCTCAAACCGAATGATCTCTTTTGTTTTTACTATGGTCTTTCCCTTTTGCTTTCCAAGCTCAGCTTCTGTATGAGTGCTTATGTGTGTATCTCCACGACTCTTTCATTATTCATCAGTGCCGTTTTTTGGTTTTGCTCGATTTGGGTGAGCCAGTGTCTCGTCAAGTACACAGAAGCTTTTAATCATTTACCTGCCTTAAAAAACAGGTAGCTTCAAGTAATGTATTTTTGCTGCTTGCGTAAATCCTGAGCAGGCTTACCGCGTACAAACCGGCTCCCTCTGAATATGGGTCATGAATTATAACTTAACACTTCTGGAAGCAAAGTGGAACCGACATAACAGACACAACTCGGGAACTGCGTTCTTGCCCTGTGACAGCAGCTGCACCAAATCCCATTCATTATTGAAGCGACACACAGAACTTATTTTAATTTATATTCAGGGCGGTTCATGTTCACTGCCTCATTGCGCTCACAGTCAGCATATTTTCCCCCTATTTTGTGCTATTTTCGCCGGAGAGACAAGCGGGAGAGACTGACATGGAACGAATAAAAGGCACGCGGCATTAGCATAGTTGTACCACTGATGCATTTCCAGAGCTGCCTCGCAGTTTCCTTCCTTCTTTGGTGTTTGGGTGTGTGTGTGTGTGCATGTGTGTCTGTTTGCGTGAATGCTTGTGTGCGTGCGTGTGTGGGTCAGCAAGACCTTCCACCACCAAATAAATAAAACAATACTATAAATAAGAGAGAAGGCTAACAAGTTAGAGTGTGTTCCCTCACTCGTGCGATTCTCCCGACTAACTGTAGAAATCATGGAATCAATAATGCATTAAAAAAAAAAGTACCAAAATGCTACGGCTACGCCAACATAAACAGCATAAAGAACACCTGTGCAGCAGCAACATGTAATAGGTAATATCAGGTGTTATAGGGTAAGTCAACCCCCGGTTTGGCAGGAGAAAACAGGGCCTAAGAGTTGAAACAAATGTGCGAGGGATGTTTCCAAATGCATGTCATATCCAGTCGAGCTAGGTTGCGCAGCCAACGGAAAACTACCAGCGTTTGGAGCCTGAAGAAGTAAAACACATTGCGTGACCCAAACAGCACCGTATTCAACTGATCAACATGGGGGTTTAATCACCCTTTAAGGCTCAAGAATTAAGTCAATTGTTCAGGTCCTGTTTGAAGATATAAAAGTTGCCTCTGATCAGAGACACACACTTGTAAACCCTGTGAACCCTGTAAACCCTGTAAAGGTAAACTGTGTGAACAGTGGTGCCTAGTGTTGAGTCGCGACTCAATTCGATTTTATTCAATTTTATTTTTCCCTTGCACCTATTTAATGACAATTTATAATCTACAATCTCTCTCTCTCTCTCTC
>OLKM01000758.1:55000-60000 GCA_900291075.1 Melanogrammus aeglefinus
AATTTTACGCAAGATATTTTAATTCTTCAAGCAATATAAATAGCATCGTTTTATTTGCATTCAAATGCTGTTTAACTCTGGTGGACGCGTTGACCGGTAAATTCAAGTTGCAAATCAAACCAGTTGCACTGCTCAGACTCGTGCTCACGTGACCGAGCACAGAAGCCATCACAGATTCATCAGCTGGGTGACCCTTGGAAAACAGATAATGAAAGTCTTAATCTAGAGGACTTTAAAGCATATGGCGGCTTCACAAGGAGCTGATATAGGACGCCAGCGCCTCCGCTGCGTCTCTGCCATGACGACCGATGGCGCGGGCACTGACCTCTGACCTCTTGACACGCGGAGGTCCAAATGAGATACAGCCGGAAAGGATAAGTGACACATACTTTGGTCCCGTAAAGCCTTGGTTTGGACACAAGAGAGGCTTAGAAGATCCACACCCCGTTAATGCCCAAAGCCCTAAGCCTCTTGTTTCTGAGCAAAACAAGAGGTTTTCCACGGCAGGGGATTCCCCTCGATCTCATTGGCCGAGGGCGTCAGTGGAACTGACTGCAGGACTGAACTTCGAACCGTAATCTGCATCTGTGTGCTGTCCCGCCTCCAGCCACACAAACCCTCGGTAGTCTCTGGGCTGTGATTTCATTTCAATACATGTTGAGTTGTATTAATATCATGATCCTTATTTATGGCCTTTGTAATTTACAGAATAAACCATTACGATGTGTCCTGTGTGGGCGGGGGACAGAGGGTGGGTGTGTGTGTGGGGGGGGGGGGGGATTTATGCAGCTGAGGCCAAGCCAAGGCTGCTGACCACGTCCAAGGTACCAACAAGGATGAGATATTACTTACTTTCATAAATCACCTTATTGGCTATTCAGCTGAAATTTAAATTCTCTTCTGCAACGCTTTGAGCATAACGTGTTTGTGTTGTCAAGGAAACATGGGGTCGTTATGTGACCTTGGTTTTTAACGTTGGATCTGCGGTGCATTGATTCGGAGCGGTGAAAAGGCAGAGGCGTCCCAGAGGTGGCACGCGGTATTGAGGAATAATGCACACTCTTGGAACTTCATTGACCAATCAGGATTGAAGCATTCAACAACAAAGTGGAATGCATTGCCACATCTCACCATGGGGTTTAGATAGATAGATAGATAGATAGATAGATAGATAGATAGATAGATAGATAGATAGATAGATAGATAGATAGATAGATAGATAGATAGATAGATAGATAGATAGATAGATAGATAGATAGATAGATAGATAGATAGATAGATAGATAGATAATGACTTTATTGATCCCCAGGGGGAAATTCAGGGTCCAAGTAACTCAAAGACATAGGGACAACACACATGACATACACATACAACACAAGACGACACAACACAAGCCGGAATGTCAAATCAAAATGTAAACTAAACTAAAGAAAAGATTCCCCATAACAATAAAATTAATAATGATAAAAACTAGATACGAAACCATAAAACTAGATAATCCTAGATATGATAAAAGCTAGATACGAAACCCTGAACCAGCATTAAATGTTAATTATTAAACAAAACTAACAGTCAATGTCAGAATGTTTGGTAGCTCTTCTTTCAAACTGACCATATAGCTAGGGGGCCCTTGGTTCCTTTCTAGACAGGCAGTTGAAAAAGTAAAGCATTGGTAACGCAACAATATGACAACTCTAGTGTGAAGACCCCCCCACACACACACACACTCTCTCTCTCTCTCTCTCTCTCTCTCTCTCTCTCTCTCTCTCTCTCTCTCTCTCTCTCTCTCTCTCTCTCTCTCTCTCTCTCTCTCTCTCTCTCTCTCTCTCTCTCTCTCTCTCTCTCTCTCTCTCTCTCTCTCTCTCTCCCCCCCAGTAGCACCAGCTCCTCTGAGCATTGTTCCTATTAATCAGAAAGCCATTCGCAATGCCGCATTAAACCTCCAATGTCTAAGTTGTGACGAATGATGATTACCTGGGGGAAATCGATAATGATCACTGCACTATTAATGGTTTGTGTGCGGGGAACAGCGCCCATTGATGTAGAACCCTGGCAGGAGCCACCGGAAGGGAAAGGAGGGCTAATTTAGGACCAGCTTTGTGTCAGCTGACTCGTTTAATCATCCAGTTGGGCAAGGACCCCTCCGATGAAGAGAATGTGTTCAGACTTCTGCCGTTGCCAACTCTTGCATACATTTTTGAATTGCAAATGAATTGGGACGTTTCTGTGGACATCGAGCGACACAAAAAGAAAATGTGTGATAATATTGGAGTGGGGGTGAAAAATAGCGCGAGTGGTGTCTTGGAGCGATGCAGCCAGCAGCCTTTTGCTCTGTGTTTCATCAGAGTGGCCAGTGAGTCACAGGGTCCTGAAGTGCAGCACCGGAGAGGAGCTAGTTCAGCAGAAAGGGGAAAACGAGAAAGGACCATTTGACAGAGTAATTGGCTGGCGCGGCATGTATGTTGTTTTTCACTGGGATTGTCCAGCACCACTGCTTTAGCGATTGACTGGTCCGGCCGTGGCCCTCTTCAGTGTAGGCAGCGTCACTGCTATGGCTTTGACCCCGCAAGTCTCTTGCAGGTATGCAGGTTGTTGTTTTTGCACATCTCTAGGAATTTGAGATGCATATGTTTACTGCCGGTACAGAGAGTGCTACATGTATGGTAGATTGATAAATAAAACATGCAAAGTCAACAGGTATGAGGTGGTCAGAACTGCTTGCTGTGTGTTTGTGTTTGTGTGTGGTGTCAGTGTGGATGTTTGTTTTTGCGGCACATGTGCGTGTGTGCATGTGTGTGTGTGTGTGTGTGTGTGTGTGTGTATGTGTACGTGTATGTTTTAATGTTTGTGTGCATGTGTGCATGTCTTTGTGTGTGTGGGTGCATGTCTGCGTGTCTGCACTCTTGTAAGTGTGTGTGTGTGTGTGCATGTGTGTGTGGTGTGTCTGTGTCTGTGTTTGCCTCTCTGGGATAAGGTGCGTGAACTAACACAAGAGCCACGGGGTGGTGGGTTTATTTATGCATGAGCTGGCAGTATTTCAGCTGAATGCTGTTTTGATTTGCCACATGAGATTGCTCCTCAGATCCGTCTCGCTGCGAGAAAACAGCCTTGATGGAAATAACTCTTAGGACCCCCAAAATGTTTGTATGCATAGCATTTTATAGTCCAAACACAAACACAAGCGGTGCCCTATCTGTTAGCCCCCGTCAGATATTAAAATAATGTCTGCCCGCACATGCTACAGATATAGTTAGGTGGTGATATGTTTCTTTCCCACTCCTCCGACTCCATGTGTGTTGTGGATGTGACATCACTAACCTCTCTCTGTCAGCCCGGGACGTGCTCCACATGCCACAGCGGCTTCTCGGACAGAACTGCGAGCCGTCTCGCACTGCACATGATACTGAATGTAATGGCTAAAGTGTTGTGCCAGACGTGTGACACACAGCGTTGCGGTGTCGTTAAAGTGGGCCCTGCCTCGTTTGTTTGGCTACTTATGTACAAGCCCGCGTTGGTCGGCCGGCTGGGGGGTGAAGTCTGCACAGTGGAATAAGCTCCCGCAAAGCAATCACATTGGCAGAGGATGATTGTGGGTGCGGAGGGGGAAAGGAAACAGAGGGTGGTGCCGGTCGGGTGTGCGGAGGAGGTGGTGTTGTGTTAGGAATGGGGGTGAGGAAGGAAGGACCTAGCAAAACAGGCAGAGGAAGGTTAACATTAGAAAGATGACCAGTGTGATGGGATGCATGCGTGTGTGTGTGTGTGTGTGTGTGTGTGTGTGTGTTGTGTGTGTTGTGTGTGTGTGTGTGTGTGTGTGTGTGTGTGTGTGTGTGTGTGTGTGTGTGTGGTGTGTTGTGTGTGTGTGTCTGTGTTTTTCTGTGTGGCATGTGTACGTGAAAGAGAGAGACAGAGAGAGAGAGCGAGAGAGAGAGGAGAGAGAGAGAGAGAGAGAGAGAAGAGAGAGAGAGAGAGAGAGAGAGAGAGAGAGAGAGAGAGAGAGAGAGAGAGAGAGAGAGAGAGAGAGAGAGAGACAGACAGACAGACAGACAGACAGACAGACAGACAGACAGACAGACAGACAGACAGACAGACAGACAGACAGACAGACAGACAGGAAGAGAGTGAGGGAGGGAGGGAGAGAGCCAGGGAGGGAGAGAAGGATGGGGAGAGAGGGAGGGAGGTGGAGAGTGAAGGGAGAGAGGTGGCAGGCAATAAAGCGCCCCATCAATCTGCTAAATGAGTGTTCTTCCTGCGGAGGCTTCTCAGAAACGTGCATCCTGCTTCCTGGTTCATCCCTCTCAGCTTCATCCTCTCACACACACACACTCACACACTATACCCACACACTCATACAATCACACACCATTCTCAGTCGCAGGAAGCCACCTTAGACACACACCGTCCTCCTACGCACTCATCCTCTCCCAACTCACCACTACACGTCTCATGCTCTCACACTCACAGACACCAACTCACACACACTGGTCTTCTCCTAGACCCTCCTCACATACTTTCCTCTGCACATACATCTTCCTCATACACACACACACACACACACACACACACACACACACACACACACACACACACACACACACACACACACACACACACACACACACACACACACACACACACACACACACACACACACACACACACACACACACACACACACACACCTCCTCCTCATACATACCCATCAGGACTCACACCATCCTCACACACTTTCATCTTCACCCTCACACACACACTCTCCCACCCAGGAAAGTGGTACATGTTGAATTGATTGAGTCAGCCAAGTGTGCATGTGTTTACTCATGCTTCTCTTTTTCTTTATTTTCCTTTTCCTGCCCCTTATATATGACTATACTGTAAATCACTTCAACTCCGTGGCTTGCTAAGAAATTCATTTTGCTATCTTTGTTACCGGTACTGGGTAACATTGACAGCACAGTTTTATCCACACGCCAGGATTATGTCGAAAATGAGAGAAGGTAGC